>OU343224.1:109965454-110565454 GCA_910596185.1 Chrysanthemum makinoi | reverse complement strand
TTGGCAAGGTACATGTCTTCGATGTCGTTGATAGACAAATTCTCAAAGTCAGCTTCAGAGAATGCATAATCCCTTTCGTCTTGTCTCTTGACCACAATATTCTCGAGATACGTGTAGTCCCATTTGGACGAAAGATCAACGTGTTTGATGGCAACGATGTTTTAGTCTTGAACACCGCATGTTGAGACTTCGGACTGGCAGCTCGTAGTAGATTCTTCGGCGTTCCGGCCAATGATGAATCCTGTACATTGCATCTCGGTCGTATGCTTCCACTTTGTTGGAGAACAAGTGATTAGCTCTTTCCTCGATAGCTATGCAGTTTGAGTATTCGGCTGTTGGGAATGGAAGTGTCAAGGATGTAGCGTATTTCCTTGAGCCATCGCCACCATGAAGAAGAAATTCCAAGTCTTTGTTGAAGAAATATCTGAATAGGATCCTAGGCTGATATGGTTGGCAGATCGTTGGTAGTGGTTTAGACCAGTCGGTGTAATATGGAGGGTTGTCCCGCTTTGTAAAGTCGATGTTTGCTCGGTTGAGCCAATCCATGTTATTAGACATAGCTTGGGCAATGTTATCAAGGTGATATTCGACCTCGATGGCACTTTCTGAGCTATCTTTTAACATTTGAAATGCTTCATTCTTGATTCGCTTCAACTCGGATTTCGTCATCTTCTTTACTTTGAACTTTTCTTGCAGAATTTTAGCATGCTCCAAAGTAGTACCGTCTACCAGATCTTGACCTTCTTCAGGGTAGGGAGTGGAATTGACAAGTGTAGAAACCATTCAAATTCCTCTGTGTTATCTTCATCTAGCCATGATAGGACGTCACCTTTGGGCGCCTTCTTCTTCTTTTTCTTAGGCTTAGATGAGGATTACGGTTTCTGTACTTTGTCGGGTGAGGCGGGTTGTTGTTGGGGCTCATGGTATTCTTCATCGTCACCACCCATATACTCAAAGTGATCACCGGTTTTTGAGTCAGGGTGGTAACTCGAATCCTGAGGTTTATCAGCAGAAGAGCGGGGAGGAGATCTTTGTTGAGCTGGAGTCCTTTGTGGTAGAGGCGGCATTGAGTACTGAATCGAAGATGATTCACCAGACTTCTTTGTGCGTTTAGGCTCCTTATCCTTATCTTGATCTTTGTCTTCATCATCTCTTGAACGCTTAGGCCTTATAGCCTCTTCTCTGAATGATGAATTGAGTTGGTATTCCAGCAATGCTTCAAACAGTTTAGCTTCATGGGAGGCAAACGTTGCAGAGCGTGTTGACATTTGCGCTACCAGCCGATTTACTAATTCATCATCTGAGAAGATTGTAGTTTCAACTAGATTGATGCTCAAATTCATCGGAGTTGATTTCATGACTTGCTTGGCTAAATGTAAGAGATTCGGATAAAGTTGTCTGGTATACATATCCTTTGTCAGTTTCGGAATGACCTCCATTAAGAACTTGTGAGTGTATCCTTTTATCATCTCGTCCATGCTTCCTTGAAGATCATCCTTCATAAGCTTATGTACATACTCCCTTTCAACTTGCATCTTGTCATTCTCATCATGAAGATACGTTATCGATCGCGAGGAAAGTCAACTTTCGTGGAGAATATCTTTCTTTCGACTCGTTTGACGCAGCTTTACGATTCGATTCTTAGATTGAGAGATCCAAGATGGAGTTGGCTTCTTTTGATTGGATGATGATTTGGTTGATTTCTTTGATGGTGGTGGTGAAGAGTGACAAGAAGAATCTGATGATGATGAGATGTGAGGAGACTCCGGGTCCTTTGGTGGTTCCGAAGTTTCTTCCTTTGATCGTGCAGGACTATCTAGAAGAAACGTATCATACTCAACATCTTCTTCATTGCAAGACTTAGCTTGTTCATCAGATTTGGCTTTGGCTGCAGCTTCTTTATCGGCTTTACCTTCTCTAACTTCTCGGATTCGGTTCTTCAAAATCATACTCAAGAGTATCTTCGACACGTGTCTGTTGTTGTACCAAAGTGGTGGCACCGGATCCCTTATCGGGTTGATTAACCGCATCAGGACCTGGTGAAGGTTGAGCTGCACCACTTGACCCTCCGGGCCACCCATTTGTTCTTTTGCAAATTCTTTTGCCACGTGTTGGAGTCTAAGGAATTTGAACTTCTTTCTGTATGAAGTATCCAGTTGCTCTTCTTCTTCATCTGAGCTTTCTTCATAAGGCACAAGTACACGAGTCTTCCCTTTTCCTTTGTCAGCTGGTGGACTTGGAGGTTTAGCTGCTGAAGGAGGGGTTTCGGTTGCAGATTCAGAGTAGAAAGTCTCTTCATCTGATTCAGTAGCCTCTGAGTCCTCGTCCATTAGCTTTCTCTGTGGTTCAGGCTTAGATACGGAAATAGGAACAGCTTCCTTGGCGGGAACTGTCCCCTTTCGTGGAGGATTCCTCCTGGGAAACATCCTCTGATTCTCAGTGCTTGCCGCACTTCCAGCACTTCCTCTTACGGTTCTCTAGTAGGTGTTCGAAGGCTTATCATCGAGATGGCCAACTTTGCCTTCTCGTCGCTACTTGATACCTTTTTATGCGTTTCAAGCTTTTTGATTTCATTTGTATAAAGGTGATCGGCAGCACGGCACCTGTTTCTTTGTTGGCGATTCCTTGATTCCGATAGGGTAGGCTCAGTCAACATATCGTGATTATCTGGGTCATTGAGCCTCTGTGGAATGTCGGGATGAAGTCCAAGTGCTCGCTGGATCAACAATTTGTGTATCGACATAGGGAATCTTTGAGCCAAGTTTCTTGTGAAATGACATCATGTCTTCCCATAGCATTGCTTCAATTTCGATGTCCTTTTGTTGATTAAAGACCAGAAGATTTGTAGTTCCATGAGCTTGGGATGCTCAAAACCACTATCACGACCAGAGACTGATTTGGTAATGATGATGTAGAGGGTTCTCCACGGTTGAGGAATGTTCTTAAGCTCCACATGAGAGTGCTTAGTGATTATTCCTGAAGCTTCATCATAACCAATATCAATCGGGAATTTGAACTGTCTCTTCAGTAGGTGTGGCATAGAAGTCGGTTGGCTCGATTTCAGGAATTAGAAGAACAGCCCGTAGATCTGCTTGTGTGATTGTGATTTGTCTGTGATTGAGCGTCACAGTTACCGCACTTTGACCTTTGATCCTTTGCATTGAATTCCAGAATTTTTGTATGTAGATCTCGATGCGTAGCGAGTCGAGAGCATATTCTGGTATGGATGGTTCTTAAGAATATCCACAACAATCAAGCAAGAAGATTCTGAGCATGTGAGGGTTTCAAAGTTAGTCAACAGGTGCATCCACATTCATTTGAGCAGCCATGTCGCGATCTGAAATAACATTAGCCAAAAGAACCAACATATCGAAAGACATAATGTTAGTCAACAGAAGGTTTTTATTGACTAATTATTAAATGTACGGTGTTAATGATTGTTACGAGTCCTAAGTCACTTGTTTGTCCAGTAGTCCAATGACGTCGTGAAACATTTCGTGAGTTAGTTAACTTTAAGTATTAATGTTTATGTTATCACTTATAGTTCACAACATATCAAACGTTTAATTTTATTAGTGACATTATTGGATTAGTGACGTTATGATTCATTTATTTACAAGTTTGCACGCGTAACAATTCAAAGCGAAGGTTTGATCAAGGCTTATGCGTAGGAATAGTAGCTTATGCGTAAACAAGATAAGTATACGCGTAGATGTTAGCTTACGCGTAGGATCTGACTTACTGGCGTAAGAGATATTACGCGTAGGAACAGGAGAACCTTATGCGTAAAACTTAAGTGTAGGCGTATATAAACCTTACGCGTAAGGATTACTCGTATGAGTAAACCTTATGCGTAGAGTCACTGTTTACGCATATCCTTCACAGGATACGCGTAGTCCCATTGTAGACCCTTACGCGTAACAGTTATGCGTAAAATTTCTCTTACGCATAACTTTCTACGCGTAAGGTGATCCTTATGCGTAGAGTAACAAACACCTTGATTCTGAGTTTTATGCGTAGCAAGCCTGAAATAAAATCATCATAACATCAATCTTAACACATATATTCAATTTACAACAAATCATGGCATGAAGACATGTTAAACATTTACGCGTAGAAAGTCATACGCGTAGGTCAAAACCCTAGAGTTTAAGAATTACGCATATGATTTCTAACCATAGGATTTGCACCAAATGTTTTCTGGTAGGTCTTAAGTGTTGTGAGAGTCTAATAACCAAGTTTTAACATCCAATTTGTGGTGAATCAAAAATACCCAAACTCAAGAACATTAAACCCTAATTTCTAATTCCGACTTAATTAGTGTTTTACGGGTTGTTATAGGGACTGGATAACATTAATTCAACATGATATAAACATCACACAACAATTTACTTGACCAAAACCATTCACATTTTAAAATACCCAAATCGACTTAAGAACCCTAATTTTGAAAAACCATCAATTCGTGTTTTTGGGTGGATTTTGAGGGTAAAAATAGTATCATTGTTGTTAAAGACACGTTTTGACACATTCTTTTCAACCACAAACACATATCAATGATTGTGTGTTCATACGCTTATGTGTAGAACACATAATCACATATATCTAACGATTTAGCCGTTGGATTTGCATCAAATTCAAAACCTTTGCTTGTATTAACGTTAAGATCATGAAAACACTTACACTTTGATGATCAAAAACACAGATTTCTTGAACGAATTTTGTGCGTAGGATTAGTTAGATGAGAGTAATAAATGTGAAGTGAAGGAATTAGGTGGGGTGTTTTATTTAAAATAACTTTAAAGCTTTGACAGTTTTGGTCCCTCCACCTTTTCCTTTTTCATCCAAAGCCATTTAACTTTCGTTTTGGTTATCACACAAAGATTTTAAGAAAGAAACTTGACGACACTCCCCCTCGACTTAAGAAAATGATGAAAGGTTATAAATTTTAGTCCAAGGAGTGTCAGTTGAACCAGAAAATTTTACCACCATTGATACAAGAAACAACCAGAATAGAGTAACATGCAAGTACACGGATGTTTTTGAAGCAGTTAAGTATTTATTTTCTCCCCTCAACACTTGATCGGAAAAATACTGAATTTTGAAAGATTATAGTGTTGACGGAAGAAATGTACTTGCAATGTTGAAAGAAAATAGATAGAAGAATTTTTTGTTGTTTTATCAGATTTTATATTTTTGTATTTAGTTTTTGAAAAATATTTACAAAAGAGATTTTGGTGTTTGACATGTTTTTAAGACTGTTTTAGGAGTTCATCCAATTCCTCTTGAGTCAAACACCTCATACCAATCCGGTGGACCAACTCATTAAACCTAGCGGGAGGCAAGGCTTTGGTGAGAAGATCGCCAATTGGTATTCTGTACCCACAAAATATAATTCAACGATACCTGTTCCACGTGATCCTTGATGAAATGATATCGAAGATCGATGTGCTTTGATTTCGAGTCTTGGCCCGAGTTGCACGACATCGCAATGGCACTCGATTGTCGCGATTACATCGAGGATTACGTCAAATCGTAACCATAGTCTTTGAGTTGTGTTCTCATCCAAATGATTTGAGCACAACGGCGACATGGCTACATATTACTGCCGGTTGAGGACGGCGATGTACAATCCGCTTCTTCGCCGATTTCCATGACACGGTTTATCACCAAGAAATTGTAAAGCTCCATGCCGAGGAGCTTGTTTGAGACCATCTGAGCTTTGTTGGTTTGTAGACATGATTTGGGAGCGGGATCAACGAATCCTTACGGTTGGTGACATAAACCGTTTCTTTAAGTTGCCCATTGAAGCGGTTTTGGCGTCCATCGAAAGACCGTTATATTCATATGAGCCATGACGCGAGAAATATCGAACGACCTCAAGGCGAGCAGCGGAGCAAAAGATTCTTCAAAGTCAATACCCTCTTCCGGCGATAACCCTTAGCCACCGGGCGTGACTTATTTGGATAACATTCCCTTGACATCAATTTGTTTTTCCAAATCCATTTTGAGACCAATGGCGTAGACCCCTGTTGGTCTTTCAACAGTTCTCATACTTCAAGACGTTTGAATTGGTTGAGTTCTTCTTGCATGGATTCGATCCGGTTGTCTTTTGTCATTGCGTCTTTGATGTTTTTAGGTTCAGATTGGCGGACGGTGAGTGCACAAATGCAATGTTCACCATCTGAGTGAAGACGTTGTCTTGTAACGACCGGTTGATTCGGGTTGCCAATAATATTTTCCAGAGGATGGTCTTTGGTCCATCTATGTGTGGAGGGTTGATGTTGGTATACATTGTGCGGATTTTGAGGATTCAAATGGCTTGTTGAAGATTCGCGACATCCAGTGCAGCGGTCTCATTAGCAAAGCGGGTTAAAGAAGCATTTGGATCAAAATCTGCGGTGGGGGTACTTCATTGAGAACATCATCACCGGTTCATCATTGTTGGAAGCGGTTTGTTCAACTGTTGTGTTGGAGTCAAGTGGTGGTGCTTCTTCAACCGTAGTTGTTGTAGCGAGTGTATCGGGTATAAGAGTATTATCGGGTTGAGTAGCGGAAGCAGCGGATACACGGAGCACGCGTTCATCAATATCGTCAGCGAGCAGTAGAGCAAATAACCTTTCCATTTGTTGCGAGTAAGTGGGGGCTTTGTTCGGTGATGATGGGGTTTGGGGAAGTTTAAGCGGTTGTGTCCGGGTTCCAAGCTGTTATACTCAGAAGCCATTTCCGTGAGTTCATCAAAATGAGCATGAATCGTTTCCATAACCTCCTTTGTTCGACGATTCCAGATTCGAAAGCCTTTAGAATTATCACAATATCCTATAAAGACTCCAATGTCAGCTTTGGCTTTGAGTTTTCCAAAGTCATCATGATCATTATTCGGATAGCAAAGAGATCCAAATACATAAAAGTGTTTGAGATTCGATTTTCTGTTGTGGACAAGCTCAAAAGGTGTTTTGTTGTGGCGTTTTGTAATCATAGAACAATTTTGAGTATAGCATCACGATGGATCTGACTTCTTTCCATAAGTAATCTGGAAGTTTAGCATTGATTAACATTGTTCTTGCAGCTTCCACTAGCGTTGGTTTAGTCTTTCAACAACTCCGTTTTGTTACGGTGTATGCGTGCAATAGATGTCGATCTTTGAATTCCCACTTTCTCATAAAATTCACGAAGAGTTTGGTTAACAAATTGGTGCCTCATGTCTGATTCGATTTGGCGAGCGGTGTTTGTAGCTGAACTTGTATTTTCTTGAGAAAGGTGATGATCATCTGTGGAGCTTGGTCTTTGCTTGAAGAAAGTAGACCCAAGTCCAGCGTGAATAGTCATCAACAATTACTAAGATGTAGCGTTTGCCATTGATCGTTTGCACGCGCATCGGGCCACACAAATCCATGTGTAGAAGATGAAGCACATCTTTGAGAGCGTGTTCCACCTTTGAAGGAAAATGAGCACGAGTGCTTTTGCCTTGTTCACAAGCTGAGCAAAGGTGATCTTTAGAATACCGAAATCGTGGGAGTCCTTCAACTAGTTTGTGTCGAGCAAGGTTGGTGATGGTTTGAAAGTTTAGATGTGAGAGACGGCGGTGCCATAGCCGGGATTTTGTTGATGTTGCCTTTGAAAGTAAGCAGATGGGAGAAGAAGCAACCATGTCTTGCATAGAGATAGTGTAAAGACTTGAATTACGCAAGCCAGACATAAGGTCGTTTCCTTGTAGATCACGAATGAAACAAGTTTTCTCCATGAAAGCAACCTCCAAATCTCCATCACACGAGGCCCTACGAAACAGTTGTGACCGAGGCCTTCCACATAATAAACCCTGCTAATTTCGATGTTCCCATTGATATAGTCTTCGTAGCCCATGATAGCTGCGAAGTGATCATTTCGAATCGGCAGTGCCAATGAACTTTGCAATAAAGTTTGATAACAGTTTAAGGTTGCCTGTCATGTGTCGGGAACATCCGCTATCAACAATATAGAGAATGATCTGTATCACGCATTACACCAGCGACACATATGGAATAGAAGTAGATGTGGAACCCGAAATGTTAGAGGGTTCCGGGCGATTATAGTAGACATACACACATCAATAGCTTTAGGTATCCATTTAAATCCTAGTGTGTTATATATCCATTTCTACCATCTCCAACTAGTATTTGCTTTAGTCTTAGTGAATGCACTAGGTGGTACTATATTCTTAGGAGGTGAAACGGAGTTCTGAGGGACAAAGCGTTTCTTAGAATCTAAAGAGGGCGGTCTACCAAGCATAGACTTAGAAAGATTAGTGGGCCTAGAGGTATTCCGGTTCTTAGGATTCCTTAAACGAGAGATGATAGCTTTAGCAACACATTTATCATGACAATCAGAATTCATACTTTTACGACAATTATCACAAGGTGCATCGGTGAATATCAAAAGTGCTTAATGGTTTAGCATTCGTTACATCACTATTTCTATTACATTTTTCAGACGCAATATCTATAGTGGAAGCAACGTGAGTCTTATTCATAGTCCTAGGGTGTTCTTCTACTTTAGCATTCCTTATTGATCTTTTCTTATGTCGTAACTTCCTATTCTTGATGTAGTGCTCTAGGCGTGAAGTGCGGACGTTTGGAAAAGACGCAACTATTCTGTTCAGTAGAAGGAGCACGTTAGCAACTTGTGATTTGGCAGTAGTGATTCTAGGTTCACGATTACTAAGTGTTAATGGGGCTATTCTCTTAATCACGGTAGGCGGAAGTTGTTCATACTTTCCTTACATTTCTCTTAACTTGAAGATAGTGTGAATCAGATCTTGATTTTCAGACCGAATATTTCCGGCAAAATGCATAACTTCTTTAGTGTGTGCAAGATAATGATCAAGTTCATTTGATGCTTCATCACGAGTCTTTTTGAGTAAATCAAA
Organism: Chrysanthemum makinoi; assembly: GCA_910596185.1. Lineage (NCBI taxonomy): Eukaryota > Viridiplantae > Streptophyta > Magnoliopsida > Asterales > Asteraceae > Chrysanthemum > Chrysanthemum makinoi. The sequence goes on along the minus strand of OU343224.1, from coordinate 110,556,549 downwards.
TATGACACCATATTCCTTTTTAACTTTTACAAGTTCTTGTTCATATTTTGAGATTTGACACTTAAAAGACACGTTTTGATCATCCAGTTGCTCAATTTTTGGATCAGAAGATTTGTCACGCAGCTGGGCGATTTTGTGTTGAAAAGCAAGTTGTTGATCGTGAATATCTTTTGACACCAATTAAGACGACGTATTGCATTTGAAAGTTCGTTTGACAATCGTTTATTTTCAACTTTTAAGGACTCGATCTGAAGCACATTATCCGTGTTCTCAACATTTACCACAGAATCAACAGTATCAAGAGAGATATAATCAAATGCATATGACAAAGAATTCAATAGCACAACATTATGGACATCAGTACGGATGACATCTTCCAAGAGTCGATCAACATCTTTTCTCAACATTTTCTTTTTACGTTTAGTATTAGAAATAGATGTTTCCGTTTTCTCGAAAACGACCTTCATCAATCCAAGTTCCTTATGAAAGTCCCTTTCCCAAGACAATGCACAACTTTTCAAATTTTTAACATTTGGTAAAGATTTTTCTGAAAAATGTCTCTTTGTTCTCGCGCCGGAGGCGATTGAAAATGTTGAACTTTGATTTCAGAATGATATTCTATCTCATGTTGTAAATTTTGAGGTCGACCATGAAAAGGTCAAAATATCGAAGAATTTTGCGATTTTCAGGTTTTGAGTTTACTTCACCGATGGAAGGTAAAGGACCATAAGTTTGTGCATAATCTGGTTTGGGATTAACATTAGAAGACTCGAGGCGTTTTATGATAATCCTTGGTGTGTTAGAAGAATCCGTTGGTGTGGCGAAAGTGACCGCTTTTGAATAGTTAAAAGGTTTGTTGTAAACAACTTTTCTAATTTTGATCGACTCTCGTCTTATGCATCTAATTCCTCTTGACGATGATATTCAACAACACTCATAATTGAATTATCAATTTTATATTACTGCTGGAAACTTCGGGATTTGGTTTGAATGCTTTGGTTGAAAGCTTAGGTTTGTAATCGGCAAGATTTGGTCCATATCCATTTGGATTGGGTTTTAAAGTAAACTTTTCAATAGGCGTGACCGACTTCGCCATGTTTGTAAACAACAGTGTTAAACTCTTTAAGTTTGTTTTGCAAGCCGATGATTTCTTCAAGATGATCATCTATTCGTTTCGTTGAATGCTTTTTGTATGCAGGAACTGTTTTTGACAAGTTAACAACTCAGCCTTAGCTTTTTGATTTTCCAAGGTGAGAGCGTTAATTTGCTTTTTATGTTCATGTTTCAGTTGTTCTATTTGAGACAACAAAGCATTCTTTGAAGCGGCTAGATTACGCATCTGTCTTTCTAAATATTTTTCGTTTTGATGAGATTTGGCAAAGGCCGCTTCAAAACCGTTTTCACGTTTTTCTTGAGTTTTGAAAAAGTTGAGTTGCTTTTGTAAACATTCAAAATCCTTGGTTAATAGTGCATTTTTGCATTTCAAGTCCCGATTAATGGCATGACATTTTTCCACTATGGTTTGTTGGTCTTGTATTAAGCGAGCAAAATCTGGATGAGGCAAAAGTTCGGTGTGTTCAACGTGAGTCACAACATGATCATTACTTAGATCCTCAAGTATAACCACTGAGTCAATTTGAGTATCAAAGGAAACCATAAGGTCATCTTGATCGTCAAATATAACGATGGGGTCTAGTTGAAAATCGTCGGAATGAGATGTGGACGACTCATTTTGAACATTCGAGCCTTGCGGATTCGGATGTTGGCGGAGATATGAGATCGAGAGATAAATATGGTTTGTTTACTGAGACAAGCCATCGGTGTCATACACTAGGCACTGTGTCACTCATGTGTAACTCATGCATATTAGCCATCAACATAACTTTGCATTGGCACTGCAAGTCCTCCATATCATCATCAGATTCTGCATTTGCCATAAAGCTCTGTTCTTTGTCTGTGAGAGTTCCACCAACTTCATCCTTAAGAGCCAAAAGAAGAGCCTCTTTGTGATAAGCAATGCCCCTTGTCCTCGGCTTTGGGCATGCATTAGCCAGGTGTCCCTTCTCATTGCGGTTGTAGCATCGAAGACCATTCAACCCATTTTGAGCATTTCCCTGTTCCACCACTTGAGATCGATTGTTATTCCTACCCGACATTAAACCCTTGACCACCGCCCATCGGCGACCATAACCACGATTCGAACTTCAACTCGTCCATTGTTCACAACAGCTTGATTCCTTGTGTTAGATGAGGAGCGAATACGGTTGTTGGATTTGTTGGTATAACGGCTAAAGGCATTAGCAATCATAGCAAATACTTGTTGCAATGCTTGAACGGATCGATTCCTCATTAGCTTCATTGACAAGTGCTTGAGCATTGTTGTTGTTGTATGGAACCAATTGAGTTTGAGATTGAGGTTGTGAAGGATCATATGGTGTGATTGTAGCAGTTGGTTGAGTTCTTTGGTTGAGGAGAATAAGCGTTTTGAGCATATAAGGCAAGTTGTTGATTTTCCGGATGTGTCGTTGGAGCAATTTGAGCACGGAGAATCCTTTCCCTATCAACTTCCTTTTCATGAGGCTTCAAGTAATCGTACAACAATCCATAAGTATAATGATGCATATTCTTAAGCGCTGACGGAGAAAAATGACATACTTCTCCCATTCAGGACCAAGACTACTCGGGAACTTAGTATTCACTGCAATTCTTGGCATGATGATGTTGTGTTTATCCAAATCATTGATGATGTCTAAAAATCGATGATGATATGACTCTAGTGTCTCTCGAGTTCAATCATGAAGTGTTCATAAGCCAAGTAAATTTTGGATTCCAAATCCTCCTGATTGAGTAGAGATCCTTCCATAAGAAGATGAATATGATCCCACATTTCCTTTGCAATCTTTTGAGCATCAACACTTTGAAGAATTGGGTTAGGTAATCCTAAGAGGATATATTGCATTGCAAGTTCATCAGCTTCATAGTGTAGAAGTTCCTCTGCATTCAGGTCGGAAGCAGTAGCAATGTTGGATTGTTCATCTCTTGGTGGATTAGCATTTGGATCGGCGGAATACGATAACGGTAGGCATCTGAAATGGACCTTCCAAGATAACCTTCTTTAAGAACTTTCCATGTGGCTTCTTTAGATCACAAAATCGAAAGAACCTTATCACCCATTGATCGTAGTTTCCTGGAGTGAGCATTGGAGGTCTATCAAGTGATCCGGCCTCATGAATTGATTGTTGGCTACTTAAAGCTTCACACATCTTTGCAAACCAAGTGGGTTCCTTCATAGTGTTCCTTGATGGATGTTGATTGAAATCATTTGTGTAGGGTTGAACTTGAAGACTTGGTGGTGGTTGAATCATTTGAGGTTGTGGGATTGCAGCAAGTTGTGGAGTATGTTGTTGATTAAATTGTTGTTGATAAAATGCTTGTTGTTGATTCCATTGTTGATGTTGTGGAGTTAGTTGTTGTTGACGTTGAGTATGGTGGTTGTGACATGTTGAAAACTTGTGTTGGTAAAAATGGATCTTTGTAGTCGAATGAACCTTTGTTGATGAAGTGTCCTTATGCGTAGAAATCACAAGAAACCAAGTAGGACTTATGCGTAAAAACACCAAAGTTACGCGTAACAATGAGAGTTACGCGTAGTTTTAGCTTACTCGTAAGTAGGGAAAAGACACTAAAGTTATGCGTAGACACAAAGTTAGGCGTAGAAACTTATGCGTAGGATTACCTTATGCGTAAGACTAGGCTTAGGCGTAAGATGAATCTTAAGCGTAGGATTTCTACGCGTAAGCTTTATGCTTATGCGTAAGTTTAGGGTTTTATCCCAAATGATCTTTTACACTATCACAGTGCAAAAGATATCCAAAGTCGGCGTGTTTTCAGGCTTATCCAAGCAAGAAACCACGAGTAAACCACGAAACGAAGATCAAACCAAGGATAAAGTTACGCGTAAGATTAGGGTTTCACTTACGCGTAGCTTACTCGTAAAAAATGATTTTGCCCAAATTTGTTTCTAAACCAGATTTTTGTTATGGAATAGCTTCAATATCACCAAAATAACACAAAAGTGTGAAACTTGATGAACCAAAATAGCTAAGCGGGTTACGCGTAGAACGACACCCACGAACAAAAACAAGCTTAAAACTTAGATCCACGCGTAAAGGTTGAAACTTTTTTCCAAAAACAAGTATTTTAACACCTTAAAACATTGAAAGTACAAGAATCTTGGATTAAAAAGTGTAAAAACGAGTTTTTAAGCGAACCAAAGTGTTTACCACGTTTACGCGTAAGACGAAACAAAAACTTCAAAAGCGAAAGTGTTAACCCAACTATTTGGCGATTGATACCTTTGTTAGGTCACTAGATTTACCACACAAGCTTAATAGAAAGATAGAGAGGCGATTGAACTAGTAAACAAACACACACACCACGATAATAAAGGCGGTTTAGTAGATGTGTGTGAAAGAAATAACTTGAACAACCAACCCTCAAGTGAGGGTTATTACATAGTATTTATAGGAGGGAAGCTAGGGCAACACTCCTAGTCCATTCCTTTCTCCTATGGGCTTGGGCCTAAGCTCATGGGCCTTCTACATAAGCTTAAGGCTAATGACAAACATAAAGGCCATAATTAAGATAACTATTACATATGAGTAACTAACACTTGAATAAAGGTTTAGGAGTGATTCCAACACGTACCTTTAAACATTGAGGACAATGTTTCGTTTTAGTTTGGGGTGGGTAATCTTTCGATTAGATTTTTGCCTAGCACTTTGCCGTGTACTCGTGCAACTCCGTTTTTCCTTACAAAATGTCTAAAATTGTGCAAAATTGTGAAAAACTTAAAAATTTTGAAGTTTTTGTTAAGTCTTTTTGATTGAAAAGTTTGCGAGTCTCTTAGACAAGAAGCTATAAAATGCGAATTCTAGCTCACAAGGCTAAGAATTTGCAAGTTTCCCTGAGTGACTTTAAATATGCATAACTTGATTTCATTAGACGAAGCATTTGCTAAATTAATGTATATGTTTTGACACCTTGTTGACTTTCCGCTGGTGAGGGTAGGAATAGAATTCTGACTTGACCGGGCGTGTTGAGCCCTAGCTTGTTCCCTTAACCAAAGATAATTTAATTATCGGCTAAGCATCCACGGATCTCATTATTTGGGATTTTAAATTTGCGGAGATCGAGGAATGATAGAGTTACTTATGAGTTTAGATGCTAAGCGTGGAGTAGATGGTTCTCTTTAGAGCCCATCGAAGGTACTTATGGATTTTTGTTCCCACAAAATTGTTTTACCCCATATTTGTCTAATAATAATTAGAGATGTTGAGTTTTTGGCGATAGTTAGTTCTTTATCTTCTTAAAAGAATCTTTGTTTTAGAAATTGGGTACACATCAAGGACTCGTAATAAGTAATAAATAAAGTTATGAGCTGCGGTTCGAGATCGGACCCTTGGATCCTTATTTCAAAAGTAAGCGTTTAGATCTTGGCTACCCTCTTACATGACCTTGGACCTCTAGCGGGATTGGGTGAGGTCTTGGTCTAACCCATTGGGATCCTCATTTCATGAAGCCTAGAGTCTTGGAATTCTCCGTCGTAAACGGCCTTGGATCCTTTATTCTGAAACGTGTAAGGTCTTGGAATTACCCCGTGAAGCTCCGTAGTTCATAGCTCATATAAGTAAAAGTATAAGTGCAAAAAAAAATAAAAAATGATGAAAAAGTCAAAAATATAAGTGATTAAAAATTCCTTGACGTGGACCTCATTTTTAAGACAATGGTTCTTGAGAGAAGATGGATAACTAATTAGCGACTTAGCTTTATATCTTTATCGAAATAAAAATTATCGAAACGAGAAATTTGAAGAAATTCATTTCTCAACAAAAATAAAATAAATAGAGGAAAATAGAAAAATGGGAGCAAACGGTAATTACACAAGTAACTTCCATGGGTAGTGTTAGCATCTAAAGTCATATTTAACAATAATTTCGATTTTACGCTTAGTTTGGGGACTTGTGAAAAATCAGGGACGATGTATTCTATCCGTATGGTCCCTTCACGCTGTGTTGTGTTTCCTACTCAGTGATCCTAAAGTGTTGATTGAAAAATGTTGGAGTTATTGATCGACATGAAAGTTCAACAAACCGTCACTCATAATCGGAATGTGCTTAACCGTAATATCTATATGTGAATTAAAATGTAAACGGGGCGTTTTTAGAAATAAGGGTTTCTTAATCTCTTTTGAGGAATCTTTGCTACTTTTCATAGGTTTAGTAGAAAGAGATTGAAATTTTTGTTTTAGAAGCGTGAGTTGATTACATTGCGTGAGGACTGACCGGCAATCTTCTCGTGCGGGGTATTTTGGTATATGTGAAAACATATACCTTTTATTTATCAAAACCGGACCAAAAAGACAAAAAACTAACCCCTAAAGCCATAAATATTTGTGTTTTTGTGTTTATGTATGTGCAGGTAACGGATATTGCAAAATGGACAAGAAAAGACAAAACAACGCAAAAACGAGCACGAGAATGGAAAGAGCACAAAATTATGGGGACTAATGATAATTTTATTTGGAGCATCGAGGAAAAGACGGAAAATCAAAAGATCAAACAAAGCCTGAACGAAGAATTAATTGAGATGTTTAAAAAGAAAAAGGGAAAATGGATCAGCAGAAAAAAAGAGCTTAAAAGGAAATTAAATGCATTATATATCACAACAAGACTCTTGGTCTAGTGGGTGGAGACATGTTTGTCAAACAAGAGATCAAGGGTTCAAATCTCATTGATGGCACATTTGTTTACATATTTTTTTGACATCCCAACTGCATAGCCACGACAATTCCAACCCCGCGAGCCCACTCAAGCCCAGACATTCCCAGCCCAGCTGTCCAATACCCACGAAGACCATGCTATCCAAACGCAAGCCCAAGACCAGAAATGCAATAAATCTGCTACTACAATGCTTTGTGATAAAACTTGGGGACCAAGTTTTAGAGGAGGATTTTTATGCCAAGATTTTATAGTTTAGGGACTATTATAAAAATTTAGTAGGGACCAAATTGTAACTTGAGGGTCTATAAAAACCCACCTCCTCACCTCATTTTTATCATCTCTTTTTATTTATTTTTGTACCCAAACTCTTGTAATTTTTATGCTTATTTAGTTTTATAAAAGTTTTATTTATTTATTGCAAGTTAGTTTATTTATTTATTGTCTTTGCATCTCTTTATTCTTTTCATCTCATAATCTTTTTCTTTTATTTTATTTTTATAAAACTTTTTATAAAAATATTTCATGAAGAGTTGAGTTATAGGTGTGAGTGTATTTTATACGCTTCGTGCACACGCTCAACATATCATATTCATATTTTTATAAAAGTTTAGTTTTTTATTGTTTATTTTTATTAAAGTTTACCTTTTTAATGTTTTATTTAGCTTAAAAATATTAAAAAGTTTCTAAAAATCTTGTCTTTTTACAAAAAATCCAAAAATATATTTTATTTTCGGCATTAAATTTTAAGTATTTTTAGAAACTTTGTTTTAGTATTTTTAAAAATCAAAAGCATTTACTGTCCTTTTTCTCTAAAAAATCTTTTGAATTTTATTTTTAAAAATAGTAAAAGCGTAAAAAAATATTTTTAGATTTTAGGGTAGCTTTTCATAGTTTTCTTAAGATAGTGTGAATTTTTCATATTTTTTTGAACTAGTTTACTATTTATTTTGATTTATTTGCTATTTTAAACATAAAAATCAGAAAGAAATACTTATTTAATTCCGAAAATTCTAAAACAATTTCTGTGAGTTTATATCACTTTTATTATGTTTCTAAAAAATATTTGGAATTTTCGGAGTTCATTTAATAATTTTCTTGATTTATTTCCTTTCCTTTATAAGAAAACAAAAAAAAAAAAAAAAAAAAAAATCTCGTATTTTAAATTTTAACCTTAATATCCAAATTAGTTTTTGTGGAAACATATCTCCTTGAGAGAGTTTGGTGGTTAAGATTTGATTTATTAAGGTTATTTTTATCTATTATTTAAGTTTTTTTCTTTATATAAAAAATTTATATTTATATAATTGTGCTAACCCTTAAAGTTTTGATTTTGTTTGTGTAATCCCAATCTACCGCTAAGGCCGGAGCTTAAGGGTCTTTAAGCATTTTTAATACATAAAGTTTGAAGCTTTAGTAATTTTTAAGCTTGTTGGTAAATAAAGTTTTAAACTTTACTTACTAATTAGTGGATAAGATTAATAAAGTGGTAAACTTTTGTATTAATTTGTGCTTATAAGATCGGGTGGTTTTATTCCTCTCGTTTCATCATCCGGGTTCTATTTTCTTTACTTTTTAAATCTTTAGTAGTTATAAATTTTAATATAATAGTTATGCTTATTTTTATTGAATTAATTGCTATGTGTTGGTTTGCTATGCTTAGTGAGTAGGCTTTTTATATACTTGTTAAGTAGATTATTCCGTGAATTAAGTGTGGTTTTATAAAAGTTAGAAAGTCTATTGGTTAGTAATTTTAAGTTACTTAGATTGAAATTTTGGTTGTTTAAGCGGGCAAAAGCCGTGAAAATAATTGGGTTTTAATCTAGATATTGATATCTCTTTATGAAAAATTGTTGTGAGAAAATAATTATTTGTAAAAGATATTATTTCATCAATAAAGGACTTAATTGAAATAATAAACCACACTTAAGGATCTTGATAATTTGCTTAACAAGTATATCTTTTCATCATATATTTCTTATTCGCTTGCTTAGCATATTTTAGTTCGTTACTTTTAGTTGTTATCTTTTATCGTTAACTTTAGTTTATTTACTTGCTACTAGTTTTATTATTTTCTTTACTTTAACCATTATCATTTTAATTAGTCAAAAACCCATAAACTTATATATTTTTAGTTTAATTTACATAATTGCTTATTTGTGTTTAGCTTTCTTGTTATATATGCTTTTTATTTGCTTTCCAATTTACGTTTTCTTTAAGAACCAAAAACCCAAATTCCCTTTATTCATTCAAACCACCGTAATTTTTAAACAACGAATCGATCATCCATTTCACCGTCGTTGGGAGAACGACCCGAGAGTATCCGTACTTCCGGTAAAAATTATATGTACGAAAACGACAAATCAGTAATAACGGATACAAAAGTGATCAAATAAGGGCTTAAATGACCCCTCAAAAAGGTACATTTTAAAACCTTATCAAATATCCCTACACTTGGTATTTGCTTGTCCTCAAGCAAATGTGCTTTTAACCAATTAATTTATAAGTTAGGGGTCATGAAGCATTGGTTTAAAACAGTCCACAACACATATAAGCCCCGCAAAAGTCATAACAAGCACGGGAATTACATACTAGCACCTCACATGGGGTGTTTGGATACTCACATCTCTCTCGGGTGTATATGAAATATAACAAGTTGGAAATGGAAGATAAACACTCATTAACCGGTCCTAGTACATAGATTACCATAGGCTTGAGAATAGATCAAACCTCCATCGCTTTGGCATAAGCACCTAGGAAAGACTATCAAAGAGGTCTTTAAAGGGTTGTAACGTTAGGCTTACGGTAAGGAAACAAAGGGTTTGGTGGGATAGGCTATTTAGTGGTGGCAAGTCAAAAATCTCTATGTTGCAAGTATACGAAGAATGGCGTTGCTAAGCCAAGACTCGACACTCTAAACTCTAGCTAACTGAAACAAACAGACATAAATTTAAAGGATAGATGTAGGATGGTAGCCCGTATGTTTTTTTTTTGTTTGTTTGTTTGTTTGTTTTTTTTTTGAACACTCTATTTTTTTCTTTTCTCTTTTTCTATTTTTTTTCGATTTTTTTATTTTTTATTTTTATACACTTTTACTCTACCATCCTCTACGGTAACATCAAAATGATAGGGATTTATAGACACATCCCTACACTTGAGTTTTTATTACTCTAACACTAATTTGACCCGAATTGAAAAGATCAAAAACACTTGGGGTATGTTATTACGCAAATAAGGGAATTTAACGTTCCCTTTCAATCATTTTATAAACTTTAACTTTTTCCCATGAGTCCCAATCGTCCCAAAACTGTGTACAAAGGATATGGCTCGACTTAGCAACTCATGCAAGCAACCAGATAATTGAACTAAGGGTTTAGGGTGATAACAAAAATTGCACTAAAAGTGAGTGCATACAAGGTAGGCTAAGGCGATTTGGGTGTATATTTGGGGGTGGGGTGTAAACAATGCTCTTCATTGATATTCCGGAAAAACCAAAACATCACGAGAACCGCGAAAAGGATAGGCTATGAGGGGTTAACTAGGGGTATCGTGTACTAAAGATGAGTACAACGCAAAGGGTGTGGGGGAATTACTCAACCGATGTGGAAGAAGTAATTATATTACGGGTATCAAACAAGGGTTATCCTAATGCCTCTTATCATTTAGTTATTCTTAACTACACAAGTGTAGTCTTACTAGCGATCTCGGAATACATCACAAAACAAGTTCTAGAATCTAATATACTACCGGTTCACACTCTAAGCATTAAAGATGAATGCTTTAATTCCTACTAATCTAAGGGCGATCCTCACATTTTGGGTGGAATTTAGGTGGTAAAGGGTTTTTGTGCTAGTCATGCAACTTCCTATCCGTGAGACGCTTTTGTTAAAACTAATGGCCCACTCCTATATGTCATGAAAAATTAAAAATTTGGTGCCAAAATTACCCTAACCGACATTTTCTCATGGTTTATTACACAAATGCAATTGGACAAAGCAAATAATCAAGGATAAGCATAGTTTCAAAGTTCCCGTTTTATTTTCCCTCCCTACACTAAAACTGAACATTGTCCCCAATGTTCCCCGAAAGTATCAAAGTTATGATAATAGAAGGTAATTAAAAACAAAAGAAACTAATACTCCCCTGATTAGCTCGGTAGAATCCATGTGTGAAGTAGTGGTTAAATCTTTTCCAAGAAGAATGTGTGCATGAAAAGCTCCTTCCAATCTTTTGTTTCTTCTTCTTGATAAATGAAACCTGCACATTTGAAGAAAACAAACGAAACCTTCGCGTAAAATCATCGGTAATAATATATATAAGACTCTACTAAACTAGGATATAATGCTTGTGGAATGGATGTTTACTGAATTTACGGAAAATTAAGACTGAAAATTCCAAAAATTTATAAGTAGCTTAGAAAGCGAGAAAAAGTAATCGATGTTTTTACTCCTTCTGGCCGTCGGTTGCAATCTGACGCCGTCGAGTTATCGACAAAAAGCGGTGCGATTTTAGAAAAAAATTCGGAAAATTTACATCTTTAGAATCTGGAAAAATTTCTGCAAAACATCCATTATGACTCGATACAAGCGTTTGACACACATATATATCTTTTAATGAATTGTTATTCTCATGTTTACGTTTCTTTTGAAAACGTGTGTAATCCTCCCTACACTTATCCTTTATGTAAAATACCTTTATATGCAATTAAGGCGAGGTTAAAAACAAAATAAAGCTATTTTACAAATTTAAACATGAGAATAAACAATTAATAAAAGATATATGACACTAACAAGCAAACAATTAAGCATGGGTTGCCTCCCACGAAGCGCTTTTCTTTATTTAAGAGTCTTGTAGCTAGACTCGTAGTCGTGCCCTCACGTTGTCCTAATCTTAAAGGCCCATTCGATCTCCTTAACTCTTCTCTCATCACGAATATATTCAGGGCCTAGTTCAAGACAAGCAGTGTAGTAAACTTTGTTCTTCCAGTCTACTTCGAATGCCGGAATGTTATCTATATCTAAATAATCCATGCCCTCAAACTTCTTATTTTTGTGGGGCATTATATATTAACATTTTGGCTTCATTTGAGAACTCGACTATTCCTTTCTCTTGATCATAAACCATCTTAGACTCCTCTATAAATGGTTTCCCAAGTATCACATCTCCTAAAAACCCATCAATGATACCCTTGACATTTTCCAAAATCATGAAATCACACCTATATGTGAAGTTACCGGCGAGACATGCAATCCCTTAACCCTCCCCACATAGTTACTTGCTTTCCTAGGGCGAAAGGGGTCCCTCATAGGTTCTAACTTTTTGCTCATGATCCAATTGTAATAGAGCCTAGACATTATATTCATGGGTGCCTTATAGTCAATGTAGGTGTGATCCCTATATAAGTATCCAATCATACACGGTATTTTGATGTTTTTAGGGTTTCCCTTTCTTATGCGAGGCTCGAAAGGTGGTCTTGGGAAGTTAACCACGTTATAGTGATAAGTGGTTTCCTTCCCTTTAGGGTATGAACTGAAATACTCCTAAGTTCTTCCTCCTCCTTACTACCCTCCATAATTTCTAACACCTTATAATCTCCGTCTTCTAGATCATCATCCGAATCACTTGAGGTGAATCACTATCTAAAGGCGTCCAGTTCCTTAAGGGCTTCCTCAAGCGTATTTTCAATAATCCTATTTAGTTTCCTAAGCTCTCCAATTTCACTAATATCTGAGCTCGAAGTTGGTTGGCAGAGGCTGCGTCAAGTAGTGGGTATTTGTTTGATGGTGAAGTGTTGTTTGGTGGTTTGTCACCTTCCATGATGAAAAGTGACGGTGTTATGAACAAAGGTCACGAAGAAGGGGGATAGACTATGAGAAAGCTAAAAATGAGAAAATTTTACTTGATAGGAATCAAGCAAAGAAACCTAAACGCGGTGGACTACTAACTAGCTATTCTATTCCCCGGCAGCGGTGCCAAAAACTTGATAACTCTACACGCGTCGTTCGGGGTCAAAGGAACTTCCTTTTCTTCGAGCAAGTTTTATAACACCCTAGGCAGTGAACCTAATCATTGTAGTGTAGTATTACGGTAAGCCACGAGTATTGATATCGTTCTCTAGGGGAATAGGAAGGCTAGTGAGAAGTTACTACGCTAAGGTTGGGGTTGAGGAAGATTATTTTTTATCTTTTTATGTTTTTTTTAGGAAATTGAAAGTACGAATCTCGGGGTTTGGATTTGGGGGGTTGGTATTTCTACCGATTACTCTACTTATCTAATTATCTAATCTAAGGTGTATGTAGTCTATGTCTAATTATTGTGTGTTCGTATGATAGTTTAAAGATGTGTTTACTTAGGTTTTACTACTCCTTAATTATCTCCTATTGGTGGTTGAATTGTCACGTCCTTATTCTTAATTGCGTTGTGTGTCTAAAGTTGTAGGGTATGCGTTTCTCCCTAACTCTTTGAACTTACCAAAGGGTCTCGTCTACAAAACCCACTAGGGATAATAAACTCTTACTCTAAGGCACTCTTTGGATGGTTTAGCTTACAACTACTCAAGGAGTTATATTCTAAGGTTCACAAAGATTTAATCAAGCATTAAGTACACAACGAATGACCTATCGCATTACTAGATCATTTACAAACTAAGATAAGAGACAACCAATCAATATTCAATAATTAAGTTTCATATTCCCTAAGCAAACACACAAGTAAATTAGCCGACATGGAGAACATGCAAGCATACACACAAATAATCAAAGACATAATTGTATTAATGAAGTAAAGCACTTATCTTGATGTAAGATAGGGTTTGGAACCCTAAAATACTGTACAAGACAGCCTTGGTTCGGTTTAGGTTTTTACTCCAAAAGACTACCCACAAATACTAAAAAATTCGGATTCTATATATAAGATTACACATGCGACGGCGTTACCTTATGTTTTGTGGCCGTCGGATCATCATTAGGGTTTCGTCTTTGCCACGTTAGACTTGTGGCAGCGTCACCTTATGCTTGTGCGCCGTCCTCTTGACTTCTAACGCCGTGCGGATTGAATCTAGTCCTTCGAGTTGGCGACGGCCTACTCTTTTATAACTTGCGTCGTCACTTGAAAATAAGAGTTTTGGCTTACGTCCCGTCACAAAATCCTCCGGCGGCGTCATGGATGCTTGATGGCGTCGTCACCTTATGTTTTCAGCAGCCTGAGTGTCTCGATTCTTGACTTTGGCCATTTTCTTCGTATATTCGCACCTTTTCGTCCAAATAAGTGCCATTACAGCAATTTGCCTTCAAGAGACCTAAAAAGTGAAAAGGAACGATATTAAGTAATAACGGATACAAAAGTGATCAAATAAGGGCTTAAATGACCTCTCAAAAAGGTACATTTTAAAACCTTATCACATATAGAGGAGTAGTGTTAAACCCTTGTTATCATGCATTGAAGTAATTCTAAGTAATTGTAGTGATCATTGTTTAGGAATCAAGGTAATTGGTGATGACACTTCTTGGTAAAGTATCCATCTTTTGAGGTAAGTAATTTAATTATAATGTGTAACTCCAACTCAGGCACGAAATCAATGTTGAGTCAACAATAATCCAGAGGGGCACCACTAAACGAGTATTTATTTGATCATATTGTGATTCTTGATAATGGATATGTTAAGTGTATAGGAAGCATGGTTTAGTAAGCTTGAACCAATGATAGGAATAGGCTAGTTAGTAATAAATAGTTAAGGTAATGGTTAGCCTAGTTGTTATAACTAGTTAAGGTATGTTATGATTCTATTTATAATGTTATTTGATGATTCTTTAAAGTGCTATGTATGCAAGTGATGGGTTGGATTTGTGATATGGTCTAATGTTGGAAAGCGTATGATTCAAGATGATTTAATTATATATGATAGCTTGTTATTTCTGATTACTTACTAAGCGAAAGCTTACGTTTTAGTACCAAAGGGCTTGTGTCCTAATGGTGTCCCTTGTTTTGTGAGAAGATCCACAACCAAATGATTATGGGTTCAAGTCCTTCTTAGGACATGTGAGATAGTATGTGGTGTGTATATTGTAAGATAGTTGGTTGTCATTCTAAAAAAAGCTTATGTTTTAGTTGTTGAATGTTTGTAGGTTAATGTGGATAAAGACCTTATGAAGTGAAGTGGTGATTGGAAGTACTTGTCGTTTGTATATGAGCAAGTAGTAATAGATACCATGCTTGAAGCGAGTTAAACCCCCAAGTGTTTGGTCAAGTTATAATCTTTTGTAAAGTGTAGTCTTTTTGAGTGCTTTATGTGTCTTGGGGTAAAAATGGCAGACTTTTATGGTAACAAAAGAGTTATGTACAATTTATGTTTGAGGTGTATAAAGGGGTGTTTGGTATAACATCGCACTTTTGGTAAAGTTAGCTTTCACTCGTTATTTACGTCAAACTTATACATAACTAATAAATATTTGTTGTTTGAATTATGTCTGCAAAGTTTCGGAAATTATTGAGTCTTGTAAGTACATTTTCCATAAAATATAGTTTTGGGTTAGAGAAGTCTATAAGGTGTATAGGGGTAAACATTGTACAACTTATAGCCTATACGGCTTCGGTTTGGGTATTTCAAGATGTGTCTTGGCTGCCTCCGAAGAAGTGCACTTTGTATTGTCTAAGATGTATATAATGTTTTGTTTTAATAATATCATTGTTTTTTAAAAAGAAAAACAAATAGAAAATTAGTAGATTATCACTTTCGTACCATGAATATTACAAATTTATCACTTTCTACCATATTTTACATATATTTTATACTTGGCGCATAAAAAGGGTGTGCACTTGTGTGCCACTGACTTAGCAACATCATAATTAGACACATAACATAGACCAAAAACTATTACATTAAACAAGTGACTCGGTGTGGCGCACACAAATCTTGTGTGTTACAGTAGAAAGAAGAAATAAAGGAACAAGTATATGAAGTTGTTGGAAGTAAATAAGGGTCCGTTTGGTTTGTTAATGGAATTGAATTTGGATTCAGATTCAGATTTGGATTTAGATTTATATTTGGATTTGGTATCAGTTTTAAAAACAAAGTATGAATGAGAAAATATTTTGTTAGATACAAACTAATATATTTTTACTAATTTCAATTTTAAAATAATGGAATTAGAATAAAACAAAAATGTAGTTTGTGGTGGAAAAGAAATAGACATAATGGCCCCATCTAGAATGTAACAAATCCTACCTTCCGTATAAGGATTCGGTTTATGGGTCTATCAATCATAGACTGATTTGAAAACCATCGATCAAACAACAAGAATCAGTCATATTCTCATTCCTTCACTCTAAACCCTCAAAGCAAAAAATAGTTAAATGATTAACTAATAGTGGGGACATTTTCCAATAGTGGGAATTGACACATTACACCTGACACACATATGCCCAAAAATTGTATGCGCCACCCTTACTTTCAGGTTTATATATTATACACACACCATGTTTACGGGTGAAGCTAGGTGTAACCACATGTTTGGCGCATAAAATCACGCAATATGTATGCACTGCCATTGACAATTTGTAAGAATTTGAGTTTGATTGTACCATGTTTAACATAATATATAGACTAAACTCCTAAATAAATTTTAAATCAAAAGAATGCTATTTTTATTGAAATATAACTTCATATACGAATTTAAAACTATTGTTTATCTTATTAGATCACCAGCCCATTACGCTTCTATATATATTTGCATTAAAATTAACATGTAGGTGTTTCATTTTTTCTATTTAGTGTCTGAGTGATAGCGGTCACATAGGCAGGTGTGAAAAGCCTAAAGAAAAAGGTATTTTGATTAATGTGAGTACTCTTTTTTTTTCTTTTTCTTTTCTTTTTTATTTTGGTTATTAAAAGACTATTTGGGTATATTAATGATGAGAAAACTAACTTGCCATATACTGTACATGCTAATTGGTGCTCGTAAATTATTGGACCATCCTCGATGTTATCGAAATGAGACGTAAATTATTGGTGCTCGTAAATTATTGGACCATATCTAATTGGTGCTCGTAAATAATTGGTGCTTGTAAATTATTGGACCATATGTAACTATAGGTACCGAGGTTGTAATTCAGTACATATTTTATATGCAACTAGTTAAGCCATGTAAACCTCTTTAGATATGTTTATCTACGTGCCTAATTTTATTTATAACTTGGACTGACCCAAATTATGCATATGCTTTGGGTCATTTTATTTTATATTCGCATATGTTTCAAATACTAAATAGGTGTCACGTATCTTAGGTGGTTTTCCATTCATAGATACATGGAGCCGTCAATGTTTTAAAACCCGGGTTGACCGGTCCGGTTGAACCATGAACCGATCGGGTGATCGGAAGCCCGTTTTGAGCAAAAAATCTGGTTGAACCATAAACCGAGAGCTCGATCGGGTCAATTATTAAACTGGATTTTAAAATATTTCTTGGAGGACATCCAATGCCCTAACGAGAGCTAGATCAATAACTATTTTTAGTGAAAAAGATAATAATTTCCATCCAAAAAACTTCTGAATGCCTTATTAGAATTCTAGACGCCATCCAGACTATCTCTGGACACCATCGACTCTCTCGCTTCATCTTTCGCGACTTTTCCTATAAGAAAATGAAAAATATCACAGAAAACCATGCTTATAGACTTCTGGGTGTTATCCAAATCATGTTTGGAAGGCATCCTACTCAAATATATTGGTTAAAGTAAATAGTTTCTTTTAAGTTTAATTTTGTAAGGTTTTACTTTTGCGGTCTATTTTGGCGTTTGTAGTAGTCGAAGTTGGTTGGTCTCTTAGTATTTTTAACATTTCTTTTATGCAATTACTTTTAATTTCAGAAGTTTATTTTTCTTTATTTTTGTGTTTGATGATCTTTCTATTGATATGTAAGGTTAAGGCCATGTGTTTTTTTTAGATAACTCTATGATAGTATAGGTACATATGATAGTTAGGCACCGATTGAATATTGATGTATGTTTAGCATGTTTAATTACAGATTCTGATGTATAATTATTAGGTGCTTAATGATATCATCCTAAACAAGCTATTGTTTGTTTATGACGCCTTATATGGCAGCAGGTAGTTTATCTTTAGTTTTTAGTGCACTAACTAATTGTTGCTTGACAAAGAAACCTAAGTTTGGCTAATGTCAGCTATTGAAGTGTAAATCATTCTCCAGGGTCTTATATATGTAATCATTGTATAATTTTAGGTTTGGATGCATGTTTGTGTTACGTTTGTACTCGTTAGTTTAATGTCTCATGACTAATGTGTAGTCACGAGACACGATTAAACATTAGATAAATAGTCACGAGAATCTCATATGTACAAGTAACGTCACGAGACTTCACATGTAATGAGGGTATAAAATACCCCCAAGAACTGACTTGTTGAGGTGTGCCTTGTAGCATTGTGTGTTAAAATAATAATTTCTAGTGTATCAAAAGTTTTTTTGGTTTCAAAAAGCTCTCTGTAGAAAACTAGAAGGGGGGGTTGAATAGTTTACCAATTAAAAACTTTGTTTTGAAACTTATTGTAAAGATCAATTGATATTGATCTTAGATATGTTAATGAAATATGCAAGCAATATGTGAGAAGTAAATAAGGAAAGAAATGATCAAACCACAACAAGTTGTCTATAGTGGTTCGGTCTACAAGGACTCTTTTCCTTGCCCTACTCCACTCCTCGAGTCTCACACTCGAGAGTTTAACTTCACTAGTCAACAAGCTCCTTTCACCGGCGGAGGAAACCTTTACACTTAAACACACTATTTCCGACACTAAGCTAGATGTCGAGTTCTTTCCAAGGGTACAACCACTCCCACACACAATGTATTTTGAGGACTAAAATACTAACCACTCACACTCACAAGATTATGATGGTTTGATACAACAATGAAGTATGAATCAACACTAGATCATACAACACTAAACAAACAAGACTTCCAACTTCTCGTTGAAGCTTGAATATGACTTGATCTTCTTTGCTACAAAAGAGATCACTAATATGATATGAAACTGAGTTAGAAAGGTTGGAGAGAAGATATGTATGAGAGTATGTTAGAAAGGGATGAGAACTACTTGGCTTGGCATTGCTATTTATAGCCAAAGTGGACAGGAGCGTCCACGGACCGCGGAACCCTTAAAAGGGTTCCGCCCGTGTACTAATTTGGTACCGCCGGTCTCAGATCAAGATATCAAATCTTTGCTAAAGTCAACTCTATCTAAGTGAGATTGTGCAAGATATGAAGAGTACAAATCCACACAAAATATCTAATGAAATCTTCTAATGATTTCCATGATGCATTACATGATGTCATAAGTTGTATTTCTATTCTTAGAAATATGCAAGTACATAAGTAGTGTTTGGTTTTAAGAACCTAACACATTCTAAAAACTACTATCATACATAATGATTAGAGTCATATCAAGATGTTACTAATCATAAATGTAAATGCTTGAATGATGAATATATTGTTTGAAAAAGCTTGTTTTAATATCTATTAAACTTGACAAGCTTTAAGCTTTTATACAAATTAAATTTACTTTTGTCGTTAACAAAACTTAGGTAAAGATCAAAAATATAAATAACGTTTAATGACGATATTTGTATTAACAATCTCCCCCTTTTGTTGAGGACAAAATATAAATTTTATTTTTATAAAAGATACAAAGTTTGTACAAGAGTTATAAAAATATTAGTTTTAGAACTTGAAAAGAGAATGGTAATGCAAGTGTATGATGTTTGACTATTTATGAAAGTCAAAGTATTCACTAGTTGATGCATGATGTTGACTTTTTCAGAAAGTCAAAGCATGCAGTTTGACTTTTTTAGGAAAAGTCAAGTATTATCAATGAGGGTTCTGTTTGACTTTTAGGAAGTCAAATGTATGCAGTTTGACTTTTTTTGGAAAAGTCAAATATAAATAATTTCAAAGTTCTATATTTTCTCCCCCTTTTTGTCTCAATAAAAAGAAGAGGCTATCTTGGAATGTAATGAGCCCGAGCTATTATCTCCCCCTTGTTCAAAGCTCCCCTTAATTGGGTGCTTTAATGGGAAGATTCATGGATTGTGAAAATAAAGCTACAAAAAAATGTTAGTAATAATGATCATTCATAAGCATTTCCAAACACTATGTAATGACACCAACAATATAATAAACAACATTCATTAGTTAAAATTTTTCATGAGTAAAGATCATGAAAAGAGAACACAATGATGTGTTTTTAGTACAAGAAAAATTATCCTAAGAAAGTAAAGACTAGTCTAAAACCATCCTAAAGTGATGGTGGATGGAAAAGAGCGTTGAGACGCTCAAGGATGTGGTTGAGGATGAACCTCATTTCTTCTTGGAAGTCATGGACCATAACCCGGGTCCTTTCCACGGTTTGGCCCGTTTGCTCACAAGTGGAGCAACCATGCCTTGGAGGGTAGAATGTTTGGGGAGGTTGTGGTGGTGGAATGGTGGATGTGTTGGTGTTGGTGGAAATGTTTGGGGTGGTCATGATGGAAGCAAGCAAAGCACTTTGCATTTGCATTGTCTCACTCAAGTGAGAGTCCACCATGCCTTTGAATTGGTGGAGGTTGTGGAGTTCGGTTTGAATCTCCTCTCTAGTGGGATTGGCATCCCACATACACTCCTCAATGTCCTCAAGATGAGGTGACATTGATGTGGGGAGTGAATGATCCCCATACAAAGGACCATGAATGTCTTTGTGAATGGGGTGGAAGAGAAGAGGTTTAGGCCCTAATGGGGCGTTTGGGTCAAGAGATGACCGAGGTGACTTATGAGCCATTCACTCAATTGAGCCAAAGGATGGCAATGGTGGTGGATGATTTGGCCTAGGAGGCAAGTCATCCAAGTCCTCCAAGAAAGGATTCGGGGAGGTTGGTGGAGCGGAAAACAACTCCATGGGAATGAGAGTTGGAGACCTTGGTGAAGGTGGTGAGGTGTTTTGATGTTTGGATGGGTGCCGGTGGAGGTGAAGTTGGTGTTTTTGTTGGTGGTGGAGTGGTGATCACAATGTGTGATTGAGTAGGTGTGGCTAAGGTGAGGTTTGTATCATCTCGGATGGGAGATGAGATAGTGAGTGGAGAAGACTCGGATGAGGAGCTAAGGTGAACAAAGCAACAAGGCCTCACACTAATTCTAGCGGTCTTCTTGCAAGGTTTTGGAGATGATTTTGTCATTTTTGACTTTGGTTTGTCTTTGCTAGATGATAGTAAGAATGAAGAAGGTGTGAGGATGATCATGGTAAAACCTCTCAATTTATAGAAGTGAAAAATCATGGAGAAATGTGTTTGATTTGATGTTAAGCCATTGAAGAGATGAGGTTCCTAATGATTTGGAAGTGGGTTGAATGCTAGTCATATCACCCAAGTCAAGCCATTCAAGAGAGATGGAGTGAAGAAGAAAAGATTTGCAATAAATGTGTTCTAGTGAGTAGAATTTCCTAATATTGAGATCACCCACGGATTTGAAGGTACCAAAAATTTGGTTCCTTCCTTTATGCAAAAGGGCTCCTTGGGTGGATTTGTCAAATTTTTGAATTTTGGTGGGAAATGGATTTCTTATATACTTAAGTGAATTATACTAGTTCTAATAAGGGTATAAGCAAGTTAGGATTGATTTATAAGCATTGGATGGTAATTTGGAATCACGAAATAGTCGAAATTTAGAAAGTTACAGAAGGATCCACGGCACCAAAATCATACACGGCCGGAACCCTAAAAAGGGTGCCGTCTGGTCCTGTACAGTACGGCGGTACCAATTTACATAACGGACGGTACCAAAATTATGGTGCCGTCGATCCGTGAAGTCTTGAGAAAAATGGACAGAGTTCGTTTTTAGGTGTCGGGGACTTTTTCGAAACCTGAAATTCTTCTCAAAACATGTTATACTAAACATTTCTAGTTAGGAAAAGCAGATAATATATATATAAACATAGTGGAACATGTATTTTGAGCAAGGCTTATTGATTTTCACATTATAGTGAAAATGGGTAAAATTTGATAGCATACTTGCGCTATCCCCTTGCATGAAATTGTTAGCATTCACCATTGTTTCAGGTTATATTATCATCCTACATAATAAAACAACCAAATTGTATCAAACATTAATGATAATGTATTGTTCCAAACGCTCCTTAAAAGTACCCTTATTTGTCCAACTTTTGTAAATCTTGTTCATCATCCTACCAAGGCACTTGAACATTCCCTTAGTTTGCTTGAACTCTGCTGATTCATTCTCTATTTCAGGAAGAGACGCATAATACTCATGAGGCGGAAGACGAGAGCTTGGAAGACCATCCTCTGAGCTATTTGATGATGATGATGATGGAGTTGGAGGTTTTGCTCTCTTGCCTTTTGTCTTAGCAACTCGTGCATCACTCAAAGGTACAAAGATGTGAGGGATGAGCTCATAGTGAAGGTGCATCCCTTTTGGTGTTGGTGGAATTGGTGCAAAGTTTCTATAGGGACGGGTGAGGAGCATCCCGTATGGAAGAGCAACCGATCCTTGAGTTGGAATATCAATCATTCTCCTAGCTATGTAGTAGGCTAAATTGAATGGTTGACTGGTGGACAAGTTGTAGAGCATATGACAAAGGCAAGCGTTAATGTGATCCCTATTTCCTATGGTGCTAATGGCGTTGGCTCTAAGTAGCTCCTCCCATTTCTTAAATTCGGGCTTAAGTTCATTTAGCTCCATTCCATATGGATCTCGGTTTACTTCTTTTCCCTTTCGGGTAATTCGGGTTGTGTCACTTTTTGGGTTAAAAAGGTGTTCACGGATGACATCCTTGTCGGCCAAACGGGTTTGGTAGGGTAGAGAGCGGTCATTGATAGCATCAAGAGCGGTGAGTGACCATTTATCCGAGTAGAGACAAGTTCCTCGGTTGGGAATTCCTAGCACTTGAGCAAAGTTGGCTAAGGTGATGGTGTAGTCGTTTTGATTAATTCTAAACCTAAGACAAAATTCATCATCGTCTTCATCACTAAAGCCGGTCACACTAGCATAGAATTCTAACACAAACCTAGGACAAATTGGTTCATCGATGTCAAGAAGACAATCGAATTGAATGGCGGCTAGTTCTTCACGAAGGTTGGTGTTTTCAAGGAAGGATGAGTGAATGGTTCTACCCTCATGGAAATACCTTGATTCTAGACCCCTAAATATTTCTACTTGTTCTTTGGTAAGTCCTTTGGTTTTGTGGTGTTTGGGAATGTAGTTAAGGGTGTCTTTGTGATCATAGAATCTTGCGGCTACCATGGTTATTCCTAAGGACAAGAGTTAATATGTTAAAAAATGAGAATAAGTTTTAACGTTTTTGGTTCTAGTGTGTGCCTATATGAAAACAATTTGGAGTTGCGGTTATCTCGACTCATTTTATGCACAAAGATGGTTTTAGTGGGGTGTTTGGCAAATACCATGAGATAACCCAAATGCTCCTAATTCAATGTGGCTTCATTTGAATATACCCGGGAATGCATATTAGTTATGCAATACCTTTAGTATTCAAGAGCATGCAAGTGATGAAAATTTAACGTTTCTATTTGTATTAGCAATGAAAAAATTGTTTTCCTACAAGTGAGAAGCTTTTCAAAACTTTTGACATGGGGTGTTTGGTTGTTTGAATAGGGCCTTATATTCATTATCTATCAATTAGTGGGAAGCATGATTTGTTTATGCAATATGATAATGTAGTACCTAATTTCAATGACTAGTTATGCAATTTGCCAATTGAATTCATATTTGGTATAAAAGCATACATAGAACCCCATGTAATGATTTGTGATAGTTTTGTGCATAAATAAGAATCCTAGACTCCGAATTAAGAGATGAAATGTAGTTAGGATACTTACAATGATGTTATCTTCAATGATTAGTGAGTTGGAAGATGACAATAATGAGCTTGGTTTAAGTTATACACGTTTTGGTAAAGTGGGTTTTGAGGAAGAGGATGATTTGTTTATAGCAGTTTTGCTTACAGAGACACCACGGACCGGACGGTACCAAAAATTTGGTTCCGTCTTTGTTATCGTTTGGTGCCGTGGCTACGATGCAGTACAAGACAAATTTGTTTAGTTTTGACTATTCTAATGTTTTGGGCTATGTTTATCCTACATGTTTGGTTCCATTAACCCTAAACCAAGTCTAAGAAGATTAAAAGGTTCTCGTTTAAGAGGCTTAGTTAAGATGTCGGCAATGTTGTCTTCTGAGGATACTTTCTCGATTGAAATGTTTCCTTTTTGAACATTGTCGCGAAGAAAGTGATGGCGGATTTCAATATGTTTTGTACGAGCATGTTGAACGGGATTCTTTCTGAGATCGATGGCTCCTTTGTTGTCGCAAAGTATCACAATGTCGTTGAGATGAATTCCATAATCTACGAGATCTTGCTTCATCCAAAGAGCTTGTTGACATGCCTTTTCCGGTGAGGCGTACTCGGCTTCGATGGTTGAAATGGCCAAGGCCGTTTGCTTCTTTGCAAACCATGAGGTGAGACAATGTCCAACAAAAGTGCAAATACCACTTGTACTTTTTCTATCGACATAGTCACCGGCATGATTCGAGTCGGCATACACTATGGTTTCTACACCCGTTCCTTTGGGATACCATAATCCTAAACACGTTGTTCCCTTAATGTATCTAAAAATCCTTTTTAAAGCTTCTAAGTGTGATGCCTTTGGGTTTTCTTGAAAGCGAGCACATAGACAAACACTAAACATAATGTCGGGTCTACTAGCCGTAAGATAGAGTAGGCTACCAATCATTCCTCTATATTTAGTGTTATCTACGGATTCACCTTCCTCATCCTTGGTTAGTTTAGTGTCCGAGGACATGGGTGTTTTAGTTGGTTTGGAATCTTCAAGACCAAATTTCCTAAGCATGTCTTTTATATATTTAGATTGGTTAAAAATATGCCATCTTCTAGTTGTTTTATTTGAAGTCCTAGAAAGAAATTTAACTCACCCATCATACTCATTTCAAACTCGTCGTGCATGATTTTAGAGAAATCATCACATAATTCTTGACAAGTTGATTCGAATATAATGTCATCAACGTATATTTGAACAATGATAATATGTGATTCCTTTTTCTTGGTAAAAAGAGTATTATCTACTAATCCCATAGTATATTTGTTATCAATAAGGAAAGTCTTAAGTCGGTCGTACCAAGCTTTTGGTGCTTGCTTAAGACCATACAATGCTTTCTTGAGTTTGAAGACATGATGTGGTTTCTCAAAGTCGGTGAAACCGGGAGGTTGAGCAACATACACTTCTTCGTTAATAAACCCATTAAGAAAGGCACTTTTAACATCCATTTGAAATAATTTAAAATCATAGGCACATGCATAAGCAAGCAATATTCTAATAGACTCAAGCCTAGCTACCGGTGCATAAGTTTCATCATAATCAATCCCTCTTGTTGATTATAACCTTGCGCTACAAGCCTAGCTTTGTTTCTAGATACTATCCCATTTTCATCCATCTTATTTTGAAAAACCCATTTTGTTCCAATTATAGTTTGATCTTTAGGTTTTGGAACTAATTTCCAAACATCATTTCTAACGAATTGGTTTAATTCTTCTTGCATGGCAATAACCCATGATTCATCTTTTATTGCTTCATTTATGGGTTTTGGTTCAATGGTGGATACAAAGCAAAAATAATTACTTTGATTTTGGGCTTGTGACCTTAAGGTTCTTTGATTGAGTTGTCCTATGACCTTTTCTAAAGGATGACTTTTAGATTCTTTGATGTTGACAATTTCTTTATTTAATGGTTCATCTTCCTTGTTATTATTAATTATTTCTTGACCTTCTATCATTTGACTTTCAACTAAGTCATCATCTACCAAAGGTGATGTCTTAGAGGGAGGTGGACTTTCGTCGAATGTTATGTTCAACGATTCCTCGACTATCATTGTTTCTTTGTTTAGGACAATGTAAGCTTTACTAGTTTGAGAGTAACCAAGAAATACACCTTCATAAGACTTTGGGTCAAACTTGGTGAGATAATCCTTAGTATTAAGAATAAAGCATTTACAACCAAAGACTCTAAAATATCCTAACGTTGGCTTTTTACCTTTATAGAGTTCATATGGTGTTTTGTTTAAGAAAGGACGTATTAAGACTCTATTCAAAATATATGTAGAAGTGTCAACGGCGTTACACCAAAACTTTTGAGGAATGTTTTGTTCATTAAGCATTGTTCTACTCATTTCTTGAATTGTTCTATTTTTACGTTCTACTACTCCATTAGATTGAGGTGTTCGTGGAGCGGAAAAGTTATGTGTTATACCATTTGTATCACAAAAGTTTCCAAATTGAGTTTCGTTGTCAAATTCCCGACCATGATCCGTTCGGATCGACACAATTTTGATACCTAGAAGATTTTGAATTTTCTTGCTAAGTATTTCAAATTTATCAAAAGCTTCATTTTTGGTTTTCAAAAACAACGTCCAAGTAAACCTTGAATAATCATCTACTATGACCAAAGTGTATAAGTTGCCTCCATAGCTTCTTATAGCGGATGGTCCAAACAAGTCCATATGTAATAATTCTAGACACTTAGATGTGGACACCATATTTTTAGATTTGTGACTACTATGTGTTTGTTTACCAATTTTGCAAGCGTCGCAAAAGTGTTGGTCATATTTAAGTTTTGGTAAATTCCTAACCAATTCTTTTGAAGATAGGTTTTGTATAAGTCTCATATTAGCGTGACCTAAGCGTCTATGCCAAAGAGATGAGCTATCATCTAATGTTGTTAGGCAAAGTTTGTCATTATATGTTTTATCTATTTTCATGACATATATGTTATTTTTCCTAACTCCTTTAGCTATGGTGATACCATCTTTTAGTATTTTACTACCATTTTCATCAAATAGCACTTTATACTTTTTATCACATAGTTGGCTAATACTAAGTAGATTAAATCCTAACCTATCCACATGAGCAACATTTTCAATAGTTAGGGAGTTATGAGCGATCGTACCTTTGCCAATAATTTTGCTTTTGAGATTGCTACCAAAGGTGACATTACCTCCGTCATACTCTTGGTATGATGAGAAGAGACTTTTGTTGCCCGTCATGTGTCGTGAGCAACCACTATCTTTTATCCATTCATCAGGTTCCAATCCAACTTTCAAGCATACCTAAGAAGCAAATAACTCAAGCATTTGGTCCCCAATATCTCATGGGTCCATTTGGGTTACACATACCATTTATTTGATTCATGTATGGAAACGATGGGTAAGAGTTCCATGGCATGTAATCTGGAGTTTGATATGGTCTAGGAAAGTTTTGATTCCAACCATTGTGTTGGTAGTTGGGTTGTATGTTGTGGTTGCTCTTAGGAAAGGGCGTTTGGCAAAAGGAGTTTTATATCGTTGTTGAGTAGTTTTTATCTAAATTCATTTTTGACAAGTCCTACTCCGAAGTAACGGTGGTTTTAGTTTAATACTATTATTGGTTTTCTTTGTTATTTTAACAAATTGATGCGGTCCGTATTGCGAACATTCGTTCGCTAAAGTACCCACGGCACCATTTTGCACAACGGACGGAACCCTTATTTTGGTTCCGTCAGGTCCGTGCTTTATCTGCAGCAATTTTGAGAATGTTCGTCCTTTTCGGCCGTTTTATTTTGACTCTTTGGAATTAATACTTCATTAAAACCTAGCCCATTCATGTCTCCCGGTGTTTTATGAATTTTAACTATTTCATCGGCAAGAGCGATGTTCTTGTTAAACCTTTTAAATTTAGAATTGTTTTCTATTAAAACATCTTGTGTGAGCTTTAGTTTTTCTATTTCAAGTTTAAGCTCTTGACATGATTTACAATCATCGTCATTTGCTTTTCCTTTTCTAGTCGTTTTGCTTTTCTTTTAACTCATAAACTTCATTTTCCAAAAATTCCTTTTTGGTTTTTAAAAATTTATTTTTAGTTATGATTTTTAGACTTAGCTCACACAATTGATTATATTGTTTTTGCAAAGTGTCATCATCAATAGAAGAATAAGAAGAGTCGGAAAGTACCTCATTTGACTCATGTGCCATTAGAGCGATCTCTTCCTTGCTTGATTCTTCATCGTCTTCACTATCACTCCAAGCACCACTTACAAAAGCTCGTTGAGTTTTGCTTTTAGGGAGCTTGGGACATTCTCTATGAGGTGACTTGCATCACCACATCTAAAACATTTTCTTTCACCTTTTCCCTTCTTGTCATCCCGATCCTTTCGAATGGCTTCTTTTCTTCTCGAGGTTGTCTTACGAACTTTCCTCTTCTTCTAAAGAACTTCTTAAAATCTCTAACGGCCATGGCATATTCCTCATCTTCACTACAGGAGCAAGATTCGTCATCATCACTTGATTCCGCTTTTGCTTTTAGAGCAACGGATTTGATCTTCTCCTTTTTCCTTTGATGATCTCCGAATCTTTCTCCATCACCATTTCGTGTACTTTGAGGTTACCGATCAACTCGTCTAGTGACATTATTGAGAGATCTTTTGATTCCTCAATGGCGGTCACTTTAGCTCTCCATTTGGGATGGAGTGCTCTAAGAAATTTCCCGACAAAGTTCTTACTACGAAAAGATTCATCAAGTGCTTTAAGTGATGTAATAATAGTGTTAAAGCGAGCAAAGCCACAATCAATGGTTTCATCTTCAGGAATAACAAATTGTTCATATTGTTGAACAAGAAGATCAATTTTGTTATCCTTGACTTGTGAATTACCTTGATGTGTAACAATTAAAGATTCCCAAATATCTTTGGCGGTTTCACACATAAAAATTCTTTCATATTCTTTTCTAGGTAAAGCATTATAAAGCATCATTTTAGCTTCATTATTTTTAGCAACTAGTTTCTTTTGTTCATCAACGGAAATATCCTTTGTTGTAGAACTAAAATCCCCTTTAACAATAATAAACCAAAGATCTATATCTTTTGATTTTACATATGTTTCCAAACGGTTTTTCCAATAGATAAATCCATTGGTTTCAAAGAGTGGTGGTCTTTGCATAGATTGCCCTTCTTTAAAGTTTTCAGAATCCATGGATCGTTTCAAGTTTATAAAATGCAAGTTATTTTAGAAATTCTTGAGCAACGAGTCTCTGATACCAATTGTAGAAAACTAGAAGGGGGGGTTGAATAGTTTACCAATTAAAAACTTTGTTTTGAAACTTATTGTAAAGATCAATTGATATTGATCTTAGATATGTTAATGAAATATGCAAGCAATATGTGAGAAGTAAATAAGGAAAGAAATGATCAAACCACAACAAGTTGTTTATAGTGGTTCGGTCTACAAGGACTCTTTTTCCTTGCCCTACTCCACTCCTCGAGTCTCACACTCGAGAGTTTAACTTCACTAGTCAACAAGCTCCTTTCACCGGCGGAGAAAACCTTTACACTTCGCTCACACTATTTCCGACACTAAGCTAGATGTCGAGTTCTTTCCAAGGGTACAACCACTCCCACACACAATGTATTTTGAGGACTAAAATACTAACCACTCACACTCACAAGATTATGATGGTTTGATACAACAATGAAGTATGAATCAACACTAGATCATACAACACTAAACAAACAAGACTTCCAACTTCTCGTTGAAGCTTGAATATGACTTGATCTTCTTTGCTACAAAAGAGATCACTAATATGATATGAAACTGAGTTAGAAAGGTTAGAGAGAAGATATGTATGAGAGTATGTTAGAAAGGGATGAGAAACTACTTGGCTTGGCATTGCTATTTATAGCCAAAGTGGACTGGAGCGTCCACGGACCGCGGAACCCTTAAAAGGGTTCCGCCCGTGTACCATTTTGGTACCGCCAGTCTGACAGTCAAGATATCAAATCTTTGCTAAAGTCAACTCTATCTAAGTGAGATTGTGCAAGATATGAAGAGTACAAATCCACACAAAATATCTAATGAAATCTTCTAATGATTTCCATGATGCATTACATGATGTCATAAGTTGTATTTCTATTCTTAGAAATATGCAAGTACATAAGTAGTGTTTGGTTTTAAGAACCTAACACATTCTAAAAACTACTATCATACATAATGATTAGAGTCATATCAAGATGTTACCAATCATAAATGTAAATGCTTGAATGATGAATATATTGTTTGAAAAAGCTTGTTTTAATATCTATTAAACTTGACAAGCTTTAAGCTTTTATACAAATTAAATTTACTTTTGTCGTTAACAAAACTTAGGTAAAGATCAAAAATATAAATAACGTTTAATGACGATATTTGTATTAACACTCTCTAACCCACTCTTTTTAAAAGTTTCTCCCTCTAATATCGTGTGTTGATTCTTGATATATTGTGGCCTACAATTGGTATCAGAGCCTACATATGATAGATAGAGTGGTTGCTTTTCAAAAACAACCATCAAAATATTGTTTAAAATGACTTTCATGACTTTAAAGTCCAACCGAGATAGTTTTTATATCCAATACGTGATTTTACGGATAGTTTGAAAGCTTTCTATAGGTTTAGGATAAGTTTCTATAATCATTTATTTAACATCAAAAGTGAATATCCTTATAAGACCCTCATGATCTATCCTTAGGGGGAGATTGTTAGCTGATGAAATGTAAATCATTCTCTAGGGTCTTATATATGTAATCATTGTAACAGTTTAAGGTTTGGATGTAGGTTTATGTTACGTCTGTACTCGTTAGGTTAACGTCTCATGACTAATGTTGAGTCACGAGACACGATTAAACATTAGATAAATAGTCACGAGACTTCTCATGTGTATTGAGGGTATAAATACCCATAAGTTGATATGTGTCTCATAGGTCTTGTGAGTGAAAATAACCTTTGCTCAATTTATTTTGGTTCAAATAAATCTCTCTCTCTCTCTCTCTCTCTCTCTCTCTGATATATTGTGGCCTATAGCTACAATTAGTAGTTAGCTTGATTATTATAACATATGTATCTAGTCACTGTAAAACCTCATGAATTGATGATATTTTGTGTATGTATTTCCTCACAAACATCTAGAAACTACAACAATAAACTATAGAGAAAAGTTCAATTACATATTCTTATTTTGGTGCATACTTAGGGACTAATATCCACCATTCAAATCATTTGATCTAATGGACAAAATCAAACATTAATTTCTACCTCTCCCACCCCAATATTTTTTAATTAAAATCCTCTTACACCATTCTTTTTAAAAATTACATATTTTAAAAACCATAAACTGCTAACCTTCAAAACTTACACCATCGTAACGAGCAATTAATTATCTTTCTATAGAGGGGGCACTTTCATATACTTTCGAAATTTTATTTTTTTATTTATTTTTGTTTTTTTTATTGGTGAAGTATCACTTGTGATATAATAGTAATTTGTAAGTTCAAACACTTAACATGATGTTTTAAAATTAGCGTAAATATTTGTGTACAACTCCAAATGATTCATCGTTTTTTTTTATTTAAAAGTTCAAATTATTAGTTTTCCAACCATATATCACACATAATTTTTGAAATTTCATGTGATTCTAGTTTATTCATAAAATTTAGAAAAGTATATGATTTTTTTTACTCAAACACGCTTGATATATCACATATGATATAATACTATGTTTTTGATTCGAAGACATAAGATATTGACATAGATGCAAAAAATGGTGAATGTTTTGGAGTTTTTTTACAAATACTTATGCCCATTTTATGACAACATTTTTAGTATTCGAACTTACATATTAGTGCTATATCACAAGTGATATATTAAACAAGTTTAAATATCATTTTCTTTTTATGCTCAACAGCTTCTATGAATTAAGCCTATTGATTTAAAGGTTCAAATATTATGTGTGATATATAGTTTGAAAGCTTAGAATGTGTATTTTTCAATACAAAAAATGATAAATCTTTTTGAGTTATATACTATTACTTATGCTCGTTTTACGACAGCATATTGAGCGGTCAAACTTACAAATTAGTGTTATATCACATGTGATACGTCAAGCGAGTTTGACTTTCTAAAAAGAATCTTTTATTTCCTCTAAGTTGCATAAATAAACTGTATTGATTTGGGTGTCCGCGAATTATGATTGATATATGTTGAAAAATTAAGGATGTGTATTTTTTTAATGTCAAAAGATTAATCATTTTAAGTTTCACACAAATACTTATGCTTTTTCACGACATCATGTTGAGTGTTCAAATTTACCAATTAACGTTAAATCACACGCGATATATCAATCGGATTTGACTATCAAAAACATTATTCTATTTATACCAAATAGTTTTTGAACCTCCAAGTTTTTCTTGATATATCACTTGTGATATAACACTAATATGTAAGTTCGAACATTCAACTTCTATAAATAAATTGTCCTGATTTAGAGGTTCAAAAACTATGTGTGATACATGGTTGGAATGCTAAGAATGCGTACTTTTGAATGCCAAAAACTGTTGGGAATTATGCAAAGTAGAGATTCTGCTGAAGTTAATGCTGAATGGATTCTGCTGAAGAGTAAGAATTCTGCTGAAGAAGGAATTCTACTGAAGTTATATTATAGTACAATTGGTTTCTGCGGATATAGATATTCCGTATATTTTAGATTTAATTAGGATATACATGAGCTTTATTAGGAAGTGATAATGTATATCATATTTAGTTTTATGTTTATACGTTTCTTGGGAAACGGGTTAGGGTTCCTTGTCTATAAAAGGAACACAATAGTATGATTTATGTACGAGTTGAAAAACAAAGTTTTAGTATTATTAAAAAGATACATAGAGGATCAAAGAAGTTCTTAGTTATTTGTGTTCTTGTGTTTAAATTCCGCTTAAATACAGGTTATAGAGATTGTCTTTTAGTGAGCTTGTGATTACATAAGTTTAACTAACGATCTAAGAGTGCTCATAAGATCTATCAAGGTCTTTTTTTCAACAAGTGGTATCAGAGCCTCGAGAGAGTCTCTACGATACTAAGAACAATCTTTTTCTGCACACCCTTACAACCAAAACAACATTCAACATGCCTGGATCACATGATGACATTGAAATCACCAACAACAATAACAACACATCAATGCAACAGCTTAGTCTTTCAAACAGCAATGCAAAATTTCCTTACTTAAAGAAGGAGGAATATGATTTATGGGCCATGAAGATGCAAAACTGGATCTCCAACATTGATTGGAATCTCTGGGAAATTGTGAAAAGGGGAACAGTTTGAAAAGAACTCACGATCGATGGTAATGTTACCATTGTTCCTCCCAAATCTGCTGATGAGATACTAGCGGTTCAAAGAGAGCACAAAGTGAGAACCATTCTTCTTGGGCTATACCGAGGATCACTTGGATGATTTTCACTACATGCAGGATGCTAATGAAATATGGTTAGCAATTAAGGCTAGGTTTGGTGGGAATGAAGAGTCTAGGAGAATGAGGAAGTCAATGTTGAAACAACAGTTTCAAGAGTTCCAAATTTCTAAAGAGGAAGGTATCCACAAGGGGTACGACAGGTTTCAAAAGATTCTAAGTCAATTGAATCAGCTGAAGGCAAAGCCAGATAATGATGACTACAACTCAAAGTTCTTAAGATCTTTACCCACATCTTGGTTGCAAGTCAGCATTGCCCTCAAGGCTAAAGGTGGGTTGGATATGCTCACTTTTGATGAATTATACAACAGACTTAAATCTCTTGAGCCTGATGTGAGAAGTCCTTATCGTTCATCCACTCCTAGTCAAACAGCATTTGTAGGGGCCTCATCAAATAGGGTGACTCATGCTCCAAGCCCTGTTTCACCAGTATCATCATCCTACACTACCACTTCATCAAGCTATCAGCCTAAGTCTAGTAGTGTGTTGGAAGATGTGATTCACTCTTTTGTTGCTAATTATGATGTTCGTGACAACTAGCCTATGAGGATCTTGAACAGGTGCATCCATTGGAGATGGAAGAGATGAACTTGAGGTGGCAACTGGCCATGCTCTCATTAAACATCAAAAAGTTTGAGAGTAAGTCTGGAAGGAAGTTTGGTTTCCAGGGAAAGGATCCAGCAAGATTTACCAAAATTAAGGTCAAGTGCTTTACTTGTGGTCAGATGGGTCACTTCTCTAGAGAGTGCAAGGATAGGAAAGCTGGTGATGAGATGAGATATTCTTCCTATCGCAGATTCGAAGGAATTGGAACTTGAAGGTGGACCCTCATCTTCAGCTCTTGTCACTGTGGATGATCATATCGATTGGAAGCTGCATGAGCATGAGGAAGGTCTTAGTTCAGATAATATTGGATTAATGGCATGTTGTACTTCAGAGGATAGGCGTGATCAAGTTGCCTTGATGGGCATCTCTCAGGTACATAAGTGTGTTTTTGGTTGTAGTGAAAATTATAATGAACTTAAAGAAGCCTATGATGAATTGAAACCTAAATATAATGAATGTTATGTTGAAGTTGAAGCTTATAAACAGGCTTTAAAAACATTAGAAAGACAAAAAATTTGGTTTCAAAATAATCAATTGGCTTATGATGAAAAAATAAGGGTGTTAGAAAGTGATCTAGAATGTACTAAAATTGATTTAAAACGCACTGAGAAAGAAAAAGTTGATGTAGTTTCTGAAAACAAAGTGCTAAAAGAAAAACTAGATGAGGAAATTGCTAGGCATAAAGAATGGTTATTGAATGGAAACAAGTTAGCTAGTCACATCTATGCTAGTCAAAATCCTAATATTGCGATAGGTTTAGACTTTAAGAAGTATGTAGGGATAGAAGCTAGGGATGACACACGTAAATCTACACCAGCAGGATTAGCTAATTTTGTAAAAGAAGGTGATCTACATGCTGTCCCTGGACCTATTAGAGGTGTACATATGCCCATTGACATGTCCATCACTGTTGACTTTGATGGATCACACCATCTGTATGGCAAAAAGTCAAGAGACTTGCCAGACCCTGATTCTTCATCTACTGACTTTGTCTCTTGTTGTGACAGTGACAAGTCCTCTGACAAAGGGTTTACTTCTTCTACCCAGTGTGATTCAAATGACAAGTCAGACCTTCCCAAGATTTTGACCAAGCCTACACCCAAGACTGCTTACAAGCCTTTTAGAGTTGCTGCTAAGGAATCAACTTCCAAGACAGTTTCTCACGAAGACTTGTCTTTTAATTCTTTGCACAATAATACTTTTAAGTTTGTTAAAAACAATTATGTTAATTCTTGTGGTTTGAATGCTTTTGCATGTAATAGAACATCTTTTTCTTTGAATAAATCTTCTAAAAAGAAGACATGTTTTGTTTGTGGAAGCAAATTTCATTTGATTAAGGATTGTGATTTTCATGAGCAAAGAATGGGTGCAGGTGCTGGTCAAAAGAAACCTAGACCAATGTGGACTAATGTTAACGATATACCCTCTTATACTCCACAAGCAACTAAACCTTCTCCATTTCCTTGGAGAAGATCTGTTGCTAGACCTTATGTAAAACCAACAATTTCATATTTTCAAAATGGTTATTGGCCTGGTTGTGTTGACTCTATGAATGCTGGGAAGGGATATCGGGATACTGCTGTGAAGCCCTCAGCAGGTTGTTCTTGGAATCAAAAGGAACCAAAATTTCAATGGAAACCCAAGAACAATGGTGGATCTTATACATCTGCATGGCATTACTCTAACGATCCACAAGTCAGGTTCAAGTCAGTAATAACTTGAGCCTCTATAGTGTACTAATATTTTGTATACTTTTTGTTGTTGTTGTAGGATCATCCTCTTAAGCACAAGGAAGTTGGCATTGTTGATAGTGGGTGTTCCAGAAGCATGTCAGGAAACAGAGATATGATGCATAACTTCATACCCATAGAAGGAGGAGGCAATGTGACTTTTGGTGGAAGTGATGGTAGAATCATTGGGAAAGGCACCATCAAAACACCTTTACTGGATTTTGAGAATGTGTTCTATGTCAAGGAACTGCAACACTTCAACTTGTTCTCAGTTTCACAAATATGTGACACCAAGAACAAAGTATTCTTCTCTGAGGATGAATGTCTTGTGCTATCTAAAGACTTCAAACTACCAGAAGATACATCAATTCTGCTGAGAGTTCCTAGAAATCACAATCTATACACATTCAACTTAAATGATGTTCAACCAGAAGGTGATCTAACTTGTTTGGTGGCTAAAGCATCCCTGGATGAGTCTACAAAATGGCATAGAAGGATGGCTCATGTGAACTTCAAGACCATCAACAAACTGTTAAAACTTGGTCTAGTTGAAGGACTTCCTTCCAAAGTTTTCACCAATGAACATAATTGTGTTGCCTGCAACAAAGGAAAGCAACACAGAGCCTCATACAAAGCTATTACTGCAGTGAACTTGATTTCAGAACCTCTACAGTTGCTACACATGGATCTCTTTGGTCCAACCCAAGTCAGAAGTATTGATCACAAGTATTTTTGTTTGGTAATCACTGATGACTTCAGCAGGTTTTGTTGGGTATTCTTTCTGAGGACTAAAGATGAAACATCTCTAGTGTTGAAAGAGTTCATTACCCTTGTTGAAAACCAGTTGAACAAAAAGGTTAAAGGTATTCGGTGTGATAATGGGAAATAGTTCAAGAATGTTATTTTAATAGAACTTTGCAAGTCTAAAGGGATAAAAAGGGACTATAGCACACCAAGAACCCCACAACAAAATGGGGTAGCTGAAAGAAAGAATAGGACCCTAATAGAGGCAGCAAGATCTATGCTTGCAGACTCTAAAATACCTACCATGTTTTGGTGAAGCAGTTGGCAGACTTGTTATGTCTTGAACAGGGTATCCATTACTAGATCTCATTTCAAGACACCTTATGAACTTCTCACTGGGAAAGTTCCTGCTATACATTACCTCAAACCATTTGGGTGTCAAGTGACCATTTTGAACACAAGTGATCCATTGCGTAAATTTGATGAGAAAGCTGATGAGGGGTATATTGTGGGTTATTCGGCTCATAGTAAGGCTTATAGGGTATATAATTTGAATGCTAGAAAGATTGTGGAGACACTTAACCTGAGATATCTAGAAGATAAGCCCAATGTGCAAGGTCAAGGACATGTTTGGTCTTTTGACTTGGATTACTTAACTGATTACTTGGGCTATTCTAGACATGTGGCTAACCAAAATGCATGTTCACCAGAGTCTCCCACTGACAATGCAGGTACCATGGATGCTGACTCAGATAGTGAGTTTGAGGATGATGAACAACCTATTATTGTACCTTCCTTCTTCCCTAATCATTTTTCAGGTGATACTTCTAAAGTTACTTCTGATGAGTGTGAAGATGAGTCCCACTATCTGAGAGGATCTTGCTAGGCTTGAAGCAAGAGTATCAGCTAACCTTGATCTTTGAAAGGCTTGGTGAAGAGGTTGCTAAACAAAGCATCAGTGGAAATCATGATTCTCCTGAAGGTTCTTCTGTTTCTCCTGAAGAGTCTCTTATTCCTACTCGTGTGTCCACAGACTTTGGAGAACCCTATACGAGATTTCCAAGTCCTTCAGATCTTGGTAACCATCAACCCAAAGTTGGAATCTTCACCTCACCTTCCTATGACAGTGATTTTGAGCCAACTGTGACTAATCTTGATACATCTATTGAAGTCAACACCACTGCTACAAAGAGGATCAACATTGCTCATCCTCAATCCAATGTTATTGGTGATCCTCTAGCACCTGTTAGAACTAGAAGGACTGTTACCAGTTCTAAATATGGACAGGTTGCTTTTCTATCCTATGTCTCCAATAAGCAAAGGGACAATCACACAGACTTTAAGCATTGTCTGTTTGCTTGTTTTCTTTCTCAAGTGGAACCAACTAGTCTTACTCAAGCTCTTGAAGATTCAAGTTGGCTTGAAGCAATGCAAGAAGAGATGCAACAATTCAAAAATCAGTAAGTTTGGATCTTGGTACCACTACCTGATGGTAAGTATGCAATTGGGACAAAATGGATTTTAAAGAATAAGAGAGATGCAAGGGGTGTTGTGATTAAAAACAAAGTAAGATTGGTGGCTCAAGGGTACAGGAAAGAGGAAGGAATTGATTATGATGAAGTATTTGCACCTGTTGCTAGAGTTGAGGCCATTCGAATTTTCTTGGCCTATGCATCTTACATGGGATTTATGGAATATCAAATGGATGTCAAAGGTGCTTTTCTGTATGGTGAAATAGAAGAGGAGGTTTATGTCACTCAACCTAAAGGATTTGAAGACCCAGATCATCCTAAACATGTTTACAAGGTTGTTAAAGCTCTCTATGGACTACATCAGGCACCAAGAGCATGGTATGCTAGGCTTTCATCATTTCTGCTGAAGCATGGTTATAGAAGAGGTGCCATTGACAAAACACTTTTCCTAAAGAAGAATTCCACAAACATCATACTTGTGCAAGTTTATGTGGATGACATCATCTTTGGATCCACAAAAGAAGCTTGGTGCAGGGAGTTTAAGGAGCTGATGAAGGGAGAGTTTCAGATGAGTGCTATGGGGGAGCTTACTTTCTTTTTAGGTTTACAAGTTCAGCAAAAACCTGATGGTATCTTTATACATCAGGAGAAATATGTGAGAGACATATTGAAGAAGTTTGATATGGAGAATGTCAGAACTGCCACTACACCTTATGAAGCTCCAAAACCAAAGAACAACATTGAACCAGATCCAGCTGTGAATGTTCACTTATTCAGATCTATGATTGGTTCATTGATGTATTTAACAGCTTCTAGGCCTGACATTACCTTTGTTGTGAGTTCTTGTTCTAGACATCAAGTCACTCCACTTGCTTCCCATCTGAATGCAGTCAAAAAGATCTTTAAGTATCTAAAAGGCCAACCCCATTTAGGTCTTTGGTACCCAAAAGAGTCTCCTTTTAAGTTGAAAGCATATAGTGATAGTGATTATGCTGGTGCTAATCTGGATAGAAGATATACAACTGGAGGTTGCCAATTACTTGGAAAAAGATTGATTTCTTGGCAGTGCAAGAAACAAACTATAGTTGCAACCTCATCTACTGAATCAGAGTATGTTGTTGCTGCCAATTGTTGTGGTCAGGTACTATGGATACAAAATCAATTGTTGGATTATGGGTTTAACTTCATGAACACAACAATTTTTATTGATAATCAAAGTACCATATGCATTGTTAAAAATCTAGTTTTCCACAGTAGAACAAAGCATATTGAAATCAGGCACCACTTTATAAGAGATGCATATGATAAACATTTGATAAAAGTGGTTAAGGTTCACACTAATGATAATGTGGCAGATTTATTGACTAAAGCTTTTGATGGACCAAGGTTTCTACACCTAGTGGTCCATATTGGGATGCTTAACCCTTAACTGCAAAGTTTAAGGGGAGGCATATGCCTCAGGGGAGGATTCTTGTTGTAAACTTTGTAACCTTTTGTTTATATTTTAGTTTGCGAAACACTAACCAGCTAATGTTCCTTTAGTTTGGTCTGTTTGGTTTGGTTTGTGTGTTTCTATGTGTCTGTTTTGCAGAATTCATAAATAAGATAAAGTTCACCAAGTTTGGTTAATTGGAATATGGTCAAGTAAGCTACAAACGTGTTTCTACTGAAGACAAGTACTGAAGTAAACTAACTATTTCTGCTGAAGAGATGTATTGAAGTTAAATTGTTCATTCATTCATTCAAGAAACAGTTTACAGCTTACAGTTACAATCAACTTCAAATGAGATTACAAGACCATTTCTATACAAGATCTACTAAACCTATACTAGCTTCTATCATCTATTCCAAATGCTGGATATGCATGACCAGTACGAAGAAGAAGCTAAGGATCAAAATGGGAAGGATGGATTGATGAAAACGAAGATGATGAAGATGACTACAGTAGATGGATTTGTGATATGAAAATCTTCCGTTGTTCCATCTACTCGTTCCACCATAAAGCAATCACTCCATCTTCCTTTTGCCTTTTCCCTTTACGATATTAGATGAAGCACCAGAACATGGCGCAGGAAGAGCTAACACCACCTCTCTTCTGGAACGTGGCCTTGGTTGAGGTTGAGGCAGCGAAGGTTGGGGGTGTGATGTTCTCTCCTTGTTGGAGTCATCAGAGTCACTAGAAGACTCACTTGGATCCACTACACTATCATCTTCAGAAGAAGGGAGAAAGGGGGACTTCAAAGGTAGAGGTTTATCTTGGTAAGAAGATCGTAAAAATTGGCGAAAATCATCACTGGATGATGATGATGATGATGAGGATGATGGAGAGGAGGTTGGATCAATAACCTCTGGTTTAGTAGACATGGTTTTGTTGATGATTGTGGTATTTTTGGAGAAATTAGGGTTTGAGAGGATAATTGGGGTTAATTGATATGAGTCAAGAGTGCATTGGGATTGTTTTATAGACGGATTCAATGTGTTATGATAATTAATGTGAGTTGGTGTCATAGTAAAAAGATATTTACTGAATGATACTTAGCAACTTGAGTGTTTCTGCTGATTGACCTTCTTCAGCAGTTTGACTCTTGTTTCTGCTGAAGTGTTAAGTTTGAAATTGGTTGAAGTTATTTTCCACGCAAGATATGGTCAACATGAGTTCCGATATATTTGACCATCAATTAGGTAACTTCCATTATTAACCAATTTACATATCTTCCCTCAAAATACCTGATTCCCACCTCACTTGATTTAAACACACTTCCAATTGCGTGAATCATAACCCACTCTCATAAATTCTCTAATGGCGCTTCAAATTAAGAAGGATCATAACAAAGTTGCTTATCTGGGAAAAAAAAAAGGTCATGAAATCTATGAACCAATGGTGGAGTTCTTGAAGCGATCAAAGATTCATTATGCTTTAACGCATTCTCCGAAAGTATTATATGAATCATTGGTTACACAATTTTGGACATCTTCTGTGAAAAGGAGTGACACAGAGATTGTAGCTACGATTGATGGAACAGATTATGTTATAACAGAGGATTTGATAAGGAGGCAACTAAGGTTGGAAGATGCTGATGGGGTTTATCATTCTAATTCTATGGAGATACTTGAAGGACTAAGAGTTGTGGGATATCAGGGTACGAGAACTGATATGTGGCAGAAGAACAAGCTTTGCCCTACATGGAGGTTTTTGGTACACACTTTACTACAATGTATTAGCAATAAGTCAGGGGGATGGGATCAATTTTCTACTCAATTGGGTTGTGGGATTGTATGTCTATCACAGGGGTTAACTTATAATTTTTCTAAATATATTTTTGATAATATGGTTGAAAATGTTCAAAGAAAAAAGCATAAGTTTTTAATGTACCCTAGGTTTTTGCAAATGATATTAGACATAACAACCCAAGTCCAAGCCTTTTGTCCCATAGAAGCTCTGTCTTCTAAACTGTTTGCTTCTATGAAAACTAATTATGAGGGGGAACATCATCCTTTGCTAACAGCTATGTTGCCTCTAGGCAATGAGGCTGCTGATGAGGGTAATGTTGTTGGTTCTCCACCCTCTACTACTGTTGTTGCTGATGGTAATCCATCAGTTGCAATGGATGAGGGCCCTTCTAATATTGCTAAAGCTACACATGTTTCTCCTGACCAAGCAACATCTACACCTTTGCCCATGCCTACATCTAGTCCACCACCTACTCAGGTTGCTCCTGATGAGTTTGAGACTGACTTTACTAGAATTCCTAAACCCAGTCCTATTAGAGAGCCTGTTGTTGAAAGCTCTCCTATATTTGAGCAAGACCATATTTCTACTGAAAGGTCCAATGAAGCTCCCATTACCACAGAGCAATCTGCTGGTGGAGCTGAGGATCCTATTACTCTTACTTCTGTCTATGATTTGCTCAACAGGACTGTCCAAGAGGTTGCAGATCTAAAAAGGGAGCTTGCTGAAACTAGATCTACACTTGGTGGTGAGATTGTGGATTTAAAGAGAAAGGTTCAAGATTTGGAAGAACAACTTGGGCATAATAGCAACAGGAGATTTGTTGTTTCTTCTGATGAGGAGCAAGTGGATGCTAATTTGGATTTACTTGATATTTTGGCTAATGTGGCTCAACAATCTAATGCTTCTACTCCAATGGCTGCTAAATCAGTAAAGCAAAAGGAGCCAATTTTGTTTTCTAGAAGGAGGAGAAGGAAATATTTGAGCAAGGATACGTTGCAAAGTGAGGATGTTGCAACTACTGAAGAGCATGTTGCTGCTGATACTCCTATGATGGATATTTCTCCTAAAGTTGGTCAAGCTTCATTTGTGCAAGCACAACACCTTCTACACCTTCAGCAGATCCTAATGATGTGTTTGTTGCTGGAAGGAATTTTAATTTGGACCCTCATGCAAATGTTACTACTGAAGACACTCATCAACATGTTACTGCTGATACTTCCATAGGTGTTTCTTCTTAAGTTCCTATTGTAAGTACTAATTCTGCTAAATAGCCTACTGACAAAGGAAAAGGAGAAATGGTTGATGAGGAGCTTGGATCTAATCTAGTCAGTAAACAGGAAATGCAAGCACAAGAGAGATTGCTAGCTGAGTGTGAGAATATCAAGAAGAGTCAAGTATTGGCTCAAATGCTTCAAGCTCAGTTTGCTACCAATTTGACTCCTGAGAGACAAAGAGAAATTAATGAAATGTCTTCTCAGTTCACTGATGAACAATGGGATAATTACACTAATCAAGCTGCATCCAATCCTACTCTTGCACAAAGTATCTTAGGAGCAAATTTTGATAGTGAGAACTTTGCTGCACAGATGGTGGCTCTTGGTCAACAGAGGAAGCAAGCTACAGCTGCACAAAGAAGAGCAATTGCTGCGCAGAAAAATAAAGCAAAAAGGGAAAGACCACAAACTGCAGCTCAGAAGAAAAAGTATATGCGAAATGTGGTGTATAATCAAAGTTCTAGTCTTTATCCATCTGGTTTGACAAAGAAGCAAGTTTGGGCTTTGTCTGATGATGTCTTAATCAACATGTACAATCGCATTATGAAGCAGATCATACCACCTTCAAATTTGAAGAGGCTTGCTGATAGTGCTGATGCTCCAACGGCAAAGAGACCCAAGCAAGTTGAGATTGTAGATTCATTCGATGATGTTACACCTAAGATGGGTTCTTCTGTTGTTCCTACTGAAGCATCTACTGAAGCTATCCATTCCACTGACAGGGTTCAATCTGTTGAATCACATGTTGTTTCTTCTGAAGCAGTATCTAGTGTTGCTACTACATCTTTGGATTCAAAGGATATGAATGCTTTTATTCCTAGTGTTGCACCTATTGATAAAGTAGGAGAAGAGTTGGGTAAACAAGCTGAACAAGCAGCTACTAAATCAAAGAAGGCCAGAGAAGTAGCTGAAAGAATGTATGCCTTGCGTGGTGTTGTTTCAATTAAGTCTCCTTATCCTTCTTTCACTCATGCTAAAGATGTCCCTGATGAATCTGAGGAAGTACCTTCATCTGTATCTATGGGAATTTATATACCAGGTAGGAGGAAGAAAAGAATGGCTAAAAGGAGACATATTACTTCAAGGCGATCTGTGAGATCAGATAGGACATATACATCTAGGATTCATAAGTCACTCAGAGATCATTCTTTGGATCTAAAGGCTGCTGATTCAACTTTTATTAAAGAAGGATCTGCTGATGCTTTTCATGAAGGATCTCATGATGTGTTGATGCTTGGACTTTGGTGATGGACACGGTGAACACAATTTTTAGGCTGGATAATTCTTCTATGCAGTTTAACTTTTTGAAGGAAATCTTTCATATGGTTGATAGGCAAGATTTGAATACACTGTATGGCCTTGTCACTAAGCATTATGCTAATCAGTCACCACAGGGTTCTGGTCTATATTTGTTGGGTGATCTTCAAGTTCTGTTTGATTCTCAATCTCCAGATGGTAAAAGGTATTCTGTTTGGAAGAATTCACATAAGTGGAAGGTTGAGACTTGGAGATTTTATCCTATGCCTTGTGTGCATGTGGTGGAGACACAGACTGGAATGACTGTTTGTATGTTCTCTGATAAGATCTATCCGTTCTCTGTGAACTTGATGCGAAGTATGCTTAAAAAGAAGCTAGAGGTTCCTCCTGATCCAGTTGGGAATGATAGAT
Source organism: Chrysanthemum makinoi (assembly GCA_910596185.1). Taxonomy (NCBI): domain Eukaryota; kingdom Viridiplantae; phylum Streptophyta; class Magnoliopsida; order Asterales; family Asteraceae; genus Chrysanthemum; species Chrysanthemum makinoi. The sequence goes on along the minus strand of OU343224.1, from coordinate 110,512,655 downwards.
TACATGCTGAACAATTGATTGGATTGATTAAGACTCAACTTCAGCAACATCTACCATCTTCTTAAGTCTGGTATCTTGTTGTAGTATTTGTATTATTTGTTTTCTTTCTTTGTTTCTTTATTAGTTAAAAAAAAAGTTTTCTTTTTTTGTTTGACTAACTTTGCTTGCAGATTTGTTGTACATTTCTATGTTACTGGTTCTTAACTCACCAGATGTACCTTGTGTATGTCAAAGAGTTGGCTAGTCCAAAGGGTACAGCTTTGGTAAAGACACATCAAATCTGTTGATAGCTGTAATGGTTTGCTCAAAATCACAGGGTCTGCAACCACCCGTGCTTAATTGCTGAGAGTTGTATGGTCATCAATTCACCATGGTATATTCCTTTTTGGAATCCAAGAATTGGCTAGCCCACAAGTATATGGATTGTGGTAAAGGCAGTGGCATACCATATTTGGTAATCAATTCACCAAGGGGATTCTTTCTACCTAAGAATTGACTAGTCATGAGCAAACGGCTACAGGTAAAGACATTTCAAATCCGTTTATAGTTGCTGATTTGCTACTAAATCAGATGGTTATCAGTGTACCATAGTTTTCGAACTTAAACATTTGGCTACTCCAGTAGTAATGGCTATTGGTAAAGAGACATCAAATCCATTATTTTCAATGATTCACCTCTCACAGGAGTTAACACACCTGGATGTGATGAGAATAGTCTGAAACTAATATGTTTTGATGTACATTTTGTCATTTGTTGCTGCAAAGATCTGGAGATTTAAAGATTTGTCATCATCGAGATGTCATTGTTTTGGTTCTTTGTTGATGGGGTTCAAATACAATCCTCTTGATTATGTTGTAAGATCTATCAAGAAACTGGAACTTAACCTAGTCAAATTCCAGTTTAGGGGAGGATTGTTGGGAATTCTACAAAGTAGAGATTCTGAAGTTAATCTTGAATGGATTCTGCGAAGAGTAAGGATTCTGCTGAAGAAGGAATTCTACTGAAGTTATATTATAGTACAATTGGTTTCTGCGGATATAGATATTCCGTATATTTTAGATTTAGTTAGGATATACATGAGCTTTATTAGGAAGTGATAATGTATATCATATTTAGTTTTATGTTTATACGTTTCTTGAGAAACGGGTTAGGGTTCCTTGTCTATAAAAGGAACACAATAGTATGATTTATGTACGAGTTGAAAAACAAAGTTTTAGTATTATTAAAAAGATCCATAGAGGATCAAAGAAGTTCTTAGTTATTTGTGTTCTTGTGTTTAAATTCCGCTTAAATACAGGTTATAGAGATTGTCTTTTAGTGAGCTTGTGATTACATAAGTTTAACTAACGATCTAAGAGTGCTCATAAGATCTATCAAGGTCTTTGTTTCAACAAAAACGATGATTCATTTGGAGTTCTACTAAAATATTTATACCCGTTTTATGAAAGCAGAGTGTTAAAACTTACAGATTAGTGTTATATCAAAAGTGATACTGCACCGAGAAAAAAAACAGAAAAAAAGTTTTGTCGAAAGTATATAAAGTTCTCATCTATAAAAAGATAATTAAATGCTCATCACAATGGTGTAATTTTTGTAGGTTAACGGTTTACGGTTTTTGAGCTATTTAATATTTAAAAAAGAGAGGTGAAAGTGGATTTTAAATTAAAAAAAAAGGGAGGGTGGTTTATATTTACAATTTGGGGCCCTTCATATTTTTTTTCCTTAAATTTTGTATTTTAGATCTAATAGTTTGTGTGTTCCAGATTTGTCCCTTAGTTTGTAGTGGATTATCAGTAAGTAAAATAACTAACTTTAAACTATAAATACTCTTTCAAAAGCAACTCTAAATTTGGCATATGAGGTCACTAAAAAGTTAAAGTCACTCTAAAACAAATTAATAACATTAACTATTTATAACTTCATATTAATTATTTACTATTTTTTCAAATTTTACTTTTCTCCTTATACTTATACTTGTATTTGTTTTTTGTCCTTGCATTTACCTGTTTTTGTTATTATTTCTTTGATATATACTTTGTTAAACTGATACTAGATATTATAATATTTTAACAACAAATATAATCACATTTTTAATTCAAAAACTTAATCAAAAGATTTGTATAAAATAACAAGGATCACAATATAAGTTTTAAAGATATGAACAAAAAATTAGTATTATAATAAAAATCTTATAAAGTACATAAATTATATTGTGGTGCTAAAAGAAGATGTAGCTAAAATACAAAATTAGTGTTTGCATGTTAACAAATTGGAGGACTTACCATAACTTGTAATCGATTTTGAAATCCGATGACACATAGATTTTGTGCAGATAGAATAAACACACTAATACTACAATAATATTTAAAGCAATATTAAAGTTTATTATTATTATTATTATTATTATTATTATTATTATTATTATTATTATATATATATCTTGTATTGATATTATATAAGTATATCTTTTTATTGAAAGATAGAGTGTTAAAATGAATAAACCTTATAACGTGGTGACAAAACTGAAACTTTAGATAAATATTATAAACTGCTTTTGAGATTCTGAGGCACATAGATATCGCGAACACAGATAAAATGCATACTGGTATATGGCACATAGTTATTGCATACACAGATACAATGTACATTGAAAACCTTACCCATAGTCTATAATCGATTATGAAATCCGGTGGCACACAGATTTTGTGCGAATAGATCAAATGTACATATATACCATCATATTATTTATAGAAATATTATTCACAACGTTACACTTTCATTAGATTTTATATAATATATTATGCATCTATCTTTTTGTAAGTATACCCTTTTATTAAACATTCGAGTGTCAAAATGAAGAAACTTTATAACATGGAAACAAATCTAAAACTTTGGATACATATTATAAACTGCTTTTGGGATTCCGAGACACATAAATATCACATACACAGACTAGTATACCGCACATAGTTTGCATACACAAACACAATGTACACTGATACCATACATACAAATATATTATTTCTAAATTACACAAAATTAATAAACCGTGTGTCAAAATATGAGTGATTATTAATTACATTTTCAAAAAAGTTACATGTGTCGTGGTTACACGTCATCACACAATGTATTGATGAGCCCATCTACTATTACCACCAATACCATAATGTATTGAATAGCCCATCTACTATTACCACCAATACCATCTATTTCTCTCTCTATATTCTAAATTTACTATATAAATACAGATTAGTTGTGAATAAAATATATTATCAAAGGAAGTCAATTCTTTAAAATATTATTGTTATTATTATTAATCTTTTATCACAAATTTTACTCAGATCTGATTCTGGTTGCTAAACTTCAAGAATTAAAAGAAGCAAACAATATCTTCTGGGTAAATTTCTTAACTTTTGCTTTTGTGTGTTTTCTTTAAAAGTTGGTATTTAGATTCCTATCATATAATCTGACTTAATGATAACTTTAAAAGGGTTATGTTTTAATCTATATACTAATACTGATTCGGGGACTAGATATTATGGTTGAAGAATTTATAAGTGCTCTAGTTATAGATTATTTTAGTTAAACACACATTATATATTTTCTATTTTGTGTCATGGTGACACATATTTAGAACTATTAAATGAACTCAAATTATCATATTTATATGTGAGTTGATATTTACAAGGTTATAAATAGTGCGAAGCGTGACGTGTTGGCATGACCAAGCCTCACACCTTAACGGCAAAGGCGAAACTTTGACGTTATTAAGGCGTGGCATAAGGGGGTACAAAATATGAAAATTATATATTTATATCATATATCATATATATCGAGTTTACAAAAAGTGTTGTACATAATTAATAAGGTTAAGAAACTATCTTTACATGTAATGTTCTTCCTTCTTTTTTCTTTTTTCTAAATTATCGGAGTTGAATAAAAAAAATCGCCGTGTCTCACGCCTTAGCGTGCCTTTTCCCGCCTCATCTCACGCCACGCCTAGAGTTGACGCCTTGATATATTTCGTAACGTGGAGGTCACGCCTCACGTCTTAGCGGCGCTAAAATGCCGCTATCCCTTTTAGAACCATGTGGATATTGATGATTTACATAAGTTGTGATTTTTACCAAATTCCACTTTTAATATAAAACTAACTTTATTTAAGGAAATAAGTTTGTTCATTTTATAGTTCTAACCATTTCTAATCGGCGTACTCCTTGAAGAAATCATAAGGATTAAGTACCTTTTAGATGTCCTCGTATGATTTTATGAAGACGTAGGTGTTCTCAAGCACAATGAAAAAAGAGAAAAGATAATGAAAGTGTAAGTTGTGCTTTTTAAAGTAAAAGTAAATAGAGTATATAAAGGAGGAAACAGAAAGTGAAGTTGTGTTCTTTACTCTTTTTACTTTCATTAACTTTTCTCCTTTTTACTTCATTTGAGAACATAGTTATTTAGATAGAAATTTTAAAAGTTGGTTCAAAACGTGCAAAGTACTCTTGTCCTTTTCTCTTACTTTAATATTCTTTATTATTTTTCTTTATATTTAACATGTATAGATTTCCTATCAATTAAGATAAAATTTGGTGAAAAGACATGGTATAACTTTAAACTTTGATTTAATTTCTAGTTTTTTTAGTGATAATTTCTATAAATGGATATTAAAAATGACTAAAAAAATATAATTTGGTTTAGACATACCTTTTTTTTCTTTTCGATAACCATTGTTTCCAACCTTCTGGTAACAATGATTTAAAATTTGGGTTTTTAGTGATAATTTCTATAGCCATAGTTTACAGAGTTTGGGTACATTTGGCAAAAATAGTTGTAACCTGTATACTGTAAGTTGTAAGCTAGAAACTGCAAAGCTGTTAATATGAGCTACAAGCTGTATTTTTTTTTAATAAAAATGTTTGGTAAGTTAGCTGTTAAATGTAATTATAAGATGTAAAATGACATTAAAGGACATATCTATAATTGTAAACAAATGTTTAAAGAGTATATCAGTAATTTAATGTTTTAATAGCTTAAAAATCTTTAAAAAGCTTCATGACTCGGCTTTTCATTTAAGAGCTATTTTTTTGAAATAAAAGCTTGAAGTTAATGTATCCAAACGGAGCTACTTATTTTTAAAAAAAGAAATATTTTTGTAACAAAAATCAAACAGCTCCTCAAAAAGCTCCTACCAAACAGGCCATTTGTAAAACATTCATTATCTTTTTCAAAAATATAATAAATATAATTTGTAAGAAATTATTGTAACGCACGATTAATCTTTATAACCCATAACTCCTATTATTTTTATTCAGTTTAAATCGTGTTTAATCCTCAAATTCTTAAACTTTTATTACTTTTCATTTATACCCATAATTTTTTTTATCACTCCAACTATCTGACGTTATAAAATCTTGTTGCTATGCAAGGGTACTTGTCTAGTATTGTTTTTAAAATAAAATATCTTATAAACAGTTAATCGTTAAGTAAAACTGATTATACTATCACATTGAGCATAAAATCATCTTTTACTAGAGTGGCACTTGTATATACTTTCGACAAACTTTTTATTCGAGTTTTTTTATAGGGTGGTGTGTTTTACACACTGAAAAATCACATGTGATTTATAATTTGAACTTAGTGATTTCTTATTTTGTAATATTCAATAGCCATAAAAAGCGAAAAAATAAAATAAAATTGTCCAAGTATATTGAAGTGCCCATGTGTTGAGATATAAGAAAAGTCTCGTCGCGATGATACATTTTTTATGCTTAGCGATTTATTGTTTGCAAGATATTTTAATGAAAGGTAAATAATATATATATATATATATATATATATATATATATATATATATATATATATATATATATATATATATATATATATATATATAAATATATATATATATAGGAAGGGATCAGTAAGAAGAAAAACTAAAATAGGAAGAATAAGAAGAATTTCTAGCCACACATTTCAAATAGTAAGGAGAAATTTTAGGGGAGATGCATCTATTTTTATAGGTGCATCTGAAATGAGTGGTTGTGGTTTCTTCTTATCATTCTTATTTTAATTTTTCTTCTTATTTGATCCTAACTCTATATATATATATATATATATATATAGTGAAACTTTATTTTCGGAACCCATTTTAAGTGCGAGAACTACGATAACCAGTTTTTAGCCATTAGATTAGTTGATCAATGGCTATATATATATATATATATATATATATATATATATATATATATATATATATATATATTTATATATATATATATTCGCTAAAAATGTTAATGGCTAAGATTTGGGCATTCTATATTTACCTTTTTATTGATGTTTATTGAACTCAATCCATAGTTCTGTATTGTTATTAAAAATGAATTAAATTGAATATGTGTTCATTAAAGATTGCAAAAAATGTAAAATTCATACTTTTTTAGAAATACATTTTTTAAGTATCTCACAACTTTTATCCAAAGCACGATTTGAACCCATAATTATTTAGTCGGGAAATTTTCATACAACATGAGGTACCATTAGGACCTAAACCCTTTTGGTAATGTAAAATTCATTGACAAAACAATAAACTTAGAAACACTATTCAACAACTTTATATTAGTTTTAAATTTGTAGTTAAACATTTTATCTTTTTGATAGATTAATCATTTTATTTAATTTTATACAAAGTTATAGAATCGAGACAAGCCGTTTTAATCATTCACACATTTTACTAATATCATATAATTATATGATCTGAAAAATGTTTTATATGTTTATGAAAAACTAATCCATTTTGAAGTTCACATACCGTATACCGATTGATTGACAAGCCATTGTTCATAATATTTACTTTGGTTTAATATTAGTAGTAAAAGTGTAAAACCATATACCAAAAGGAGATATGTTTGTCATATGTTCTTTGAATGTTTTGTTGATACCATAATTAATTTTTTTTTTTTTTTTTTTTTTTTGAACAAAGGATACATTTCATTTCAAACCTCACAAATGGAGGAGAGATACAACATAACAAGTTACATCGAAACATAACAAGTTAAGCCAAACAAGACATACACCATAATAGTTGTGACATTACTCATCTGAAATTAACTTTCTCATTAGTGAAAATGATAATGTTTATGTTAAGCAATAGGCTTTGTGTTGAATTAAAAAATTGCAGGTGATTAACAAAAGAAGAGCAAGATTTTCTAACAGAAGAATCAAAAAACATGCAATCATCAATTGTTTCCAAGAAGTTTACTGGACCTACTAGCTCAGTTCGGATCAATGTAACCGAACCTTGGGTTTTTTTTTCCTCTCATGCCTTGAGCTGGGAATCTTTCGATCCATCAAGCAAGAATTGGATGAGTCTACCAATGATGAATGCCGATGAAGTGTTTGAGTTCTCTGACAAAGAATCGATGGCAGCTGGAACTGAACTACTCGTCCTAGGAAAGGACGTGTTTGGTCAAGCTATCTACAAGTATAGTTTGTCAACGAACTCGTGGTCATTAGGAAAGAAAATGAACACACCAAGATGCTTGTTTGCGTCTGCTTGTCTTGGGAAGACTGCAATATTTGCAGGTGGTGTTGATGAAAGCGGAAAGACCAGGGATACGGTAGAGAGCTATGACAGTGAGACTGGGGCTTGGGAGACGCTTCCTAGCCTCCTCAAGTCCCGAAAAATGAGTTCTGGGGTGATGATGGATGGAAAGTTCTATGTCATCGGCGGCAGCGGGGGGAAAGATGGAAAGGCGCTGTCATGTGGTGAAGAATTTGATTTGCAAGCTATGAAGTGGAGACATATTCCTAATATGTCGCCTGGAGGTGGTACGGGTTCAATGGCTCCACCACTACTTGCAGTGGTGGCTAATGAGTTATATGCCGCAGACTGCTTAGCGATGAAAGTGAAGAAGTATAATAAGGTGAAGAATGTTTGGGCAAACATTGGAAGGTTGCCCGAAAGGGCTGATAGCATGGGCGGATGGGGAATCGCCTTCAGGGGATGTGGGGATCGGGTGATCATCGTTGGTGGGCCTAGAAGACAAGGGGACTCCCGGCTTGAAATTTATTCATGGGTCCCTAGCCAAGGCCCACCAGAGTGGAGCGTGATCGGTCAAAAGGAGTCCAACAGCTTTGTGTATAACTGCACTATAATGGGCTAATAAACTGACTATTATAGTATAATAATTGAGATTAAATAAAGTGCTCAAAGTGTCCAATAAATGTTGCCAGATATAAACAATTCATGTTTTTAGTTATGATAACTTTCACAAACATAAATTTTATGAGCTCCACTAAAGGCAAAAAGAGAAAGTTAAAAGTATTTGTGAGATATTCATCATCATTAACAAATGCTTACTTAATATATGATTGAGATTTCCATTGTGTTGATTAGCATAGGACTGTATATGGTGTAGAAACGGAAAATGAGAAGCCTTATATACGTATGCTGTAAAATTAGTGGGAAAATCTTTAGATATTAATGTTTGGAGATTTTCTCAATACATGACAAATATATTACCCCTTTGGTTTAAACTTAAAAGAGCAATTTTGCCACTAAAAACATACCAAAAGAGTTTATTTGCCACTAAACATTCACCGTTAGAGCATGTTTGCCATCCATCCATAAAGCTCACTTGTTACAAGGCATAATTGGGTTTGACTCGGCCTCGTGTTGTATATTGACGGGTCTAAATGGCAAGGACATACGTGAACTAAATTACTCGCGGTATATATCCTACCAAAATCAAAAGATGAAGGGACTCTACAATGGTGGAGAAGGCTACAATATTATTTTATATACTAGAACACATTGATACTTGTTTTGAATTTTAACTCATTTATCTCTCGAATGAATTCCGAAGCTCTAAGTATTTCTGTATATAGACCATGATGAGAAGTAGCAAATTAATCCGGTTAAAATTCTCTTAAATTGTAAACCCTCATATTTGTTGTATAATATGAGCTTATGGATATATTTTATAAACCCTAGTGTCGCTAGTGAAATATGTAAAAAGCCTCGTATTTTATGTTTGTATTATAATTTCATAATTAATTATTTAAAGAAAAACTCTTAATCACGGGAGATGTAATTTCAGTATAGCGTAAGAGTTTTATATTTTTTTTCTTTATTTATTAGTGAGCAAAAGAGATGCAAATATGTCATTTGTTATCAATTTAAATATAAATTTAATGAAAGTATTTGCGTAGGATGTATGATAGTAGAAAATGGGGTAAAATAATCAAATACAAATTTAGATATGTAGGAGCTAATGACTTAGAATATTATTCAAAACTACCTGAATATTCTTAATATTAAGTCACTAAGTACCTTAAATACACATTTAGAAAACTTTAATGGCAAATATATATATTTTTTTAGTGGCAAATAAGGGTTGTTCAAAAGATGAGTGGCAAATAAACTCTTCTGATATATCTTTGGTGGCAAAATTAATCTTTTAAACCTACCCCTTTTTAGTGAAGGATGAGAATATGAAATTGAGTAAAGTGGCAACATATATCAATTTGCACTTGTTTGAAACCAAATGCTTATAAATGCTCAGGTAGATATTGTATTCAATCGACCAAAGATATATCATCGATCGGATAAGCTTGGCTATTTTAACGATTTTGACACTCAGAGCATTTACTATGGTTATTATAAACTGAGAAGCTCCATTATTGTGTTAGCTATATATGGTTTCTATCTCATGTTTATGTCACATCAATTGTCTGCTAGGTCGACTGAAAATAAAAACGTCCACAAATAACCGGACAGTTTAATATCGTCCAAAAACTAGGTTGAGGATCTCTAATTAACGGCAGCATATCAGGGAAATAATGACACAATATAAATAGGCAACAACAGAAATCAATCAGAGATTGTGTGGTTTAAGATCTGCAAATCAGATGCATTCCACCTAAAATTTGAAACTGGTTAGGTGCAAAAGATAACATAGGTTCTAAATACTTGTACCTGCTAATATTGTTTCTTTCGACCATAAGATAAACTTAAGCAGAAACTTCACAAAACTCTATGCTAAGCTTTACCTTCTAGCCACCTAAACGTTGCACCCACACAGGATCCCGGGCGTCGCAGATGGATCATCTTGTTACATATAAGTAAACGATATAAATTAGTACCCCAAACTAAATACAAAAGCTATCCAGTCTTCCAAAATAAATCTGCTGATTCTATCTCCTTCATCTCTTCCGAAAAATATCTGTGGATTAACAATAACAGCATTAGAGTGCAATATAACCATTGTTTCATTTTGTGATATTTTTCATAGAAATCGAGGTAACCATAACCAATATCACATTTGGGTTGCAGGACTAGGTCCACTGTACCATCTCTAAACACTTGCTAAGAAGTATAGGAACAATTAGAACCCACTTATTTCTGAATGGGTCAATTTCGGTTCTCTTTTATTCCAAATGGGTCAAATCATTTTAAGATTTCAAAAATGGGTAACGGGTCTAACAGTTGAAACTCGCCTATCTTAATTTTAATGTATACTTGTATACAACCTCCTAAATCGTATCAAATGGGTCAGCCACTCAGCCCAACCCTCCAAAATCATTTCTGGTTTTGACGGGGTAACCAACCCGCACGACTGCCCCATCTTGCAACCTCTGTTAGTGAAAATTATATAAATTGACATATTTACAATTACAAATTTGATATGTAGACCACCCATCTCAATCTGTGAATTAGTGATTGGTATCTGGGAGCATATGGGTCTACAGAAAATGTGAACTTGAACCGAGTCTGAGTATTTTATATTAGAGGGGTAATAGCAAGTGGACTATCATACCCTGTGCATACATGTAACAAAACGAAGAATAACCATATTTAGATCATGGTTATGCAAACATCAAAAATTCCAATATCATACCCAGACCAATGATGTTTTTATTTCAATTTAACCCAGTAAAATTTCAGATATAATTTCAAGATTGCACTAGTAAAGAAAAAGAAACAAAGTATTGGTAGTATATATCCTATATATAATGATGTTAAATATAGAGGAATCAAATATGCATACAACTCACGTTTAGCTTCTAACCGACGGTGATCACAAGCTTAGAGCAAAGGGAAATTTGCGAGGATGATCAGAGACGGTTACCTAGAGTTAATTGCATATATAGTGGAATTTCAGGTTTATTGTATTTTATTTTTAGTCCGATGCTACTTTTTTCTTTCGCTAAAAGTATCATTAGGCACCTAAGACCTTTTATAAGGAAATATCATCTACAATTAAACTTATGACGTTCATCAAAGAAGATTTTCTAAACCAACATCTTGCCTCGAAGAAATGATGGAACTATTTCCATACTTGTCCGCAACAAAGGATGAGAACCGCACAATCATGGACCCTAATCACATGTATACTAGTAGAACATTTACGCATGAATACTATAGTCTATTTTACCGCAATTATTCCCAATTTAAGCAATCAAGTGATACGCACAGGTTTAATCTAATATGCAAATGTACTCCTTATCGATGACCAATAACTCAATAATAACATAAGATGAATATACAATTGTAACAGTAAACTTTTCGACGAACACTCACCTGACTCTGATTTCATCAACCACTTCAACTTCTCAAACTGAACTTGTGACTCCATCAATAACCTCGTCCTTTGAATCTCCAAATCCATAGTAAACCTCATTCTCTGCTTCTCCAACTCCACCAACTGCCGTCCCTTCGCTTCCTCAACCTTTTCATACACCTCCACAAATCGCTCTATCGCCTCCGCCAGCTGTCCACATTCATCCTTCTCCTTCTCCTTCTCCACTCGCTTTCTCCCGTTCACATTCCCCTTCAGCTTCACATCCGCGTTCCGCTTCCCACCGCTCGCCTGCCACATTTCCATATCCATGTCCGAATCCTTCGCTAGCACAGGAACCGCATAACGCGGCGGAGGTAGCACACAACGAGCCGTCGTAACCGCCGGAGCACCTTTCCACTCCTGCAACGGAATAACTACACCACGGGCCGTCGTAACCGCCGGAATCCAATTCCGTTCCATCATAACCACCGGATCACGAGTCAGTTCCTGCGGCGGAGTAAACACACCACGCGCCGCCTCATCCGCCGAAAACATCTTCCTCTTAAGTTCACGCGCCGGCACCGGAGTATCACTATACGGATTGATAACAGGAGCTACACCACGCGCCGTTGTAACCGCCGGAGCACGTGTCGGAAGAACTACACCACGCGCCACCGCATCCGCCGGAAACCACTTCTTTTCCACTTCACGCGCCGGCAACGGCGTGTGAACGTAATGTTTGAAAACCGGTCCAATAAAAAAATCCAACTGGTTAAAGAACCGCCACGTGGAAACATAACCACTCTCTTTCACTACCCTGTTCTTCTCAAATTTATACTTCTTCTTCAAAGTATCAAGCCTGTTCCTACACTGATTATGACTCCAATGAATGGTGCTGACGTGGCATTTGTTAACGGCGTCAGAGACTTGTTGCCAGTGGTGTGTACGGAGACCAGAGTGGTGAAGTTGGAGGAATAATTTGCCCCATGATTCGATAAGAGTGAATGTATCAGAGTCTGACCAGTGGTCTTCGCGTGTTTTTTTTAGTGATTGGTGCCTGGTGTTGCCACCGGAGGAAGAGGAGGACATGGTTTTTGGTGGAGGGGTTTTGTCTTTTTTTTGGGTTATTTGAATGTGTTTGGGGAGCCAATTTGCTAAAGTTTCACTTTTTGCCTCCTAAGTTCCCTTTTCTATTTGCAATTTTCCACACGACATCGTAGACGTCTAGACGACACGAACTTGATACCAAGTTAAACATGTTTGGGTTAAGGATAAACATATTTGGGTCAAAAACAGGTCAACCTGTCTAACCCATTTAATAAACAGGTCGTATTTCGGTTGAGTAAGTATTAAACATGTCAACCCACGAACCATTTAAGTATATAAGCATCTAAAAGTAAAATATATAACTTGGATTTTATGTTAGATTTGTATTTGATGTATTTTGTTATACTAGCATGGTACATGCGTGTTACGGCAGCGGGTATGCTGTGGCAATTAACCGGAGAAATAGATCCCGATGAGGCTTGATTCACCAGTTTATATCGATTTCAACGGGTCCTCTCTGGTTCATTTTTGGATGGCTTTTATTGGCTAGCCGAACCGATGGTGACACCGGTTCTCGGTTGAACTCATTTGGTATGGTCCGGTTTTCAAAACTACGTGTACTATCAACTTGTTAGCGTGTATTAAGCTTTGTGTGTTTTATTAATTTTTACAATGTGTATAATAACATATACTTTTTATTTTTATTATTTTTTATATCCTTATATCATTTTTTGCATTTAAACTAGTTAAATCGACAAACCACCAACCTTATTCATCGTCTGACCTATTTACTTAAACATGTTAAACGGGCCACAAACGGGTTACACGTATTATGCAAGTTTGGGTTAGGGTTGAATTTCTTGAAACAATTAATAAATGAGTCGTGTTTGAGTAGAGGTTATGATAACCCGCCAACCCGCAAACTCAAATAAATCAATCCGAACACACCTCGATTGCTACCCCTAATATATATTCCTTCAAAGATGAAAAATTGCATGTATATTATTTGCATGCATAAAAATTATTGTACCATATGCATATAAAACTTGTACAAAAAAAATATATGCAATTTTTCACCTTTAGAGGAATATATATATATATATATATATATATATATATATGCAATTCTCCCATTATAAAATAATCAAACTAATCACCAAACAGTAATATATTGACCACCAAACCAAACATTTAAAAATACCATCACTTAAATACAGACCTAATATATCATACACAACATCATCACTACATTCCAAACTATCTCCAAAACATCATTTTCACTTGTTGCCCTAAGAAGGATGCAGTGGTGCCAACCATAACGTCTAATCTAAGTGTTTGGCTCGCCAATTTGTTTAAACAAATGAGGTCTTCGTGTTGAGGTTCAACGGGACATCAAGTTTCTTTTTATAAGCCATTTGGGACTAACATCTTGTGATTGTTTCGGACTAATTTTATCCTAGATGTGTATTTAGTGAGACTTGAACCTTATACGTTTCTGTGAAAAGGCTAAATGGATTACTATTAGGCCATTTAGGTGTTTATGAGATGTTTGGAATCTTGATTGCTTATTTTGTAAGCTTATGCTTACTTTTATTTATAAGCAGTTGGCTCACAATGTCGAGTCAAAAACACAGGTAAATAAAAGAAATTTGAAGACTTCAAATAGTTTTCGTGGATATGCTTAATTTTGTAAAGAAAATGCAGCATTACATGAAAAATAATCATAGGTTGAAAAACTTATAATAAAATTGTCATATCTTTGATATAATAAGAGAATTCACTTTAGGCTAAATCGAGGGATTCGATTAATCAATGAGAGGGCTCAATTCCAAAATCAAGCCCTCTCATTGGTCAATTGGAATTTTAAGTGCGAAAATATGGCTAGTTTAGGAGTTAGCTCCCCAAACATAGGCTTGTAAAAAACGCGAAGAAAAAAACATTAAAAACAAGGGATGATTTATAAAATTTTCGTGCTAAAAATTAGATTTTGATAAAACTTGCTTGCTAAAAATTAGATTCTGATAAAATGTGTAAATTTATTAGGAAAAAAATAAAACCATATAGTTTCCTAAAAATAATTTCATGATAACTACTAAATTTATATGATATATCTTCTTTGAGCATATCTTTTCCAAATTTAAATTTTGACATAAACCCTAATCTCATCTTATAAATACCCATCGTTCGGCATTGCATCTCATTCATTCACAATTGATTGCAACAAGGTACATGCTTCTCATTCTTAGTGTTTTAGGTTCTTTCGTTCCAGTTTCATATTCTAAAAATTCATTTGTGCTTGATTGTTTGGAATTGTGGACAGGAGACACATAATAAGGGAAGAAACAAAAAGAGCTTTTTGGTTATGTGGTTCTGTGATTACGCACCACAACAAAGATCAAGGGAACTTTTTTATTTCACTTTTTTGTTCAGCTATTTGTTACCATTATTTTTTATTTCCTCCTTATATTCTTTAATATTTATTGACCTTTGATGTTATTTACTTATTTTTGAATTTAGGGTTTTGGGTTTATGAACTGAATGTTTAAATTAGGGTTTTGGAGTACAAATTGATTGTTTAGTTCATTCTAATAATTTTTTATGTTGATTGATTTATCAGTATCATAACGATTTTAATTGTATTTATTATACTAAATCATAAATTATTTGTTTCCTATACGTTTACTGTATTTATAGTGTGCAGGATGAGCAGGAAGATAAGTATGAGATTGTCGAAGTTGTTGATGATTTACTCAAAATTAGGGTTTTGAGCTACACATCACAATATAAAAAAAGATATTATGAGGTTTATGAAGAGAATGTTTAAATTATAATTTTGAAGTACAGACTGATTAGTCCTTAACTCTAGTGGTGGAGATTTGTGTAACCGCCAAGCTTATGATAGAATACATGCTATGACTGTGCTATGAGTGATCACCCAGAAATTGATACTTAGACTAGAAGAGAGAATATGAGTGTTTGTTCCCATTTCGTGAGGTGTTCAGCTTTGATTTATTCTAGCATAATGAATTTTTAAACTCATATCTTCCAGGTAATTTGGGGGATATCTTATTCGAAATTATTCTAATAAGTGTCAATTCCCCCCGTTTATGCTCATATTTTATGTCATTTATATGGATATATACTCTTATTCCTTTATATTTCGTTTCCAGGTAATATATGAGCATTGGAGCTTAGAGACGCGGATTTGGAGATTTTCTCAATGATTTCAACTTAGTATGCTATCATTGAAGAAGCTACGGCGTAACTCATATTCTCAAATCTCAATTCCGTAGCTGGGATTTCATTACAGAAACCAAGTCAACTGCAGTTACGGCGTAACTCTCAACTTAAGTTACGCCGTAACCTTCTAGGTCATGGAGAATTTCGCGCCTCCGTCAACTACGCCGTAACCTCCTAACATGCATTACGACGTAACCAGTACTACGAGACTTCTGTTTAGGATAGTATTTAAGTTACGACGTAACTCTCGTCAAAATTACGGCCGAGTTATAACTACGGCGTAATATTCCTTAGGTTAAGCCATAGTTACCACTACGAGAGTTCTGTTTAGAGGATAATTAAGTTACGACATAACTCTCAACTTTAGTTACGTCGTAACTATGATCGGGCCTATAAATACAAACCCTAAAATCTGCATTTGACATCATTCACTCACAATACAAAATCAGAGAACGTGAAGAGGGTTCCAAGGGCAGATCATACAGAGCATACAGAGCCATCTCCAAGGGAGGAACCACACCATATCGATAAACTTTAGCGATTACTACTACTTTACACTTTAATTCATGTCTTAACTAATCATGTTATACATTGAATTGTTTGTGTCTTTTAATATGATCGGCTAAGTACCCTTGGGTGCTAGCCTAGTTATGATTCCTTGCTTGTATTGTTTATGTTTTCATGCTTCAATTATTGTTTCTAGTGTATGCATGCATAGTTCGTTGGTAGTTACCCTAGCTTCGGTAGTTTTGAGTTGCAGTTGTATTTATTTGCTTACGAGAATTGACCAACTGAACCTAATTAAGTAGGTAGAGAGGCTTGGTAAGAATTGACCAAAATACTATCAAATCCCTCTTGTGCGAATTGACCAAATGATCACCGTTAGGAAGGATGAAATTAAGAAGTTAGGGATGTGTGTCTAAGATGCTAGCGCCCGGGCACACATTGTTTCGAATCTTGCATGCAGGGTACTTAATGACTTGGCTTAGGTTGCTTGAGACCCTCGACTCCCCAAAGGGTAGGCCTTTGACGTCAGGTAGGAACCTTTGTTGATAGGTTATGACGAATTGACAAAATGATGTCATAACGACTTAAACCCCCACTTGAATCAATAGGAAGTAATTAGAAAACATAGACATTACATGATAGGATGAATAATTAGGTTAGCACACTTTCTCACTATTGTTCACAACCTCAATTTACTTTTCACGATTTATTTCTTGTCTTTTAGTTTAATTAATCATATCAAACTTAAAACCTTTTAAAACCGCGATAATTAGACTTAATAGGATCCTCATCTACATAGCTCTTGGGAACAACCTCGGCTTTACCACTTTCTATACTACGCACGATCGGGTTCACTGCTCGTTAGTGCAATAGGTAGACCTTAGGTAACGAGAATTATAAATATTAAATCCTGGTCAGGAAACCTGCATCATATTTCAACACCTATTGAAAGAGCTGTTGGTGTCAATATTAGGGACCAACTGGATCAAGAAATAGCAAGGATGTTTTATACTGGAGGTTTACGATTTATTCTTGCAAGAAATCCACACTATCTCAAGGCTTTTCAATTTGTTGCCAACAACAAAATTGATGGTTATGTACCTCCTGGTTATAATAAGCTTAGAACAACCTTACTACAAAAAGAAAAAGATAATGTTCACAGGCTATTGGAACCACTTAGGTCTACATGAAAAGAAAAAGGTGTGACTATTGTGAGTGATGGTTGGAGTGATCCTACAAGAAAGCCTCTAATCAATTTCATGGCTACTTCAGGCAATAATGGTCCTATGTTTCTAAAAGTAGTGAATTGTTTTGGGGAAGTAAAAAATAGATTTTTTTATTGCTGATTTGATGAAAGAAGTCATAAATGAAATTGGTCATCAATGTTGTGCAAATCATTACTAACAATGCTGCAAATTGTAAGGCGGCTGAAGAGATTATAGAGAGTCAGTTTCCTCACATCTATTGGACGCCATGTGTTGTTCATACGCTTAATCTTGCTTTGAAGAACATTTGTTCACCAAGGTATGTGGAAACAAATTCAACAACATATGAAGAGTGCAAATGGATAAAAGAAGTTCACGATCATGCGCTTGCAATAAAAAATTTCATCATGAACCATAACATGAGACTCTCGATTTTCACCAAGTTTACTCCTCTTAGACTGCTTTTGGTTGCCGATACTCGCTTTTCCTCCATCATTGTGATGCTTAAGAGATTGAAACTTATCAAAAGGGATCTTCAAGATATGGTCATAAGCGAAGAATGGTTTTCTTATAGAGAAGATGACACTGAGAAAGCAAACTTTGTTACAGGAAATATTGTGGATGATGAATGGTGGGACAAAGTATCATATATTCTTAGTTTCACTGGACCTATATATATGAGATGATTAGAGTTTGTGATATCGACAAGCCATGTTTACACTTGGTGTATGAGACGTGGGACTCGATGATTGAGAAAGTAAAGATCGAGATCTATAATAAAGAAAAACGTCCTTTGTCTCAATTACGTCTCTTTTATGATGTTGTGCATGCTATTTTAGAGGCTCGATGGGTGAAGAATAACACTCCCTTACATTGTTTAGCTCTCTCTTTAAATCCAAGGTATATGATTTTAAACTATATGCTTGATTTAAATTATATCCTTATGAGTTATGAACATAGGTCGATATAATACAATAACCTGATTAGCAACTTAGTATGTAGATTAAGGTTGTGACATAGCTTATGTTTTGACATTTGAATGTTGTAGATATTATAGTGATGCATGGTTGCTAGAGGATTCTACAAGAATTTATCCACATAGGGATGGAGAAGTTTCACAAGAAAGGATGAAATGTTTTCGAAGGTTGTTTCCTAATGATGATAAGCATAGCAAAGTCCTTGAAGAGTATGTGTATAAAACTAGAAAGGGGTTGAATAGTTTACCGATTAAAAACTTTGTTTTGAAACTTATTGAAAGATCAATTGATATTGATCTTAGATATGTTAATGAAATATGTAAGCAATATGTAAAGAGTAAATAAGGAAAGAAATGATCAAACCACAACAAGTTGTTTATAGTGGTTCGGTTTACAAGGACTCTTTTTCCTTGCCCTAATCCACTCCCCGAGTCTCACACTCGAGAGTTTAACTTCACTAGTCAACAAGCTCATTTCACCGGCGGAGAAACCTTTACACTTCGCTTACACTATTTCCGACACTAAGCTAACTGTCGAGTTCTTTCCAAGGGTACAACCACTCCCACACACAATGTATTTTGAGGACTAAAATACTAACTACTCACACTCACAAGATTATGATAGTTTGGTACAAAAATGAAGTATGAATCAACACAAGATCATACAACACCAAACAAACAAGACTTCCAACTTCTCGTTGAAGCTTGAATGTGACTTGATCTTCTTTGCTACAAAAGAGATCACTAATATGATATGAAACTGAGTTAGAAAGGTTAGGAAGAAGATATGTAA
Organism: Chrysanthemum makinoi; assembly: GCA_910596185.1. NCBI lineage: Eukaryota > Viridiplantae > Streptophyta > Magnoliopsida > Asterales > Asteraceae > Chrysanthemum > Chrysanthemum makinoi. The sequence goes on along the minus strand of OU343224.1, from coordinate 110,493,329 downwards.
GAGAGTATGATAGAAAGGGATGAAAAACTACTTGGTTTGGCTTTGCTATTTATAGCCAAAACCATCAGCAGGCACCACGGACCCCTTAAAAGGGTTTCGCCCGTTATAGCTTTTTGTGCCGCCGAGGTCTGACAGCAAGATATCAAGATCTTGCCAAAGTCAACCATATCTATGCAAGATTGTGTAAGATATGAAGAGTCCAAATCTACACAAAATATCTAATGAAATCTTCCAATGATTTCGATGATGCATCACATGATGTCATGTGTTGTTTTTCTATTTTTAGAAATATGCAAATACATAAGTAATGTTTAGTAATTAAGAAACTAAAACATTCTAAAAACTACTATCATACATTATGGTTAGAGTCATATTAAGATATGATTAATCACAATGTAAATGCTTGAGTGATGAAGATATTATTTGAAAAAGCTTGTTTTAATATCTATTAAACTTGACAAGCTTTAAGCTTTATAAAAATTAAATTTACTTTTGTTGTTAACAAAACTTAGGTAAAGATAAAAAATATAAATAACGTTTAATGACGATATTTGTATTCACAATCTCCCCCTTTTTGTTGAGGACAAAATATAAATTTTATTTTTATAAAAGATACAAAGATTGTACAAGAGTTATAAAAATATTAGTTTTAGAACTTGAAAAAGAAATGATAATGCAAGTGTATGATGTTTGAATTTTTCATAAAGTCAAAGTCTTCACTGGTTGAGGCATGATGTTGACTTTTTCAGAAAGTCAAAGTATGCAGTTGACTTTTTCAGAAAGTCAAGTGTTACCAATGAAGTATCATGTTGACTTTTTCAGAAAGTCAATGTATGCAGTTTGACTTTTTCAGAAAAGCCAAATATAATCAAGTTCTATATATTTCTCCCCCTTTTTGTCTCAACAAAAAGAAGATGCGATACGGAATGTATAATGAGCCCGAGCCATTATCTCCCCCTTGACCAATGCTCCCCTTAAATTGGGTGCCAATGGGAGGATACATGGATTGTGAAAAAGCTACAAAAAGATTTGTTAGTAATAATCATCATTCACAAGCATTTCCAAACACTATGTAATAAGCACCAACAATATACAAAACACCATTCATTAGTTAAATTTTTTCATGATTTAAAAACCATGAAAAGAGAACACAATGAAGTGTTTTAGTACAATAAACAAAAACAAAAAACAAAAAATCCTAGAAAATAAAAAAAAAAATGCTTAGAAAAGCTAATCTAGGACCATTCTAATGAGATGGTGGATGAGAAAGAGCGTTGAGTCGCTCAAGGATGTGATTGAGGATGAACCTCATTTCCTTTTGGAATTCATGGACCATTACCCGGGTCCGATCAACGGTTTGGGCGGTTTGCTCACAAGTTGAGCAACCATGCCTAAGGGGTAGTATGGTTGATAAGGTTGTGGTGGTGGAATGGTAGATGTGTTGATGTTGGTGTTGGTGTTTGGGGTGGTGATTATTGAGGCTAGCAAAGCACTTTGCATTTGCATAGTCTCATTTAGGTGAGAATCCACCATATTTGAGAATTGGTAGAGATGTTGGAGTTCGGCTTGAATCTCCTCTCTTGTGGGATGATATTCCCACATGGACTCCTCAATGTCCTCTATGTGAGGGGACATTGATGTAGGGAGTGTTTGATCCCCATACAAGGGACCATGGATGTCTTTGTGGATGGGGTGGAAGATAAGAGGTCTTGGCCCTAACGGGGCGTTTGGGTCGAAGGATGGTCTAGGAGACTCATGAGCAATCCGCTCAATAGTGCCAAATGATGGCAATGGTGGTGGATGATTTGGCCTAGGAGGAAAATCTTCCAAGTCCTCCAAGAAAGGATTTGGAGAAGTGGGAGGTGTGGAAAATAACTCCAATGGGATGAGGGTTGGAGATTTGGGTGGTGATGGTGTTTTTGATGTTTGGAGGGGTGCCGGTGGTGGTGAGCTTGGTGTCTTTGTTGGTGGTGGAGTGGTGATGGTGATGGGAATAGGAGTAGCCAAAGTGATGTGTGTATCATCCCTTATAGGAGATGAGATGGTGAGTGGAGATGACTCGGATGAAGAACTCAAGTTGACAAAACAACAAGGTCTTACGCTAATCCTAGCGGTTTTCTTGCAAGGCTTGGTTGAAGGTGAAGATTTTGTCATTTTGACTTGAGTTTTTGCTAGTTGATGGTAAGAATGGAGAAGGTGTGAAGATGATCATGGTAAAACCTCTTAATTTATAGAAGTGAAAAACTATGGAGAAATGTGTTTGATTTGATGTTAAACCATAGAAGGGATGAGGTTCCTAATGATTTGGAAGTGGGTTAAATGCTAGTCATATCACCCAAGTCAAGCCATACAAGAGGGATGGAGTGAAGAGGCAAAGATTTGCAATAAATGTGTTCTAATGATTGTAAGATCCTAACAATCAGATTACCCACGGATTGCAAGGAACCAAATTTTTGGTTCCTTCCTTTATGCAAAAGGGTTCCTTGGGTTAATTTTTCAAATTTTTGAATTTTGGTGGGAAGTGGATTTCCTATATGCCTAAGTATGTTATACTAGTACTAATATGGGTAAAAACTATTCAAGATTAACTTACAAGCAATGTATGGTAATTTGGAATGTCGAAATAACCGAAATTCAAAAAGTTACCTGGAGGATCCACGGCACCAAAATTTTACACAGGTGGAACCCTTAAAAGGGTGCCGCCTGGTCCGCATGTACAGGTACGGCGGTACCAATTCTCATAACAGACGGAACCAAAGAATTGGTGCCGTCTGATCCGTGGAGACCAGAAAAGCAGACAGAACACATTTTTAAGTGTCGGGGATATTTCCGAAACCTGAAATTTTGCTCAAAACATGTGACATTAATTACTTCTAGTTAGGAAAAGTAAATAACACATACACAAACATAGTGGAGCATAGATTTTGAGCAAGGCCTAGCGATTTTCACATTATAGTGAAAATGGGTAAATTTTGATAGCATACTTGTGCTATCCCCCTGCATAAGATTGTTAGCATACATCATTGTTTTGAGTTATATTATCATCCTACAAATTAAAAACAACCAAATTGTATCAAACATTAAAGATAACTAGTTGGATACCCGCGCACAGCGGCGGCGATAAATATTGTTATATAATAAATATAGTAAATAAATTGCTAACCCAACTCTCCTCGCAATTCCCTACCCTCTTAGTGAATTCATTTCACAACACTCCAAATGTATATGTGTTAGTTGTAGGTGTTTGTTTGGGTTTCCTGTATCTTTCCCGAGACATCATTATTCCCGCATATAAAAAGACCTTCACAATCTCTTTCCCGTCAAACCCTTTCCCAAAAGTAAATGATTTTGATAAATAAAGTTTGTATTTATTGAAATAAATATCAAAGTTATAAAAATTTGAATCAAAATAAAATAAACCTGCTAAAAATGTAAAAACTAAAAACTCATAAAAATATATCAAAATGGATGTTGAATTAAAGAGCATAAAATTTTAAAAAATATGGTGAAATTACATCATAAAAAAATTAAACAAATTAAAAGATATTTAAATTTAAAAATAAAGGTGATTAATTAGTTAAGAAGTGACATGTGTCACCCCATTATTTGAGCTCCTTATTTTAGTTTGTTAGAGCTCATTCTTTTTTGTTATTTTTTTAGTTAGAAAAATGACACATGTCACTCAATGATTGGAGCTCCTTATCTTAATTTTTTGTGGAGCCCACAACTTAAATGCTTTATATAGTAGTATAGATGTATTATTCCAAACACTCCTTAAAAGGACCTTTACTTGTCCAATTTCTTGTAAATCTTGTTCATCATCATACCAAGGCACTTGAACATCCCCTTGGTTTGCTTGAACTCCGCTGATGCATTCTCGATCTCGGGAAGAGATGCATAATACTCATGAAGTGGAAGGCGAGAGTTTGGAAGACCATCCACGGAGCTATTTGATGATGATGATGATGATGGAGTTGGAGGTTTTGCTCTCTTGACTTTTGTCTTAGCAACTCGCTCGTCACTCAAGGGCACAAAAATGTGAGGGATGAGCTCATAGTGAAGGTGCATCCCTTTTGGGCTTGATGGAATTGGGGCATAGGCTCTATAGAGACGGGTGAGAAGCATCCCGTACGGAAGAGCAAACGATCCTTAAGTTGGGATATCAATCATTCTCCTAGCGATGTAGTAGGCTAAGTTGAATGGTTGACGGGTGAACAAGTTGTAGAGCATGTGTCAAAGGCAAGCATTGATGTGATCCCTATTCCCTATGGTGCTAATGACATTGGCTCTAAGTAGTTCTTCCTATTTCTTAAATTCGGGCTTAAGTTCATTGAGCTCCATTCCATATGGATCTCGGTTCACTTCTTTTCCTTTTTGGGTGACTCGGGTTGTATATCCCCTTGGGATAAATAGGCACTCACGGATGACATCCTTATTTGCTAAAGGTGTTTGGTTGGGAAGAGAGCGGTCATTGATTTTATCAAGGATGGTGAGTGACCACTTATCCGAGTAGACACATGTCCTTCGGTTGGGAATTCCTAGCACTTAAGCAAAGTTGGTTAAGGAGATGGTGTAGTCGTTTTGATTGATCTTAAACCTAAGGCTAAACTCATCATCCTCGTCAATGAAACCGGTGACACTAGCATAAAACTCTAACACAAACCTAGGACAAATAGGTTCATCGATGTCAAGGAGACAATCGAATTGAATAGCGGCTAGCTCTTCACGGAGATTGGTATTTTCGATAAAAGAGGAGTGAATGGTTCTACCCTCATGGAAGTACCTAGTGTCTAGACTCTTAAAGATTTCGACTTGTTCCTTGGTGAGTCCCTTGGTTTTGTGATGTTTGGGAATGTAGTTAAGGGTATCCTTGTAATCATAGAATTTTGCGTCTACCATGGTTATCCCTAGGAGCAAGAATTAACATGTTAAAAATGAGAATAAACTTAACGTTTTGGTTCTAGTGTGTGCCTATATGAAAATGATTTTGAGTTGCGGTTATCTCAACTCATTTTATGCACAAAAATGGTTTTAGTGGGGTGTTTGGCAAATACCATGAGATAACTCAAATGCTCCTAATTCAATGTGGCTTCATTTGAATATACCCAGGAATGCATATTAGTTAGGCAATACCTTTAGTATTCAAGAGCATGCAAGTGATGAAAATCTAACGTTTCTATTTGTATTAACAATGAAAAATTGTTTTCCTACAAGTGAGAAGCTTTTCAAAATTTTTGACATGGGGTGTTTGGTTATTTGAATAAGGCCTTATAGTCATTATCTATTGATTAGTGGAAAGCATGATTTGTTTATGCAATATGATAATTTAGTACCTAATTTCAATGACTAGTTATGCAATTTGCGAATTGAATCCATGTTTTATATAAGAATATATACAAACCCCATGTCGTGATTTTGTGCACAAATTAGAATCCTAGACTCAGAATTAAGAGATAAAATGTAGTTAGGATACTTACAATGATATTATCTCCAGTGATTAGTGGGTGAGAAGGTGTCAATAATGAGTTGGGTCTAATGTTTACACATTTTGGTAAAGTGGGTTTTGAGGAAGAAGATGTTTTGTAGGTAGAAGTTTTGCTTCTGAAGTCACCACGGACCAGACGGCACCATAAAAATGGTTCCATCTTTGTTGTCGTTTGGTGCCGTGGCTACTGTAGCAGGTATAAAACAAAATTGTTTTGTTTTGTTTATTCTAAGGTTTAGGCTATGTTTATCCTACATGTTTGGTTCCATTAACCCCAAACCAAGTCTAAGAAGATTGAATGGTTCTCTTTTGAGAGGCTTAGTTAGAATATCGGCAATGTTGTCTTCGGAGGACACTTTCTCAATTGAGATGTTTCCTTTTTTAACATTATCGCGAAGAAAGTGATGACGGATTTCAATATGCTTCGTATGAGCATGTTGGACGGGATTTTTGCTGAGATCGATAGCTCCTTTGTTGTCGCAAAGTATAACAATATCGTTGAGATGAATTTCGTAATCTACGAGAGCTTGCTTCATCCAAAGAGCTTGTTGACATGCTTTTCCGGTTGAGATGTACTCGGCTTCAGTATTTGAGATGGCTAAAGCCGTTTGCTTCTTTGCGAACCATGAGGTGAGACAATGTCCAACAAAAGTGCAAATACCACTTGTACTTTTTCTATCGACATAGTCACCGGCATGATCCAAGTCGGCATACACTATGGTTTCTACACCCGTTCCTTTGGGATACCATAATCCTAAACACGTTGTTCCCTTAATGTATCTAAAAATCCTTTTCAAGGCTTCTAAGTGTGATGCCTTTGGGTTTTTTTGAAAGCGAGCACACAGACAAACACTAAAAATAATGTCGGGTCTACTAGCCGTAAGATAGAGTAGGCTACCAATCATTCCTCTATATTTAGTGTTATCTACGGATTCACCTTCCTCATCCTTGGTGAGTTTAGTGTCCGAGGACATGGGTGTCTTAGTTGGTTTGGAATCTTCAAGACCAAATTTCTTAAGCATGTCTTTTATATATTTAGATTGGTTAAAGAATATGCCATCTTCTAGTTGTTTAACTTGAAGTCCTAGAAAGAAGTTTAATTCACCTATCATACTCATTTCAAACTCGTCGTGCATGATTTTAGAGGAATCATCACATAGCTCTTGACAAGTTGATCCAAATATGATGTCATCAACGTATACTTGAACAATGATAATATGTGACTCCTTTTTCTTGGTAAAAAGAGTATTATCTACTAATCCCATAGTGTAGTTGTTTTCAACAAGAAAAGTCTTAAGTCGATCGTACCAAGCTTTTGGTGCTTGCTTAAGACCGTATAATGCTTTCTTGAGTTTGAATACATGATGTGGTTTCTCAAAGTCGGTAAAACCGGGAGGTTGAGCAACATATACTTCTTCGTTAATAAACCCATTAAGAAATGCACTTTTAACATCCATTTGAAATAATTTAAAGTCATAGGCACATGCATAAGCAAGTAATATTCTAATAGATTCGAGTCTAGCTATCGGTGCATAAGTTTCATCATAATCAATCCCTCCTTGTTGATTATAACCTTGTGCAACTAGCCTAGCTTTGTTTCTAGATACTACACCATTTTCATCCATTTTATTTCGAAAAACCCATTTCGTTCCAATTATAGTTTGATCTTTAGGTTTTGGAACTAATTTTCAAACATCATTTCTAACGAATTGGTTTAACTCTTCTTGCATGGCAATTACCCATGATTCATCTCTTATTGCTTCATTTATGTTTTTCGGTTCAATGGTGGATACAAAACAAAAATAATTACTTTGATTTTGGGCTTGTGACCTTAAGGTTCTTTGATTAAGTTGTCCTATGACCTTTTCTAAAGGATGACTTTTAGATTCTTTGATGTTTATAATCTCATTATTTAATGGTTCATTTTCCTTGTCATTTTTAATTATTTCTTAGCTTTCTATCATTTGACTTTCAACTAAGTCATCATCTACCAAAGGTTATGTCTTAGAGGGAGGTGGACTTTCGTCGAATGTTATGTTCAACGATTCCTCGACTATCATTGTTTCTTTGTTTAAGACAATGTAAGCTTTACTAGTTTGAGAATAACCAAGAAATACACCTTCATAAGACTTTGGGTCAAACTTGGTGAGATAATCTTTAGTATTAAGAATGAAGCATTTACATCCAAAAACTCTAAAATATCCTAAAGTTGGCTTTTTACCTTTATAAAGCTCATATGGTGTTTTGTTTAAAAAAGGACGTATTAAGACTCTATTCAAAATATATGTAGAAGTGTCAACGGCGTTACACCAAAACTTTTGAGGAATGTTTTGTTCATTAAGCATTGTTCTACTCATTTCTTGAATTGTTCTATTTTTACGTTTTACTACTCCATTTGATTGAGGTGTTCGAGGAGCCGAAAAGTTATGTGTTATACCATTTGTATCACAAAAGTTTCCAAATTGAGTTTCATTGTCAAATTCACGACCATGATCCGTTCGGATCGACAAAATTTTAACACCTAGTAGATTTTGAATTTTCTTGCTAAGAATTTCAAATTTATCAAAAGCTTCATTTTTGGTTTTCAAAAACAACATCCAAGTAAACCTTGAGTAATCATCTACTATGACCAAAGTGTATAAGTTGCCTCCGTAGCTTCTTATAGCGGATGGACCAAACAAGTCCATATGCAATAGTTCTAGACACTTAGATGTGGACACCATATTTTTAGATTTATGACTACTATGGGTTTGTTTACCAATTTTGCAAACGTCGCAAAAGTGTTGGTCATATTTAAGTTTTGGTAAATTCCTAACTAGCTCTTTTGAAGATAGGTTTTGTATAAGTCTCATATTAGCGTGACCTAAGCGTCTATGCCAAAGAGATGAGCTATCATCTAACGTTTTTAGACAAAGTTTGTCATTAGATGTTTTATCTATTTTCATGACGTATATGTTATTTTTCCTAACTCCTTTAGCTATGGTGATACCATCTTTTAGTATTTTACTACCATTTTCATCAAATAGTACTTTATACTTTTTATCACATAATTGGCTAATACTAAGTTGATTAAATCCTAACCTATCTACATGAGCAACATTTTCAATAGTTAGGGAGTTATGAGCGATCGTACCTTTGCCAATGATTTTGCTTTTGAGATTGCTACCAAAAGTGACATTACCTCCGTCATACTCTTGGTATGATGAGAAGAGACTTTTGTTGCCCGTCATGTGCCGTGAGCATCCACTATCTTTTATCCACTCATCAGGTTCCAATCCAACTTTCAAGCATACCTAAGAAGCAAATAACTCAAGCATTTGGTCCCCAATATCTCATGGGTCCGTTTGGGTTAAACATACCATTTATTTGATTCATGTATGGAAACGATGGGTAAGAGTTCCATGACATGTAATCTGGAGTTTGATATGGTCTAGGAAAGTTTTGATTCCAACCGTTGTTTTGGTAGTTGGGTTGTACGTTGTGGTTGCTCTTAGGAAAGGGGAGTTTGGCAAAAGGTGTTTTATGTCGTTGTTGAGTAGTTTTTGATCTAAATTCATTTTTAGCAAGTCCTACTCCTGATGTAACAGCTGGTTTTAGTTTAATACTATCCTTGGTTTTCTTTGTTACTTTGAAAAATTCATTACGGTCCGTATCACAAACATTCTGTCCTGCTGAAGTACCCACGGCACCATTTCTTTCAACGGACGGAACCCTTATTTTGGGTCCGTCTGGTCCGTGCTGTACTGCAGCAGTTTTGACAGTTTGTTCGTCTTTTTCGGCCGTTTTGTTTTGACTCTTTGGAATTAATACCTCATTAAATCCTAGCCCATTCATGTCTCCTGGTGTTTTATGTATTTTAACTATTTCATCGGCAAGAGCGATGTTTTTGTTAAACCTTTTAAATTTAGAATTATGTTCGATTAGAACATCTTGCGTGAGCTTTAGTTTTTCTATTTCAAGATTAAGCTCTTGACATGATTTACAACCATCGTCATTTGCTTTTCCCTTTTCTAGTCGTTTTGCTTTTTCTTTTAACTCATAGACTTCATTTTCTAAAAATTCCTTTTTAGTTTTTAAAAATTTATTTTTAGTTATGATTTTTAGACTTAGCTCACACAATTGATTGTATTGTTTTTGCAAAGTGTCATCATCAATAGAAGAATAAGAAGAGTCAGAATGTACCCCGTTTGACTCATGTGCCATTAGAGCGATCTCTTCCTTGCTTGACTCTTCATCATCTTCACTATCACTCCAAGCACCACTTACAAAAGCTCGTTGAGTTTTTCTTTTAGGTGGCTTGGGACATTCTCCTATGAGATGACTTGCATCACCACATCTAAAACACTTTCTTTCACCTTTACCCTTTTTGTCATCCCGATCTTTTCGGAATGGCTTCTTTTCTTCTCGAGGTTGTCTTACAAACTTTCCTCTTCTTCTAAAGAACTTTTTAAAGTCTCTAACGGCCATGGCATACTCCTCATCTTCACTACCGGAGCAAGATTCGTCATCATCACTTGATTCCGCCTTTGCTTTTAGAGCAACGGATTTGATCTTCTCCCTTTTTCCTTTGATGATCTCCGAATCTTTCTCCATCACCATTTCATGTACTTTGAGGTTACCGAGTAGCTCGTCTAGTGACATTTTTTAGAGATCTTTTGATTCTTCAATACCGGTCACTTTAGCTCTCCATTTCGGATGGAGTGCTCTAAGAAATTTCCTGACAAAGTTCTTACTACGAAAAGATTCATCAAGTGCTTTAAGTGATGTAATAATAGTATTAAAGTGAGCAAAGCCACAATCAATGGTTTCATCTTCAGGGATAACAAATTGTTCATATTGTTGAACAAGAAGATCAATTTTGTTATCCTTGACTTGTGAATTACCTTGATGTGTAACAATCAAAGATTCCCAAATATCTTTGGCGGTTTCACACATAAAAATTCTTTCATATTCTTTTCTAGGCAAAGCATTATAAAGCATCATTTTAGCTTCATTATTTTTAGCAATTAATTTATTTTGTTCATCAACAGAAATATCCTTTGTTGTAGAACTAAAATCCCCTTTAACAATAACAAACCAAAGATCTATATCTTTTGATTTTACATATGTTTCAAAACAGTTTTTCCAATAGATAAATCCATTGGTTTCAAAGAGTGGTGGTCTTTGCATATATTGCCCTTCTTTAAAGTTTTCAGAATCCATGGATCATTTCAAGTTTATAAAATACAAATTATTTTAGAAATTCTTGAGCAACGAGGCTCTTGTACCAATTGTAGAAAACTAGAAGGGGGTTGAATAGTTTACCGATTAAAAACTTTGTATTGAAACTTATTGAAAGATCAATTGATATTGATCTTAGATATGTTAATGAAATATGTAAGCAATATGTAAACAGTAAATAAGGAAAGAAATGATCAAACCACAACAAGTTGTTTATAGTGGTTCGGTCTACAAGGAATCTTTTTCCTTGCCCTACTCCACTCCCCGAGTCTCACACTCAAGAGTTTAACTTCACTAGTCAACAAGCTCCTTTCACCGGCGGAGAAACCTTTACACTTCGCTTACACTATTTCCGACACTAAGCTAAATGTCGAGTTCTTTTCAAGGGTACAACCACTCCCATACACAATGTATTTTAAGGACTAAAATACTAACCACTCATACTCACTAGATTATGATAGTTTGGTACAACAATGAAGTATGAATCAACATAAGATCATACAACACCAAACAAACAAGACTTCCAACTTCTCGTTGAAGCTTGAATGTGACTTGATCTTCTTTGCTACAAAAGAGATCACTAATATGATATGAAACTGAGTTAGAAAGGTTATAGAGAAGATATGTAAGAGAGTATGATAGAAAGGGATGAAAAACTACTTGGTTTGGCTTTGCTATTTATAGCCAAAACCATCAGCAGGCACCACGGACCGCGGACCCCTTAAAAGGGTTTCTCCCGTTATAGCTTTTGGTGCCGCCGAGGTCTGACAGCAAGATATCAAGATCTTGCCAAAGTCAACCATGTCTATGCAAGATTGTGTAAGATATGAAGAGTCCAAATCTACACAAAATATCTATTGAAATCTTCTAATGATTTCCATGATGCATCACATGATGTCATGTGTTGTTTTTCTATTTTTAGAAATATGCAAATACATAAGTAATGTTTAGTAATTAAGAAACTAAAACATTCTAAAAACTACTATCATACATTATGGTTAGAGTCATGAAGATATTATTTGAAAAAGCTTGTTTTAATATCTATTAAACTTGACAAGCTTTAAGCTTTATAAAAATTAAATTTACTTTTGTCGTTAACAAAACTTAGGTAAAGATAAAAAATATAAATAACGTTTAATGACGATATTTGTATTAATAGTATGCAATGTTTTCAATGAAGAGTGGTCCTTTTGAGGATTTAATAACCATTTCAAAGATGGCTACTCAAGCCAAGAGTTGGTGGGTTAACTTTGGTGCTCAAACTCCTTTTCTCCAGACTTTGGCTTTTAGATTACTTGGACAACCTAGTTCTTCTTCTTGTGCTGAACGTAATTGGAGTACTTATGCATTTATTCACTCGCTTAGGAGGAACAGGTTGACTACAAATCGGGCTCAAGACTTGGTTTACATCCACAATAATCTCTGACTTTTGTCAAGGAATCCGAATGATGATGCAAAGATGTGGGATGTGGGTGGTGATGCTTTTGATTCAATGGAAAATGTAGGTTTTTTGGAGTTTTCCGATCTCTCACTAGATGAACCTGCATTTGAAAATGATTTGATTATTGATAATTAATTACTTTGGAAGATTAAAATCAATATATATATCTATTTCGGAATTTCTTTAATATACTTTTTATTTTTTTTATTGCCGTACCTTTGCCGTACCCGTATTTTGGATTTCTGATTTTTGCCGTTCACCGTACCCGTATCGTCCCCGTACCCGGATGACGTACCCGTCCCAGTGCTACATAGGTTATATGTACGTTTGAGGAGTAATGTCAGATTTTTAATTGTAGTGGTTATCCAACCAACGTGATGGTTCAATCATATGATGAAGTTCATGACTGGTATTATTTTCTATGGGAAACGGTGTACACTTTTATTAAAAATAATCAGATTACAATAATAAAAATTAACAGAATGTAAATAACAGAAAATTAAAAGCAGACAGAAAGGGGTAGAAGTAGAAGACATACACTATGAACGATAAACAAAGAAAACGATAAAGGTCGTGGAACGAGGCTTGTGTTAAACATGATTCCCTTAAAACAGATTCGTCGTCTGTTTTCCAGGGTACAACGTCGAAAGCTGTTGTACAGCCGGACCTGACAACTTGCTTGAAAGATCACTGAAGCGTATGCAGTTTCTGATCGAAGGATTGCTGGAACTCGTCTGGTAAGGAGATGCATTTTCTATGTTTGTGAAAACTGAATGACAGGAGTTTATTTTATAGGCTAAACCTGTCTTGGTCACCAAGACAAGATATTAGCTGAAAAATAAATAGATACGCAAATCTGTTTAAAACAATAACACGATTTGATATCTTTTATTATTAACACAAATATTTTGTCCAACTTCTTTGTTAAGTTTCAGTCTATTCCTGAAATAGATTGATACAGAATTGGAAACTCAGACCCAAATCTGCAGCAAAAAGATACGCATGTATGCGAGGTTTTGGAGCTGCATTCGTGTTTGCAGGTCGCGCGGGCTCGCATGAGTTCATAAGCTTCGAACCCATTTTGGCCCAGAAATCCTGAAATCCGCACCCCCCCTCTGCGCGCGCGCACGTAGGTGTTGGAGTAAAACCAACAAATCAATTTGAAGGATCATATCAAGATTCCTATATAAACAAGATTTCATTTTTTGTTTTGGGTGATGTGGGATACTCCCACTTTTCCAATTTTTGTGTTTCAAGTGCCTCACTTTGAGACACGATATCTCATTCATATCAACTCCATTTTTGACACTCTTTAGCTCATTGCGAAGCTCTCGTCAAGGAGAACGTAAAGCTACCAAGAAATATAAATATATATAACATATACATACATTAAATAGTGTCCCAAAAGTTGCAAAAAATCATTTTGCAAAACATTTTTTCCAACAAACCCCCACATGAATGGAGATCGGTCGAAAACACACATAAGTTTTGGCGAAATTTCTGCAGTTAAATCTTGCATAGGATAGGTAGGTGTAACCCTTTGAACCTTCCCTTGTGAGATGCACTTAGTCTTCTAGATCTGAGTAGACGCGATGTCCTTGAAATCATCATCTATTTACGTAATCTATTTACGTAGACGACATTACACTTCACACAAGACTCTCCCTGACACTGTCAAGTCCTCATAGTCGTGTTCGTTATGGTCATGAACACTAGCCTGGTTCTGCAAGAGCTCTTAGGAATTGCGCCCCCTACAATTTTTTTCGAAGCGATCCCACTTCTCTCTCACATAGGTGATTTCATCTTGAATCATTAACAACATATGTTTTGTGATTTCATATCGAATCATTATGCTTTGTGATTTCATCCTGAATCATTAAAGCCATATGTTTAACCTCTCAACAAGTCACATTTGTTATAGGAATGGACTAGGAAGTTACAATATTTAGTAACTCCCCCACATTGACGTGACTTCCCCCACATTTCTATGATTAGGTTGTCCTATTGAACCAAGATCTTGGGATCTCCAGTCAACTGGGTTAGGTTTTCCTTCATAGAAACTCATTCCTTCAAGGGCTTTAGTCCCATTCCTTTAGACGACTTACTAACTAACTCTCTGCTTAAACCTTTCGTAAGCGGAACCGCGATGTTATCCTTTGACTTCACATAGTAAATTGAGATAACTCATGTTGAGAGTAGTTGTCATATCGAATTATGTCGACGACGGATATGTCTGGACTTTCCATTATACATTATGCTATGAGCTCTGCAAATTGCCGATTGACTATCACAATGTATACTAATGGCCGTTACCGGTTTAGGGCACCTTGGTATGTCCTCTACAAATTGACGTAGCCATTCCGCCTCTTGTCCGCATTTATCTAACGCGATAAATTCTGATTCCATCGTGAACTTAGCTATAACAGTTTGCTTGGAAGACTTCCAAGATATAGCCGCCCATCCTAGTGTAAACACATATCCACTAGTCGATCTAGAATCCTTTATGTCAGATATCCAATTTGCATCACTGTATCCTTCTATAACAGCTGGATATATATCATAATGCAGCCCATAGTCGCGACTGTATCTCAAATAATGAAGTACCCTAGTCATAGCTGCCCAATGTGCATAGCTTGGATTACTAGTATACCTACTTAGCCTGCTAACATCATATGCTAAGTCAGGTCGGGTACCTGTCATTAAGTACATTAACATGCCAATCATTCTTGAATACTCTAATTGGGCAACACATATGCCTCTATTTTTAGATGGATGCTTACTGGTGTCAATTGGACTTCTAGCTAGGCCGGAAGACCCCGCATTGTGAGTATTAAGAATTTGTCCACATAATGTGCTTGACTTAACTTAAGTCCATTTTGAGTTCATATGATCTTTATTCCAAGGATCACATCAGCCAAACCCATATCCTTCATGTCAAACTTTGATTTCAACATGTCTAGTAGATTTGATCATCTTGTCGTTACTGCCAACGATAAACATATCATCAACATATAAACACAAGATTACATATCCACTATTTGTATCTTTGACATAAACACACTTGTCGCACTCATTAATTTTGAATCCACTCTCTAGCATGGCGTGGTCAAATTTTTGATGCCATTGTTTGGGAGCTTGCTTTAAGCCATATAATGACTTAACAAGCCTACAAACTTTGTTCTCTTGTCCAGGAGCCATGAAACCCTCAGGTTGGTTCATGTAGATTTCTTCTTCTAAATCTCCGTTTAGAAATGCCGTTTTCACATCCATTTGGTGAACTTCCAAATTTCTCAAAGCGGTAATAGCAAGCATCATCCTAATCGAGGTTATTCGCGTAACAGGCGAATACGTATCTAAGTAATCAAGACCTTCTCGTTGTCTAAATCCTTATATTACTAATCTTGCTTTGTACTTGTCAATGGTGCCATCGGCTTTAATCTTCTTCTTGAAGATCCATTTATAGCCTAGTGGTTTACAACCAGGAGGTAAATCCACGAGCTCCCAAGTATGATTTTGCAAAATAGAATCTATTTCACTTTTAATGGCTTCTTTCCATTGAGGCCCTTCTGAGGAAGTAACCGCTTCTCGGTATGAAGTAGGTTCGTTTTCAACCATAAAAGAAACAAAATCGGGTCCAAACGATTTCTCGGTTCTTGCCCTTTTGCTTCTTCTAGGTTCAACCTCTTCTTCCTCAGTCTGATCTTGTCTCTCATCTTAGAGATCAATATTAGCTCATTGTCTCTTATCTTGGACAACTTCATCATCTATTCTAGATGAATTTCCAGTTTCCTTCGTTAAACATGGAAATATAGTTTCAAAGAATGAAGCATTCCTTGATTCCATTGCTGTACCCTTTTGTATATCCGGATTTTTCAAATCATGTACAATGAAACGATAAGCAAGGCTATTCTTAGCATATCCGATGAATATACAATCCACAGATTTAGGTCCAATCTTTTGGGCCTTGGGAGTCGGTATAGCTACCTTTGCTAGACACCCTCACACTCGTAAGTACTGATATGATGGTTTTCTTCCCATCCATAATTCAAAAGAGGTCTCTTCTTTTTCCTTTCAAGGTATCTTATTTAAAAGATAAGTAGCCGTTAGAATGGCTTCCCCCCACATGTCCTGGCTTAGACCAGAACTTATCAACATGGCATTAACCATTTCTTTCAAGGTACAGTTCTTCCATTCGGCAATAATGTTCTACTGAGGTGAATAGGGAGCAGTTAAATCGTGTCTAATTCCATGTTTTGCACATAGATCATCGAATGGAGACACATATTCACCTCCTCTATCACTTCGTACCACCTTGATTTTCTTACTAAGTTGATTCTCAACTTCGTTTTTGTATAGAACAAACTTGTCTATAGCTTCATCTTTACTTTTCAGTAAGTAAACATAGCAATACTTTGTACAATCATCAATAAACATGATAAAGCACTTATTGCCACATTTTGTGGGTGGTGATTTCAAATCACATATATCAGTGTGTATCATATCAAGTGGTTTGGTTTTCCGTTCAACTAATTTTAAAGATGATCTTGTAAGTTTGGCTTCAACACAAGTTTCACATTTATATTTTGAGTCAATATGGAAATTAGGTAGGCAATTAAATTTAATCAAATGACGCATTGAATTAAAATTCACATGTCCAAGATGGCCATGCCACATATTAGAAGACTCAATCAAGTAAGCAGAAGAATTCATTTTATTGATATCATTCTTAACAACCATTACATTGAGCTTAAACATACCATTCAGGGCATATCCCCTACCAACGTACATTTGATTCTTAGACAGAACAAACTTATCAGACTAAAAAACAAGACGAAAACCAAACTTATTCAACAACCAACCAGAAACAAGATTCTTGCGAATCTCAGGAACATACAAGACATTAGTCAACTTGAGCTCTTTCTCGGATGTCATCTTCAAGATTACATCTCCTTCGCCCTTGATATCAGCAGTTGCAGAGTTGCCCATGTACAACTTCTCTCCACTATCAACCGCTCTGAAAGAGTGAAACATACTCTTATCAGCACACACATGACGGGTAGCCCCAGTATCAACCCACAATTCCATGTTGTTGGAACCTAACAGGTTAACTTCAGAGATCATGGCAATGACGTCAGACACCATAGCAATCATGTTCACATCTTCATTCACCATATTAGCATGGCGTGGCGTCACCCGCTTCGGCATCTTACAATTAGCAGCACAGTGACCTGGTTGGTCACAATTGAAACACACCCCTTGGAACTTCTGTTTCACAATTGCAGCTTTAGGAGCAAGGTACTCAGAATTCCCTTTGATCTTCTTGTCATTCTTTTCTTTTCCTTTGCCTTTACCTTTGACATTGGACTTTGAAGATGACGAAGCATGCTCAACCATATTTGCCTTGGTAGAATCAGGCGTATAAGTGTTTTTCTGAGCCAACTTGTTGTCCTCTTCAATACGAAGACGAACAACCAAGTCTTCAACTCTCATCTCCTTTCGCTTATGCTTCAAGTAGTTCTTGAATTCTACCCAGCTTGGAGGTAACTTTTCAATAATAGCACTAACTTGAAAAGTTTCACTCAAGGTCATTCCCTCAGCATGAATGTCGTGTAGCAAAACCTGCAGATCTTGAACCTGACTCATCACATTCTTTGAATCAACCATCTTGTAATCCAAAAAACGAGCTACCACGAACTTCTTTATACCAGCATCCTCAGTTTTGGACTTACGTTCCAATGACTCCCATAATTCTTTGGCAGTCTTGGTCTTGCAGTACACGCTGTACAAAGAGTCCACCAAACCATTCAGAACATAGTTGTGACACAAAAATTCTGAATGTTTCCATGCATCCAAGGCTTGAACAGCCTGTTGATTAGAGGATTGACCTTATGCAGGAGGTTCCACGTTAGGTGGGTTCTCTTTTAAGAACCGCGCAAGGTTCAAAGTAGTGAGATAGAAGAACATCTTCTGTTGTCACCTCTTAAAATTCAGCCCATTGAATTTCTCTGGTTTCTCAGCATGATTAGCAACCGTGTTAGTAACTGGTGCACCAGTTACGTTCACAGGAGTAGTCACAGGAGGGGTGGTGTTTGTCATCCTGAAAATTACCAAACACAAACAGTTAAGTCAACTGTTATAAAATCGGTATCTAAGAAATTCAATCGTGATTTCTGTTAACTTGTACCGAATCTGCTTCAAAGAAACTCAATCTTGGTTTCAATGAATCTAGATTTAAATAAATGACCAAAGTAAATAGATCATTTTAATAGAAACTCAATCTTGATTTAAATATAACTGATAAGAATAAACTGTTTTAAAAATCGTTTTAGATATGTACACCAAATCTGTAAATTAAAATCTTGTTTATAAAACTGGTTTTCCAAAGAAACTAAATCCTGGTTTTGACAGAAAACAGTTTGTAAATAAAATATGTTAATAGTAATTAATCCGATTTAATAAAAGCGTTTTAATTCTGTTAAACATAATCTGTTTTAAGATTGTGGGAAAAGGTGTACACTTTTATTAAATATAATCAGATTACAATAATAAAAATTAACAGAATGTAAATAACAGAAAATTAAAAGCAGACAGAAAGGGGTAGAAGCACAAGACAAACACTATGAACGATAAACAAAGAAAACAGTAAAGGTTGTGGAACGAGGCTCGTGTTAAACACGATTCACTTAAAACAGATTCGCCGTCTGTTTCCCAGGGTACAACGTCCAAAGCTGTTGTACAGCCGGACCTGACAACTTGCCTGAAAGATCACTGAAGCGTATGTAGTTTTTGATCGAAGGATTGCTGGAACTCGTCTGGTAAGGAGCTGCGTTTTCAGTGTCTGTGAAAACTGAATGACAGTAGATTATTTTATAGGCTAAACCTGTCTTGGTCACCAAGACAAGATATTAGCTGAAAAATAAACAGATACGCAAATCTGTTAAAACAACAACACGATTTGATATCTTTTATTATTGACACAAATATTTTTTCCAACTTCTTTGTTAAGTTTGAATCTATTCCTGAAATAAATTGATACAAAATTGGAAACTCATACCCGAATTTGGTCACCAAGACAAGATATTAGTTGAAAAATAAACAGATACGCAAATCTGTTAAAACAATAACACGATTTGATATATTTTATTATTAACACAAATATTCTGTCTAACTTCTTTGTTAAGTTTCAATCTATTCCTAAAATAGATTGATACAGAAGAATCTGCAGCAAAAAGATACACAGGTATGCGAGATTTCAGAGCTGCATTCGTGTTCGCAGGTCACGCATGAGTTCAGAAGCTTCGAACCCATTTTAGCCCAGAAATCTTGAAATCTGCACCCACCTCTGCGCGCACGCACGTGGGTGTTGGAGTAAAACCAACAAATCTATTTGAAAGTTCATATCAAAATTCCTATATAAACAAGCTTTCATTTCTTGTTTTGGGCAATGTGGGATACTCCCACTTTTCTAATTTTTTGTGTTTCAAGTGCCTCACTTTGAGACACGATATCTCATTCATATCAACTCCATTTTTGACACTCTTTAGCTCGTTGCGAAGCTCTCGTCAAGGAGAACGCAAAGCTACCAAGAAATATAAATATATATAACATATACATACATTAAATAGTGTCCCAAAATTGCAAAAAATCATTTTGCAAAAGATTTTTTCCAACATTTTCAACATGGAAATGCCGAGTAACTATATATATATATTGTTATGATCGAGTTTTGCCTCATAGGGGGCGGGTGATGCTGTAGTTATTAGCTACCTTCTGTTAGGGGCCGTAGAAGTTTGTCTATCTCAAGCTTTTCACTCATGGCGAACTCGAAGCCTTGGGTTTTTGTTTCAGTTCAATTTCATGTAGCAAATAATGAGCATATCATTTGTAACAAGAATGATGCATATCCAAAGTATCAGTTTTTTCTTTCAACTTTAATTGATGGATCAATCTATTTTCAATATAATTTTTCTTTTTTTTTTTGCCAAAATGAAGTTGATTAGTTGATTGACCACCATCAAGCCGACATAGGGGTTAAGTTCTTTGGAGAACTTAAAGTGATAGAGGTGAGGATTGTTGAATAATAGTAATACATATCTTAAAGTTCAATATTAGCTTGTAGCTGAAGTTTGTATGGCACTTACAATTAATGCCGTTGACCACAACCAAACACCAAGTAGAACATTTTCATACTATTTTCCTGCTGCGTATTTCATTTTATATCAATTGAATGTGCTACATATATATAGTCACTCTATCATCTTACACGTTTAACAATCGAATTAATCTATGTTTGATAACAAACAGCTATATATATGTGCTCCATGGCTCAACAAAATTTTAAATCAAATTCTCCAGTACTCCATGGCCGGGGCATGAGGTGATATAAGGAGTTGTTGCTACCAATGTGTGGCTGATGAAAGAGAGCACATCTGTATTCGTTTGAACCATTCATTACCTTTGTGAAAGTGACCTTAACATCATGTTTTTAACATTCTTTTCTTTAGTTTGTCCGGCCATATATAGATGCCGCTCTCCTTTGAGGTTTAATTAAATTCCTGTTGGGATTTAATACTCATAACAATTATATAAATCAAATAACATAATCAAAGCATGCAGCGGAAGTAAATAGGAATAATATATGTAATTAATTAACCAAACAAGAAACGCGTACCTTTTAGCAATTCAAGAATCAAACGTTGATTAAACAAGAACCAAAACCCAAAACCCTAACTTTAGGGTTTATAATATTCGACCCAAAAGAATCGACCACCAAGGAATACACAAGCTCAAGCGTGCTTGCTCTTCGTTCTTGTACACACGTACTAATAGCGATTTGATGTGGAAAAGCTAGTTCCTTGAATCACAAATAAAACCCAACACTTGTTTCTTTGACTTGGAAAATCGAAACCCTATGGGGAGGGTGGAACTGATCGGCCAAGTAAAAGAGAGAGGAGAGGAGAGGAGAAATTAGGTTATTGGTGATCCAAGATTAGTTTGAGAATGAATACAAGGGTTTGTATATATACATTCTCAAAACTTGGTGACCAAGAAATCTCACCTCCTTGGTTTGAGAAGCCCACGACCGGCCACCCAATCCCAAAGGGATTCCGGATCCTTCTTGTCATCTAATTTCATCTCTAGTCCTCGTAGTTTACATTTAACGACCGTTAGTCAAAACCTCGTTAAATATTAACTATCGTTATGTTTTATTTCGTGACTAACAATTAATAATAATAACATTTTATTTATATTAATTGTTTACATCAATTCTCATACGTAATGTGTGCAATGCCGAAGTCTCGAGTTCGAATCCGGACATACTATTATTTAAATATCCATAAAACCTTTCAGCTCCCACTTGGATATTACTAAATATAGTAATGACATTGGTTAGTCTAGCTTTCACACGCCAACGTCCCCAGATCGAATCGAGTATGGTCTCCTGGAAAAAACCATTTAATGATTCATCATTTTTACTTATCCTTTTGTTACCTATACTACATTAACTATGAATATGGATCAAGTCATTTCATAAGTTAATATTCTGTTTCTCGTTGTATTTCGATTGAATAAGATTACCAAATCATCTGAACGTATTCCAGATAGATCTTGGGTATGGCCATACAAACATCTTGTCAACCCTACGAGGGGCCCAAAATAGTATTATGCTTTGAAACAAATTCAAAGGAACAAATTCTCTTGACTACAAACATAACTCATGAACTTTGCAATACTTCCGAAAATAGCCCTTATAACTACCAGTTACGGATAGCGTTAGACTATCTTACACAAATGCACTACATTCATATCAGTTATCTGGTATCTCAAGTCTGAGGATAAACACTTCATGATATACTTAATGACAAAGATCCATAAAGTATCATCATGTAAAGTTGGGATGAGTCATATATTCAATTCATTGAATATCATGTGAATCTGGTATGTCCCACACATCAATACACTATAAAAGTACATTCTACCAAAACTCAGATTTGTCTTAATTCAATGACATTCCCACATCATTGATTGACAACGGACTATTTAGAATAACATAAGTTATTCACGGATTAAACATGCAAATATAGGATATAATATTAAGAAAATGAAAAATAAACATAAATAACTATTTTATTTCATTAAAGTAATATTTGTTCATAACATCCTTTATCCAAATACTAATCACAGATCTGCATGAAACTACTAGCTAAACGAAGTCCTATTCCATCAGCATGGTCAGTAAGTTTTTCTTTTGGCAAAGGCTTCGTAAAGGGATCAGCTAGATTATCATCTGTATGAACTTTGAGTAGATTGATTTCACCTATGTTGACTTGTTCTCGAACATAGTGATATCGACGAGGAAAATGTCTGGCGCCCTTCATGACTCCAGGCTCATTGGCAAATGTTATTGCAGCAGAGTTGTCACAATACACATTTAAAGGTAATTCGATTGAGGGCATTACTCCGAATCCCGAAATGAATTTCCTAATCCAAACAGCTTCCATCGCAGCTTCTGAAGCAGCTATGTACTCAGCTTCTGTAATAGACATTGCAACCGTTGTTTGCTTCTTGCTCTTCCAGTCAACTGCTCCTCCATTAATGACAAAGACATAACCAGTTTGAGACTTCGTATCATCTTTATCAGTTTGGAAAGACGCATCGCAAAAACCTGTAACATCAAGTTCTGCATCTGGATTTCCTCCATACACTAGAAACATTTCTTTAGTAGCCCTTAGATACTTAAGAATGTTCTTAACAGCTTGCCAGTGTTTCACACCTGGGTTCTGTTGATACCGACTGGTGATATTTTGTGCAAACGCCACATCAGGCCTTGTACATCTTACAGCATACATGATAGATCCTACAGCCGAAGCATAAGGAAATTTCTTCATGTAAGCCACCTCTTCAGGTGTTGACGCACATAGTTTATTACTTAAGCCATGTTCAACTTGCATCGGCAAAAATCCCTTCTTGGAATTTTGCATACTGAATCTCTTCAATATTTTATCAATGTAAACACTTTGGCTTAGTCCAATTAACCGCCTTGATCTATCTCGGTAGATCTTGATTCCCAGAATAAATGCTGCTTCCCCTAAGTCCTTCATAGAAAAGCACTCTCCAAGATAAGACTTTACATCTTGCATACTTGGAATGTCTTTTCCCATGATCAATATGTCATCGACATATAAGACAAGGAAAATAACATTACTCCCACTAGCTTTGTGATACACACATGGCTCATTAAGATTTTGAGTGAAACCAAATTTCTTGATTTCTTCATCAAACTTCTTGTTCCATTGCCTTGATGCTTGCTTCAATCCATAAATGGATCTTTGAAGTTTGCATACACGCTTCGGATACTTTGGATTCACAAACCCTTCAGGCTGCGCCATATAGATGTCCTCATCTAGGCGACCGTTTAAGAAGGCAGTTTTGACATCCATTTGCCATATCTCATAGTCATAGTACGCAACTATGGCTATAAGAATCCTAATAGCTCTAATGTCTGCTACATGAGAAAATGTCTCCTCGTAGTCTACCCCATAGGTTTGAGTATAACCTTGGGCTACAAGATGAGCTTTATAGGTGTGTGCATTGCCATCCATGTAAGTCTTTATCTTAAAGAGCCACTTACTTCCAACTACCTTAGCATTTGGAGGTAAGTCAACCTCTATCCAGACTTCGTTATCTTTCATGGATTGCATTTCCCCATTCATTGCAACTCGCCATTTTTCCTTTTCAGGACTCATCATGGCAGCTTTATAGTTAGCAGGTTCACCAAGATCCCCTAACATATTTTCCTCTGCTTCTACGTTGAGACATAGACGCTCAGGTGCACGCGTAGCCCTTGCGGATCTACGAATGGGAACCACTTCAATCTCAGGTGGAACGCCCAGACTTTCAGGTTCTACTTGAGGTTGGCTAGTGTTTTCAGAAGGTGTTGTATCTTCTAGATCATCTTCCAGATCATAAACTCTCCCACTGAATTCATGAGATATGAGATCCCTTTCAAGGAATTCTCCATACCTAGCAACAATTACTTTGTTTTCAGGTGGAAAGTAAAAGTAGTAACCCATAGTTTCCTTTGGGTATCCTACGAAGATACACTTAACAGATCTAGGTTGCAGCTTATCAGCAGAGTCACGTTTAACAAACGCCTCACAACCCCAAACCTTTAAGTAAGACAAGTTGGGAGCTTTCCCATACCACACTTCATAAGGTGTCTTATCAACCTTCTTAGTTGGAACCATATTCAATATGCGAACAGCAGTTTCCAAAGCATAATCCCAAAAGGATAAGGGAAGAGTTGTAAGATTAAACATCGATCGCACCATGTCTAGCAATGTACGATTCCTTCTCTCAGATACACCATTTTGTTGTGGAGTATATGGAGATGTGAGTTGCTGGACGATACCACACTCAGCTAGATAATCTTTAAACTCTTGGCTTAAATATTCACCACCTCTATCGGATCGAAGATCTTTAATCTTATTTCCTAGTTGCAGTTCTACTTCACTCTTAAAAACCTTAAATGTTTCAAAGACTTCATGTTTATGTTTAAGTAAATAAACATAACCATAACGACTGAAATCATCAGTAAAGGTTAAGAAGTAGCTAGCACCCTTTCTTGACACATGTCTTAGTGGTCCACATACGTCAGTATGTATCACACCAAGAAGATCAGAAGCCCTTTCTAAACTATTTGTAAAAGGTTTCTTGGTCATCTTCCAGATATGCAAGATTCGCATTTATCAAATGATTCATCATTGATGTCTTGCAAAAGCCCATCGTGTTGCAGTTGTTGCATGCGTTTCTTGCCTATATGAGCAAGTCTACAATGCCAAAGAAATGAAGAATCCAAATCACCTTTGATTCTTTTATTATTGATGCTAAAGACCGAATTATTTTTATCAATCACATTATCATGCAAATCAATTTCAAACACACCATTTACTGGAATAACATTAAAGTAAAAAACATCATTTAAAGAAACCGAAATTCCATAATCAGTAAATGCATGAACGAAACCAATATCTTTTAACAAGGAAACAGAAACGACACCCCTAACAATGGAAGGTGCGTAATGACAATCGTTTAATGACAGTACTAAACCCGAAGGTAAAACTAAATCAAACGTGCCTATAGCTTCAACGACTGCATGTGCTCCATTACCCACGTGCAAGTATTGCTGTCCATAGGCAAGCTTCCTTGCTCCTCTAAGTCCCTGTAGTGTATTACAAATGTGAATACCACATCCAGTATCATATACCCAGGAATTTATTTTATGAAGAAAAGCAAATAATTCTATCATCAAAAGAGTACCTGAAGTACTGGCCACAGTGCCAGTATTTTTATACCTCTTATTGCGCAACTCATCAAGGTACAGTGGACAATTCCTCTTCCAGTGTCCAACCTCGGTGCAGTGATGACAAGCCATATCCTTCTTCGGATTCTCACGCTTTTTGGGAGGGTACTTCTTGGGTTCTTGCTGATAAGTCATAACTTGTTTTCCCTTATCAACTTTACCCTTACCTTTCCCTTTCTTGTTCGCTAGCGGCTTATTAGGCTTAGAAATTCTACCCTTCTGGATGGTCAAAACCGTAGGTGTAGAGGCCTTCTTGGGCAAACCTTTTTCGTAATCAATGAGCATTGCATGTACCTCACCGACTGTCTTCCCCGTGCAATGCATATTGTAATTGCGCACGAAACCATCAAACTCCTTGTTAAGGGATCTGTTGATAAGGCCAATTTGTATGTCATTGGGGTAAACATAGTTAAGACGCCCCAGCTGGTCCATGTAACTCATCATTTCCAGGCAGTGGGCGCTTACAGGTTTCCCTTCTCCTTGCTTGCAACTATGAAGAGCATCTATCAAATCATACAGCTCTACAGTCACAGGCTTTTCAAACAACCTTTGCAATTCTTCAAGCATGAGATTAGGGAAGTAGTTCTCAAACTGCTTTTGCAAGCTTGAGTTCATACTCCCGAGCATAATGCAGGCGACCTCATTATACTTGTCATACTCAGATTGCCATGCAGCTCATGATTCAGCAGTAGCATCATGCAGTTCAGGAGGACAAGCGTAGTCAAATAATTGAGTCTTTTGGCAACCCTCAAGACAATTCTTAGTTGCCGATACCAATCATTGAAATTCGCGCTACCAGTCAATTTCTCTCGATCAAACATAGATTTGAACGACGAGGCTAGTGCAGTAGATTCAGCTTGAGCCATTTCTACAGAAATAAAAGTTCAAAAGTTAGTACTTTCGATAAGTAATCATTCAAGAAAATAAAATACCCTTTGGTCAATATTCATATTAACCATAGAATTTTCCTTGAATTTTGGATCCTCATTATCATAGTTTCACCACATCAGTTGATCTGCTAGTGGTGAAAGTATAGAATAGGTAATCGTTGAAAAACGATAATTGACAAACAAGTTTTCAATTCCAAAAATTATGGGATTTACAATTTTGCCAAAACAATTAATGCAAAACGTAAGCATGTTTCATCCCATCTTATGCCTTAAGTCTTAGGTCTCACTAACAACTTAATTAAGTTGTCTAATTTAGAAACCGCAAATCATAAAGCTGAGGTCTCACACAACAAAATAATTCACCTCGTTATTGTAATCTAGATCAAGGTCTCACATAACTAAATTACAACTTCAAGTGTTTCATATCATTAGATGACATAAACTTAAATTTAAAGGGTACAATTTTTGACGTGTAATCAAAACTTATGTATAAAGTAGCATGCATACAACTTTATAACATAATATTTTCGAAAAAAACTTACATGAGATTTTAATTGCTAAGATTGAATTCTACAAAGTTTTAATCGATGCGTTGAGAAACTTACAACTTTGCACTAAGATGCTTCGTACATAGAATGGTTATACTAGGTAGCTCCAATCGAACTCACAGGGGGCAGAGGACCAGGTAAGCGCATAGCATAACCTTAGACATCCATTCAGTGAGACTGTGCTCACTTCTTACATAACCCCTTTATAGTTTGTTCTAGTGGGTGAGCCGTTCTAACCATTTAGTACAGTCGCATCAATCGATTAAAAGTTCAAGAATAATTCTTAGATAACAAATCAGTTTCGCCATTATTTAGTCTATTTAATTTTCTATTCCAAAAAATCCTTTTTGCTTACTAACATGTCAAACAATTTATATAAACAAAAGGCACTTTAATAAAAATTAAACACACTCAAATAATATAAACATATAACTAAACAATTTAACATATGTAAAACAATTAGCCACATGCATAATTATTTCAATAAACTCTAATAAACAATTCTAGGCGTAAATAATGCATATATTAACTAGGGCTTTCACCTACAAGGTAGATGAGCCACATACATCGACAAGTCGATTGCGTAAGCCAAAGTTAACAATATACCAATTAGCACATAACGAATTTTTATTAGTTATAATTGAGGTCTTCCCCAATTTGATAATTATTAAATAAATAAAACATGTGTGTATCAACTAAACAATTTATAGTATAACAATACTCCATGGCAAAACATGCATGTTCCACCATGGATTCCGCATAACAATTATCACCCAAGATACGCATATTACATGTCACATAACAATTATTCATTAATTAACCACATAAAATTAGCATGCAATCCTAGGGTTTCTACAAGTTTTACAAAATTAAAACCTAATAAATAAAATAAGGGTAATCGACCCATACATTAAAAAATTAGGGTTTCGAATTCAAAACCCTAGAAACCATAAAAAGCATGCAAATAATCATAAAGATTCAATTTTTATGTGTTTCGGTAATTAATTACATCATATTAACGGCTCGTGATGCCACTGTTAGGATTTAATACTCATAACAATTATATAAATCAAATAACATCATCAAAGCATGCAGCGGAAGTAAATAGGAATAATATATGTAATTAATTAACCAAACAAGAAACGCGTACCTTTTAGCAATTCAAGAATCAAACGTTGATTAAACAAGAACCAAAACCCAAAACCCTAACTTTAGGGTTTATAATATTTGACCCAAAAGAATCGACCACCAAGGAATACACAAGCTCAAGCGTGCTTGCTCTTCGTTCTTGTACACACGTACTAATAGCGATTTGATGTGGAAAAGCTAGTTCCTTGAATCACAAATAAAACCCAACACTTGTTTCTTTGACTTGGAAAATCGAAACCCTATGGGGAGGGTGGAACTGATCGGCCAAGTAAAAGAGAGAGGAGAGGAGAGGAGAAATTAGGTTATTGGTGATCTAAGATTAGTTTGAGAATGAATACAAGGGTTTGTATATATACATTCTCAAAACTTGGTGACCAAGAAATCCCACCTCCTTGGTTTGAGAAGCCCACGACCGGCCACCCAATCCCAAAGGGATTCCGGATCCTTCTTGTCATCTAATTTCATCTCTAGTCCTCGTAGTTTACATTTAACGACCGTTAGTCAAAACCTCGTTAAATATTAACTATCGTTATGTTTTATTTCGTGACTAACAATTAATAATAATAACGTTTTATTTATATTAATTGTTTACATCAATTCTCATACGTAATGTGTGCAATCCCGAAGTCTCGAGTTCGAATCCGGACATACTATTATTTAAATATCCATAAAACCTTTCAATTCCTTGTATACCTCTCTACGTTAACGTCGGTAATCCTTCTCGTCAGCAGCCAACCATTTATTTCTCACACAAATTGTTTATTTCATGTTTCTTTTCTTGTTTTCTATTATATTGCTCACATTATAACCAGTAGTGCCTACGCGCTGGAGGGATCGTGTATAAATGTCATACATGTATAGATTGCCTTTGGGATCTAATATATGAATTTCAAATACCCCCTCCCCTGAAAATTAAACATGTTAGTTTTAAGTAGTTAATGGTAGTTAGTCGAGAACCGCACACATTCGCAGGTCTAATTCTTATAAATATTTACAAAGTTATCTTTTTATAATTGATTTCATCACATATATTTGGTTCACTAAGGCAACTCATATATAAGCTTAAAAGTTAAGAAACTACTTTATATGCAATCCGAATATATGGCTTTAAACTTCGTTTTTAACAAAATACAGGGTCCCGTGAATTTTAGTGTCCCTGTGCCAAAATTGAAAAGTGTGCCCTTTAAACGTAACTACGTAAGACATAGATCCTTAGCAAATATTTGTTTAAAAAGAACAGCATCAAATCCCAACAGGTTATGAAAAAATGAATAATGGAGTGCGGCCTTTGCTAATATAAAAGATCAAACTGATGATACTAATCGAATTTTCATTTAATGTTTGTTAGTTGAGTGGGTATGTTGTTTTTACGTGCATTGTATGAAAAGTAAATAACATGGGGTAATTGAATTTTAAAATATTTCACCCTTAAGATATTGTATAATTTAAAAACAAAGAAATAGAAAGAGTTACTTCATTCATGCATTAACTCTATGATATATATATAAAGAAGTTTCAAAATCAAATGTAGGCCCCTGTTATGCATAAAATTTGTTATCTTATGAGTTAAATCAATGTGTTATGAAATATGAATCCAAAGTTTCATATCGCTATAAATAAAGAAGTGTCAAGAAAAATGAGGCCCTTTTGCATTGTGAGGCCCTGGGCCACTGCCCTTCTTGCCCACCCTCACCACCGGGCCTGACAAAATACAACAAAGAACATGTTCAATATTGAAAACGCCCATAAATCTATTGAAAAGTGAAAGAATATACACCCTTTGTCACTTTTATGTTTTGTAAAAATAAACAGTAAAACACTAACGATCGTTTTGCATAACTTGGTAATAAAACAAAAAAATGTATGTAAGAACCATATTTCATCCTTCAATGTTTAGGATACAAATATTGAGGGAGTCGTGGCTTTGCAATGGCTACAAGTGGCTTAAATAATCGAAGATTGTCATGATTTTCGGCAAGATTAACCGCTTGCACATTATATGGCACCTCCCATGAGAACCCTTGAATCATTCTCGCTAATAACAATGTAGTAATAGTTGAACCCAACATCACTCCAGGACAGCCACGTCTCCCAGTGCTAAATGAAAGCATCCTCAGCTCATTATCAAAAAGAACCACTTCTTTTCCATCCCCTACAAGATGTCGATCTGGGTCAAATCGCTTAGGATTTATCCATACGTTTGGATTTCTTCCCAACCCACATCGACTAAGCAGCAGGTGACTACCCTTGGGTATGAAGTAACCACCAACAACAGTGTCCTTAACAGAAACATGGGGAACATTGAATGGTGCAAAAGGGTGTAGCCTAAATGCCTCCTTTAGACATGCTTTTATGTAATTAAGTCGGGGTAGGTCTACCTCTTGGACTAGTCGGTTGGTTCCCACGACGCTGTCCAGCTCCTTGACTGCTCTTTCTAAAATTCTAGGCTCATTTATCATCTCGCCCATTGCCCATTCGACTGCGTTAGAGGGATTATCAATTGTCGCAATCATAAGTTCCTAAAAAGTAGTCAAGACAAAGAAAGCAAAGACTATGAATAAACATGCCCATATAAGAAGATTTGTAAGAACACTGAAAGGGTCGTCAAGGTGGCGTTTAGTTATAGTTTTGTTTTTCCGTTTCTAGATTCTTAGAGAAGGGAATGATTTTTTTTCTCTGGAGAAGAGTTAAGAATTTTAAAAACCCGTTTAGATAGAGTTATATTTTTCTTTTATAAAAAGATGAAAAGATTATCTCGGATTGCGACGGTAGAGGGCGACGGTGAGGATGGAAGGTGGAGATGTTACTAATGGTGATTAAAGTTAGAATGAGATACTTGAATGGTAGATGGGGAAATTTCGTCTTTTTTTTAGAGAGAGAGAAGAAGTGAAGAATGATAAATTGAGGTTTTCATTTTTTAAGTTAAAATTTAGAACGTGAGAATTTCACTTTTTTGAAAATTGTTGAAACAAAGTGTTTTTCAATTTTATAATAAATTATTTTCCTGAGATGTTTATTACCAACTAAACACACCCTAACTTTTTTAACTTATGTATTTCCCTTTTGAAAAAATGACATGTATACATATTACTATTTAAGAGTTACTCTCTAATGTCCATTCAAAAAAACACACAGTTAAAAAGCAAATTTAGTAATTATTGCTTTGATTTTAGCAAAAGCCATAGAAAGACAATTTTACCCTTTCATAATGGGAGATGATGATTTGTACATATTTGGATTTGATTTGCACTCTTCAATGTACAACTTTATAAAGCAGAATTTATAAACTGTATAACTGTTTAATGCACATAATGGAGTGTATCAATCAAAAAATTGAGTGTACAAATTATTCCCTTTTGATAATTAATTGATGCTTTCATTTAGTTTTGTAAATAACAATTTTAATGAGAGGTAATATGGTAAACTTAAACAATTCTAACTTTTATATTTAGTAATGGACAATTATTTTGAGACAAACCAAAATGGAAAGGTGGACAATAATATATTGGGACAGAGGGAGTGCTTTTGTAAATGAAAACAATGAGAGTTTGAAAATCTTACGACGATCTGAGCTTTGATCTCGTCTAAGGTAAGTTTAGGATTTTCCCGCTTGATAAGAACATCAAGCAGATCATCTTCTTCATTTCGAACTCCATCATTCCACATTTGAATACGTTTAACAATCAATGGATCGTGATACTTACGAACACTTGAATTGGCAGTCCTTATGATCTTTTCATGGCCATCAAAATCAGTCTTCCCTCTCAACCATTGGAAGTAATCTGTGATGCAAAATGCATAAAGACACTCGAGTATGGTGAAAAGAGCGGAGACATGTTCGGTTTCTTCTTTACCTGGACCTCCATCTTCCGTTCCTTCCCCAAAAAATCTTGACCCAAAAATCATATGCCTCATTAGGTTTCCACAATAGTGTTGGCTTACAGTTCGAATGTTCACTAATCCGCCATCAGTTAGACCATTTTGTTTCTTTATTTGATTGTATATGTACAAAAGCAAGTGATTGGCTTCTTCGTCTCGTTTTGGTTGGAGCCATTTGTGTATTGGCAAGGAGAGGACACTTTGATTTACTATTTTTCTCATCTTCTTCCATTGGTTCCCTAAAGGAGACATAACGGCTGAACAATAACCTTCACTTGTTAAATAAGCAGACAAGACTTCAGGCCTTGAAGCAAAAATTGCATCTTGTTTTTTCAGAAATTCGCATGCTATATCAGGGGAAGTTACTACGACGATATGTGTTGATGGTCCTATTCGCATGCAAAGAATAGGGGTGTCATACTGCTCCATGAGCTTGTCGATCCACCTGAAGGTTGGTCGATTTTGAAGCATTTGGATGATGCAGCCAATCAATGGCAAAGGTGTCGGACCAGGTGGTAGTGGGTGTATTTTACTTGCAATTTTTTTGTTAGAACACATGGTGAAAAAAAAGAACATGAGGAAGATGATTGTTGGTAAAAATATAAAAGTTGATGATGAATATTCAAACATACTGATCAATCTTTTTTCCTAACGCAGAAATATTTCTTAATTTGGATGAAGTTGCTACTCTTTGTAGCAGGTTGGTACGTGCTTTATAGTATTATTCTAAGTTTGGTCATGTGTATATAAACAGTAATATATTGAAAAAGACTAAATACCCCTTTCTGGAAAAAAATATATAACATGCAATGAGGACCATATATGGTATGTAAGCAATAATTTACGACAATGTGTATCATGTGAATAAATTTATGTCCAGTAGTTCATCCACAAAAATCCTGGATTCAATTCCCAGACCGCTTATCATTGTTCTAAGATGTGACATGTAAGGTTTAGTTTTGTTTGAGACTATATCGACGTGTTGAGGTTATGAAACATGATATGCAAATAATAATATGTAGACATCACAGAGTACACAGCGGAAGACTAAGAATATAATATCAATTAATTAATTGAAAATATAAACGCGTAACATACTTCTTGCAATTGGTTAGATCTCTTGAACAAAGATGATGAATTGGTTTAAAGAGTTGTCCCTTACCGTTTTACAACTCAAACCAAATTGGTGTAAGAATAATGCCTTACCACCACAGTTTTGTACACACGAATTAACCACGAATCAAAGAGATTGCTAGATCTAACACAAGCCCTTGTTTTATGGAAAAAACAAAACCAAAACACCCTTGGAGGGGGGTTGAGCAGAATATGCAAAAGAGGGAGAGAGGGAAGATCTAGGGTTAATTCAATGCAAAAAAGTTAACCATAAACCTTCACCCTAGGTCTTGTATATATAGTCATAGAATAACTTAGGGAAAAAGTTAAGGTTTGGGCTTGGAAAAGCCCCTCTTGGCCGGCCACTATGAGAAGGAAAAGAGGACACCCGAATCTTTTTCATTTTTAAGTTATTCATCACATATTCTCTCCTTTTTACATTTAACAGTCGTTAGTCATTTTCGTTAAATACTTAACGATCATTAGACGGGTTTTGTGTAATAATTAATCGTAAACATTATACATTAATTATAACTTTAATTCTCATTCGCTAATGTGTGCAATCCCGTGGTCACGAGTTCGAATCCGGTCATGCACGGTTTTATAAATATATACATATTCCAACAGCTCCCACTTGGATATGTTTACAAAACGTGTAATGATATTGGTTAGCGTATAGCAATACGCCAATGCCCCCGGTACAACTCGTGTAAGTTTTTCTGGAGAAAAACCGTTTTGATGATTCATCATCATATTCATCATTTTGTTTCTAATATCATGTTAATAAGAATATGGATCTAATTCATTTCTTAATTAACTATTATGTTTCTCGCTTTATATTATTAATCAAGATTACCAATTCTTCTGAGCATATTCCAGAAGACCTTGGGCTTGGCCATGCAAACATCTTGACAACCCTACAAGGGGCCCAACAGTATTATACTTCAAAATAATATTGAAGGAAACAAATCCCGTTTTGACTACGAGCAGAATTCATAAATTTCGCAACACTTCTGAAAACAACCCTTATAACTACCAGTTACGTATAGCGTTAGATTGCTTCACAGAAATGCACTACATCTATAACATTTCTATGGTATCTCAAGTCAGAGGATAAATATTCATGATGTACTTGATGACTAAGATCCATAAAGTTCCATCATGTGGTTGGGATAAGTCATATACTCAATCCATTGAATATCATCGGAAATTAGTCATGCTACACATCAATATACTTTCAAGTATATTCTAACTAATACTCAGATTTGTCTTAATTCAATATCATTCCCATGTTATTGATCGACAACGGACTATTTAGAATAACTTAAGTTATTCAAGGATTAAACATGCAAATACAGTACACAATATTATAAATGAAATTAAACGTATAAAGTTAATTCATTATAAATAGTAATTGTTTAACATCCTTTATCCAAATACTAAATAGATCAATGCATGGTAATACTTAGTTAATGAATTTTTGCCTCAAGTCATGATAATCATACTTGTTGACAGGGCATAATTTCAACTAACTTTGATCTATAAGAATTTTGAGAATACTTATTTCAAGAATTCAATAAGTGAATTTCTTGTATGTGTTTACACATATCTTGATATTTTCATAACATTCCATAAGGTGCGTGACAACCTGAACCACCCTTTTATGACAATCATCTTTCAAAGCTTTAAAGTTTTAAAGTATTCTTTATTCTTTAATGTATAATGCAACTATGCTCTTAGTTGAGCATAACTAGTCAACATGGTCATCATCAAGGATATCATGACTAGAATTGAGTGTCATCTCAATTATACCAGCATCATTGTGTACAACAATATGCTCTTTAAACATCCGTAAACTTTGAATATTATTTGTTTGGTGCCATTCAAACTTCAAGTTTGTGGACTATGACAATTACACAATAATTGTTGTATAGAATCTGGGTGCAACTCCAGGCTGGGGAATGCAATTCTAAATCCAAACATAAATACTACAATGTTGTTAAATCATCTTGTAATCAAGCATGATACAACAACCTTATATACAACATGATGTTCATGATGAATCTTCAAGTTAGATTTTAAGATCTCATTCATATTCTATCTTATTAAAGATATGTATTCATCATGTTCTATTAGACTCATTTATTTACCGCATATGTTTATAATAATAAACATATATTCCAAGGTTGTATGTCTTATTTCCAAATCTTATAAACGAAGTTTCATTCCCAACTAAAACTTAATTTAGGTGGATTGTAGTTGCCCATACAACATATAAGATTTAAAAAAAATAAAAAATAATACTCCTACTAGCTTTCAGAAATACGTATGAGCTATCTTATTTTAATTATTAAATCAAACATGGATTTAATATTAAACATAAGAATCATCTCCTAGATGCATGCATATATCCATTCATGGATTCTTGTAGTTTGTACATATTCAAAGATTATTTGAATTTATAAAACTCATTTGTATTACTGATCGTCCTCGCAAAAGTAATTCCACAACAAAGAGTTTTGATATTCATTGTCAAAATTTCATATCAATGAAACTAAGTATGACAATTATATTCTTTATACTTCTATTTAATGTATCTAGAAAAGAATATTCAATCATAGTTAATTGCTTAAGTATGATTAATATTATTATCAATAGACATGCATTAAATACTTGTACAATATTGTCCACATGATTTCTACACAAAGATTTAAACTACTAGGGTTTCCATTCTTTGAAAAAACTCATTAAGATAAACCAAGTATCTAAAGTTGATTATCTTTATGGACAACATCTCTACATTCATAGTATGATTGATTTATCACAATTCAATATTTGCTAAATTCATCATTATGATTAACAGACTTACCATAATCCTGTAACTCATATTCCTCAGCATATTAAATATCTGAGATATCCTTACGGATCTATGATTGACAATTCCATCATATTAAGGTCTATCATTTACATGTTTAGCCTCATCATGATATTTGCTAGTGCATTTTAGAAGATTATGTATTTTGTAATTTAATATTTCAAGATCTAAACAAAACTCTCACTTGCCTTTTATAATTTAAAGATCATCTTTAAATAGTTTAGTAAGTAGAGCAACAATATATTGTTCTCTTTTGGGATATTACAAAAAACATTGACAGTTCCTGACATTAGTTTGTTACAACCCACTTTACAAGTAGTTTAACAAATTCAGAACTTTATTGTAAGACTTAATGTGATTCATCACATTCCATAAACAAATGGTGTCTTATTAATCTTCTAGGTTGGAGTCTTATTGAGTATATTCAATTTATACTCAATCTACTAACCTTGATAACGTTTGGAAGAAACTATAATTATCTTGAATCAAACAATGCCAATAGATTTTGATTCTTCTAGCTGAACATACCATAAACTATGGTATTTCATTAGAATTAATATTGTAAGATAATCTAACAATATTTAAGATAACCATCTACTCTTTGGCTTGCCTATTTACCAACAAAGTAAAATTTAATGGTACAATAGAATTACCAAGTCAATTGCGTGCATTATAACACAAATATTCTTGACCAAGTCAAAAGACATAACAGTTATAATCCCACTATACGTTATAAGTCATTGATCAACCCATTGACTTCATGCATATGTCTTAAAACATAGCAAGTTAACTTCTTACTTTATATTGCAAATCTTGTATTAAAAGACTTCATATTTGTGACTTTACAAACAAATCATAAACATGTATAATTAAAGTAATTATGAACACCATATCGGGTTTCAATTAATAATTTCAAGTTAATATTTACTACATATATTTAAGTCATTCAACGAATACATAAATACTTAAAATCAAAGTAGTATTAGATTACTTTATTTAATTATGTCATTCCATGAAATGTTCAACGTGAAAAAGTGCAAAATCATCCATGCTCGTTCTCACGACATGTGGATATTTTACCTTGGGCTACAATCTAGTTCACGTTCTCACGTAACATAAATTGTAATTACAAGTGTTTCTTAAATATTGAATGACATAAATATTTAAAGTAGTCTTTGTTATCATCTTGACACATGTTCTTAATAGGGCAATCATACACATTTAAATTTATAATTTCTATTAGAACGTTACTCTCTTACCTTGCGGTCAAGAGAATCCATTTAAATCATATTTATATGTGTTGTATCTTGCACACAATAAGCATGTCTCCCACTTGTGCATGTAACAACATCATGTAGCAGATAAACAACATGACAAACGTTTGTTTATTTGATTAATATGATTTGTGTTATAGATTTAACAAGTAGATATAGGACTATATTGATTAGTAAGGAAACGCATATGACTATCCTTAAAAACATAAGTGCCTACAATTGGAAAGTAATTATCTTTGAAGATAATCTGGGTTACTACACAGGAAATAAGGCTTGTAGCTCCCACTGAATTAGAAATCATTATAACAACTTCTTATTCAGTAATGCAACACAATGCTCCCCCTGAATTTGAAAACATTGTAAGTGTTTCATAACCAGTGAAAAAAACTTGCTTGCTTTTTACTTTCCTACACCTTTGAAGAACCATACGTACTCATTACTAAGGTACTAAAAGGTGTATTCTACTCTATGAATGATGGGTTATCCACCAATGTTATTAACTTGAAAAATTGGGTATGCAATTTCTTCCTTAACAGGCCTACCATCCCCATACTGGTATGTAGCACCATTAAAGGCTAAAGCAAAACAACTATATAAATTATGCTAGTTTGCTTTTTACCAATTTTCGCAGTAATTAGTCTTGCTTCTAATTTTAGTAACTCATATACATGTTTTCCAGTTAACCAAAAGTCATGTTTGTTACAAAAGGATTCATTCACCAAATGAGGGTAATGAAATCTTTATGGAAAATAAGATGTGCAATTCTTTGCTATTAGTTACATTAGAATTTAGACAATTCAAATTTTCCTATTATACCTTTCTCATTCATGAAAAGGAATAGGATTGAGTCTCAATTTTCTCCCATAGAAAAGAGACTTTGTTTGTCTTTTCGGTAAATTATTATCGATCAAACATTTGTTTGAAAGCAGAATGGATCAATTTACTAATAAAAGACTAAATCACGTTTACGGTTAGATGTTTCATTAATACGTTCGAAAGAATTACAAAATTCAATTTTAGTATTTTCGATAATTAACCTTATCAAGAAAATTAAATACCCATGGTTCATAAACATATAACCATTTAATTTTTACTGAAAACTAGGATCCAAATTGACATACTTTCATCACATCAGTTGATCTGCTAGTAATGAAATTATTCAAAATGGTACGAATTGAACCTTAATTGCCAATTTTCAAATTGCCACTCCTAGATTTATGGGATTTACATATTGCCAACAACAGTTGCAATGTAAGCATGTTTTATCCCCATCTTATGCCTTGAGTTGCTAGTTCTCACTACAAAACTCAATTAAGTTGTCCAACTTAAGAAACTGCAAAATCATCCATGCCCGTTCTCACGACACGTGGATATTTTACCCTTTGATTACGATCTAAATCACGTTCTCACGCAAATAAAAAGTAATCTCAGGTGTTTCTGTTTCATTGGATGGCATATAACTTAAATTAAGGGTAATAAATTTGATTTTTGGTGTTAAATCAAATATGTACAAAGATGTCATGCATTTATCTTCGTAGCATAAGGTTTTATTAAAACAATTATATCCTTGCTTTAATATTTAAGCTTTTCATCATCAAACTTTAACTGAGGTATTTGTTACACCAATTAAAGAATTACCTTTAATTACCATTATATCCTACTGCTGCATGAGTCATCAGACCCAAGTTATTTGGATAATTACCACAAAAGAGGCGCGTAGAATTTAAGTTCAATTCACCCTTAAGATTTTATGCACATTATATAGGAATACTTGGTAACTCCATTAAGACGCATAAACGAGGGGAGAATTAGATTAGCGCGAAGCATATTACATACCCTTTTCTTTAAGGTCACAATTTAATGCGTACCAACCTTATACCCATCTTATAGTTTGTCATTAATGGGTGCGCCGTTCTGACTATTTTGTGCATAAACATCAATCAATTAAACATTTACGACTATTATGCTTAAAAACACATGTTTCACCATTGTTTAGATCAGTTTATTTTTCTTATAAAAAATACTCTTTTTTACAACTTGTCACACAAAACAAACAAGCAAGTATTTTAAAAAAATAAAATAAACACATAAACAATGAATACATAACTTAACAATTAATCATGCATATCAAATAGCCACATGCAAACCTTTTTGATAAATCCTATCAATAATCAATTCTAAATCTGTCAATATGTATATGTCTAATCAAGACTTTCACACATTTTCATCTATGTACAAGGTGAGCCACATGCATCGATTCATCGATTGCGTAAGTCAAAATTAAACACATAGCACATAGCACATAGCACATAATTGATTTATTAATAATTATAATTGAGGTCTTCCCCAATTTTAGATCTATAAAAAATTAGTGTATAACACTTAACCAATTAAAGCATACAATAAAAGCAGATCCATGACAAAACATGCATGTTTTTATCATGGACATAAATTACACTTAACAATTAATGCAATTAATCAAGAGTTACTGATAAGGATTTAAAACGTACACTTTTAAGGGGTCATTTAAGCCCTTAATCGACCAATTTTATATCCGTTACTGCTTAATTTCGTTCCTTTTCACTTTTTAGGTCTCTTGGAAGCAAAATGCTGGAATGATGCACATTTGGACGAAAAGCAGTGAAAACATGAAGAAAATGGCAAAGTCAATATCGAAGCCACTCAAGCTGCTAAAACTGAAGCTGACAGGGTCCCAATCAAAAGGCGACGCCGTCCCTCTATACAAATTTGATAAAAACATGCACCAGACGGCTCAGTGGAATTTTTGATCATACAACCTGACGGTGTCAAGCTTTGAAGAAGAAGGACGTCACTTAGACTTTTCATCTCAGACGGCCCAGATCCAGAACCAAGACGACTGAAGCCCGACGGCGTCACAACTCTAAGGTGACGCCGTCCCATTGATGCGTGCCAAACAGTCAAGCTAAATCACTCAAGCCTGCCACTTGTGAATGGCAGACCGTAACCAGCTTAAAACTGCCTAAGCACGAATGCAATGAAGATCTGAGGAGTATAGGGTCTCCCCGGGTCGTTATGTCCCAGCGAGCTATGCAATGGATTATCAAACGTAAAGTGATCGGGCGATTTGAACGAAAAAGGAGATTGAATGATATTATAACTACGGAAAAGCCAACAAATAACAATGGCTTAAATACAAATTAAAGGAAATTAAAAAGATAAAATCTATTAAATAAACGCTATCACTATAATTAAAATGATGTTTTTGTTTTTATGTTTTTATAGAACTGAAATTAAAAACTACGCGACGTACAAATAAAAACGTGAAACTTACACAATATAAACCCTAAAAATATGAAAAATACATTTTTGCAATCCTAATAATAGAAAAAAATTTATAGAAAAAGAAAATTATTTTTAAAACTAATTATCTAATTAAAAACTATTTTTAACTATTAAATAATTACCTAAAACACAAGAAAATAGGAAATAAAGCTAGAAAAATAAAATTAAGACTTAGAAAAATCTAAAATATCAAAAGAGAATTTTCAAAACTATTTTTGCATTTTTCTGATTATTTTTCTACTTTTTTATGAATTAAATACTATTTAAAACTATTTAAATTATTTAAAAATACAAATTTAACTAAGAAAAATCTAGAAAAATATTTTTTTCTCTTTTTATATTTATCTAAACTTAAGAAAATTGAAAAACTATTTTTTTGAATATTTTCTTAATTAATTGTATTTAAAGCTAATTAAAAAGTGCTAAAAAGTGATTTAAATTAAGAAAAATAGCAAACAAGCTTAGAAAAATCTGAAAATTTCAGGAAAAGTCTAAAATGATATTAGGAAGCTAGGAAAATTGGAAAAACAGGCACTTGTGTGGGAGGAATTGAAACTGAAGCACAAGTGCTTATTGAAATAAGCACTTAAACAAGCAAATTGAGTCCAAACGCCACCAACTGATTACAGATGTCTAAATATGCTATGAGTACTGAAATGTAACTAAGAACAACAAGCTAAAGCTACTGATTTGCAATTACAACAGATTTGGCTTTTGACTTAATATGCTAAAACGTAATCTAGGGTACCAAGTTTAGACCAAAGCACAAGCTTCAAAAGAAGCTAAAACTGAAAACTAAAAATTGGAACCTATCTTAGACCTGGCTAAGATCAAATACACCAAAACTCAGACCTGGGTGAGCTCACATGACCCCTGTGCACCTTGCACAAAATCGAGAAAACTCGTGTCAACTGAGTATCAGTGGACAGGGCACTTATGGCCTAAAAGAAGAACAGATTTGAGGCCTTAAACAAAATTGTAAAATTCCACAAAAATGCTTATAAGTAACAAGACCAGTTGAGCTTTTTAAAATGCCAAATCCCACTTAATGTAACTTAATATTGAACTCATGAAAATTCCTCCTATGTGAGCCCAAAACATATTTTACACACTTTTGACTTTTGACAAGAATGAAGAACTTTGACTATAATGAACTTTGGATCAAATTTTTGGTTTGATACTGATGTAATATGATAGAACAAGTGTAATGCAAACAAGCTTAATGATTTTTAAACACAAAATGATGATCAGCAAATCAAAAACTACAACAGTGGACAAGTGAGACAGATTCAAAGGAAACTTTGACTTTTTTGAACTAGCAGGCACCAAATATTGATTGATACTAACTTAAATGAGCTAAACAAACT
Organism: Chrysanthemum makinoi; assembly: GCA_910596185.1. Taxonomy (NCBI): domain Eukaryota; kingdom Viridiplantae; phylum Streptophyta; class Magnoliopsida; order Asterales; family Asteraceae; genus Chrysanthemum; species Chrysanthemum makinoi. The sequence continues at coordinate 110,451,401 of OU343224.1, read as the reverse complement.
TTAACCAACAAATTCTAGCTACTGAATAAGACTAAAAGACATGGAGATCAGCAGAACCAAACACCCCTTTATAAACTGTTATGCAATAGAGACTGATCAAAACACTGATCCAATTAACACTAATGATCAAACTAATTCTAAATATCCTAATTACAGCTACTTAAACTGGTTTGATACTTGTTATAGCTACAAAGACAGATTTAGCAAACAACTTGAGAATGACTTACAAAGTGTCCTGAGCCACTATGGCTTGAAACTGTGAACCCAAGGACTACTAACCTATCAAATCCAACCCAATGAGCTCTAAACTAACCCATTTCCATCACTGCCTCAACCCATTCCAATTCTGCACCCATTTTGCTCCAAGTTTGACTTTCGTTGACCAATGTCCAAAGTTGTATGAGATGTAAATGTAAGCTTACACAAAGCTTTAACAAGCTTATTAGAGCTTGTTTGAGCTTACAACTAAACTGCTAACAGATTTGACAAGTATTTTGAGAATAAGAAATTCAACAAAGGACATAAAATTTGGAAATTGAACTCGAATCTGAATTGATACTTAAATTAAGTTGCAATAAACTTGAACAAAGTATTTTGATACACTGAAACTAAAAACAACAACTGAGAATCTATTTTAAACTTAAGAAATACAAAACGACATATTTTTAGAAAAATAAAACTCACTCCTTTCTCCTTGCTTCCTCTTGCCTTTTTATAAGCTCCATACTCTTTCTCTCTCCTTTCTGAGTGGATCCCAGCATTAATCTAAGCCATTGATTGGCTAGAATTCATCTTGGCCGTTCTTTGGAATTTGGCGCCAAAACTGGTACAAGGTAGTTGGGACAAGGGAGAAGGTGTAATAAATGCAATTTGGGCTGTTAGGTGAGGTGGGGGGAGACAAAGGGTGGTGTAGGGTGATTTTAGGTGGCTGGAGGAGGGGGGTTGCAGACAATCCTGTCGGGGAAGACAGGATATAGGGGGGGCGGGTTTGTTTATTTTAAATCTTGGGTTTGGGTTGTCGGGTTGTGGGTAACGGACCGGGTAAAATATTTGGGCCAGGGTGTTAAGTGTTTGGGCTTGGGTTAAATACTAGGGTCCGGTTTGGTTTATAGAAATAATAACACAAGGATCACTTGTGTAACTTTTGAAATTCAAGGGACCAAACATGTAAATTATGAAGATGTAGTCAAGGGTTGGTCTTGCCAAACTTTAATAATCCAAGGGTTAATTTTTGACACTTTTGAAATTCCCAAGGACTAATTTTGACCATTTTTGGATTTTCAGGGACTAAACTGTAATTTCTCAAATATTTTTTGATTTTCCACCAAAGGACTAAATATGATAATTTATGTTTCCAAAAGGACCTTTGGTGAATTTTCTTTTAAAATAAATGCCTAGGGACTGATTTTGCCATTTTCTGAAAGTCGGGGGACTGAAACTGCCAATTATGCAAACTTTGCTCGTTTTTCATCTGATTTTGAACATTTTGCATCTGAAACATATAAAATGCATTTTTAAGATATTTTCAGTATTTTGATGCATTTCTGAGCATTTTTAAATGATTTGCAGTTCAGAATAAACCAAAAATGATGAGTATTTACACACTCATCACCCATCGATAACTTGGCCAAGACAAAAACCAATGACGGAGATCTGACGGCGTCCCACCTATAAGGCGACGCTGTCGCACTTGTAAATCTATATATAGAATTCGATTTTTCTGCATTTAAAGAGGTAGACTTTTGGAGTAAAAACCCTAAACGTTTGTAGTCCAACTTGGACAGTATCTTATGGTCCCAAAATCTATTTTACACATCAAGATAAGTGTTTTAATCAAATAGTTTCATTATGTCTTCCATTGATTGTGTGTATGCTTGCTTGTTTAACATGTCTAGCTAAATTTCTTGTTTGTTTGCTTAGATCTATGAAACCTAGTTATTAATTATTGTTAGGTTGTGTTGGAATCACTCCTAACTTATATTTCAAGTGTTAGTATTTAATATGTAATAGGTTGCTTAAACTAGGCTTTTATGTTAGATATTAATGGCAAGGCTTATGTAGAAAGCCCATATGCCTTGGCCCAAGCCCAATAAGGAAGGAAGGGACTAGTTGTGTTGCCCTAGCTCCCTTCCCCTATAAATAGACATGTAAACCTTCCTTGGAAGGTTGGTTGTTCACTTTTCACTTATATCCTACGCCTAAAGTTTACTAGTTATTCGTGTGTTTGTGTTTTGTGTTCAACCGATCTTTCTTCATCTATATTTCTTACATATTGATACTTGTATTAACTTATGGTGACCTAACAGTGGTATCAATCGCCATCTAGTTGGGTGAAACACTTTTGTTTTTGAAGTTATTCACTATACGCATGGGTTTTAAGGCTATAAACTTTCATACGCTTAAAGCTTTAATTTTTTACACTTGTAAACTCAAGATTCTTGTGGTTTAAGGTTTATTGGGTGTTAAAGTTTAAGTTTTTTGCATCAAGTTTCAAACTTTACATGTGTAGAATAGTTTTAGCTTGGTTTTTTATTCGTGTAGTATAGTCTACGCGTAAGGGTAAAATTTGTTTTGGATCATCAAGTTTCAAACTTTCTTGTTATCTTGGTGATATTGAAGCTATTTCATCATTAACATCAAGTTACAAAACACTTTTAAGCATAAAAAATCAGTTTTGGTAAAAGTTGGTACTTTCTACTCGTAACAAAACCCTAGTTCTACTCGTATACTCAAAGTCTACGCCTAAGCTGTGTCTACGCATAAAGGATTCTTCACTTGATCTACAAAGCTGTTGGTTTACTCAGTGTTTTCTTGCTTGGATAAGCCTGAAAACACTTCGACTTTGGATATCTTTTACACTTGGATAAGTGTAAAGGATTTTTGGGTAAAACCCTAGTTTTACGCCTAAGCTTAAACGCTTACGAGTAGAAACTTCTTTGCCTAAGCATTTCCTACGCCTAAGCTTGTCTTATGCCTAAGGAAATATTACGCACAAGGTTTTCTCCTATTAAGACTTTGGTTTACGCCTAAGCTAAGCTTTTATCTCAAGTCTACGCGTAAGCTATCACTACGCGTAAGCTTTTGTCTACGCGTAAGTTGGGTATTACGCGTAAGGTTCCTTCTACGCATAAGCTGGTTTCTACGCTTAAGCACGCTTCATCAACAAACTCAAGTTTCATTCGACTACAAAGATCCATCATCAACACAAGTTTCAAGATGTCTCAACTACCATACTCTAGCTACTTTCCTCATGAGTATCCTCAACAACAACAACAACAATATCAACAATATCCTCCACCATCTCAACAACAATTGCAACAATTTCAACAACAATTTCAACAGCCGTCTCAAATGTACTTTTCTCACGGAGCAAACCCTCTTCCACCACAGATGGTTCAACCAAACCCTTGTCAACAAGTTCAACATTATAACTACTTCCAATATCAGTATCCGGCTAAGTATGCTATGAATGTTACAACGCACAAGGAACCTTCTTGGTTTGCAAAGATGTGTGAAGCTTTAAGTAGCCAACAATCCATTCATGAAGCTGGATTCCTTGATAGACCTCCAATGCTCACTCCCGGAAACTACAATCAATGGGTGATAAGGTTCTTTAGGTTTTGTGATCTCAAGAAGCCACATGGTAAGTTTTTTAAGAAGGTCATCCTTGAAGGTCCTTTTCAGATGCTTACTATCACTGTACCCGGAGATCCGAATGCTAATCCACCAAGAGAAGATGTTACCAACGTTGTCGGTCTTGATCAACTTACTATTGACCAACTTCTTCACTTAGAAGCCGATTAAATTGCAATGCAATATATCCTTTTGGGATTACCCAATACGATACTTCGTAGTGTTGATGCTCAGAAGACTGCTAAAGAAATGTGGGAGCACATTCATCTTCTAATGGAAGGCACTGAACTCAATCAAGAGGACATGGAATCCAAAATCTACTTAGCATATGAACACTTCATGATTGAACCAGGGGAGACATTAGAGTCATATCATCATCGGTTTTTAGAAATCATCAATGACTTGGATAAACATAATATCATTATGCCAAGGATTGCAATCAACACAAAGCACCTGAGTTGTCTTGGTCCTGATTGGGAGAAATATGTTACATTCATCCATCAAGCGAAGAATCTTCATCAAGCTACTAACGGATTGTTGTATGACTATTTGAAGCACCATCAAAAGGAAGTAGACAAAGAATGAATCATCCGTGGAGTCCCTGCTTCGTCTTCACTCCCAGATAATCAAACTCTTGCTTTGTATACTCAAGCATGTTATCCTCAATTTCCAACCTTGCCAACTGTCTTCACAAACCCACCACAACCAACTGCTCAGATTACACCATATGATCCATCACAACAACAATCACAAAAAACTCAATTGGTTCCATACAACAACAACAATGATCAAGCACTCTACAGTGAATCAAATGAGGATGCAGAAGCCTTCGATGCATTGAATCAAGGATTTGTAATGATTGCAAGAGCCTTCGGACGATTTGCTAACAAATCCAACAACTGCATGTTGTTAACAATGGAAGGGTTGAGGTTCAGAATCGTGGAAATGGTCGTCAGATGAATAGTGGTCAAGGGTTTAATGTTAATGGAAGGAATAACATGGGTTGTTGTGGTTGATCAGGGATATGCTCAGACTGGGGTTAATGGTCTCCGTTTCTATAACTGCAATGAGAAGGGTCATCTGGCTAATGCATGCACAAAGCCGAGAACAAGAGGCAGCGCTTATCACAAAGAGGCTTTACTCTTGGCTCTTAAGGATGAAGCTGGTGGAACACTTACCAACAAGGAACAGAGCTTCATGGCTAATGCATATTCTGATGATGACATGGAGGACTTGCAGGCTAATGCAGCTGTAATGTTAATGGCAAACATGCAAGAGCTCCACATGAGTGACACAGGCCCAGTATATGACACTGATGGCTTGTCTCAGGTACCGGATCAAAATATACTCATTAATGATCTGATATCTCCGCCAAAATCTGCATCCGATGAGGCTCAAAGTGTTCAACATGAATCTCCTACATCTCATTCCGACGATAATCAAATGGATCCCGTAGTTACATTTGACGATCAAAATGACCTTATGGTTAATATTGATAATCAAGTTGACTCCGTGGTTATATTTGAGGATCTAAATAATGATCATGTTGAGACTCAAGTTAAACTAGATGAACCTTTGTCTAATCCAGATCTTGCGCTCATGACCAACTTAATACAAACCACCTAATCTCAACAGGAAAATTGCAACGACATCAATAAGAAATTGCAAGATAAAATTGCACTGTTGACTAAGGATAATGAATGCTATAAATTTTAACTCAACATTTTTCGAACAAAAGAGAAACGTGAAAAAGGTTTTGAAGTCGCGTTTGCAAAATCATACCAAAATGAAAAATCTTTGGAAAAACAGATATGTGATCTAGTTGCCTCCAAGAATGCATTGCTTTCTCAAATAGAACAATTAAAATATGATCATAAACAACAACTTAACACTCGCACTTTGGAAACTCAAAAAGCCAAGTCTGAGTTGTTAACTTGTCAAAAACAGTTTTGTGAGTACAAAAAGCATTCAAGGAAAAAAATAGATGACTATCTTGAGAAAATTGTCGACTTACAACACAAAATCAAAGAGTTTTGAAATGTTGTTTACAAACATGGTGAGTCAATCACAACAATACAAAAGTTTTCTTTTAAACCAAATCCAGATGGATATGGACCAATTCTTGCTGATTACCAACCAAGTTTTTCACATAGAGCATTCAAACCAAATCCTCAAGTTTACAGTACAGAACATCAAATTGATGACTCAATTATGAGTGTTGTTGAATATAATCGTACTGAGGAATTAGATGCAGAAGACAAGAGTCGGTTAAAAATAGAAAATGTTGTTTATAACAAACCATTAACTATTCTAAAGCCATAATTTTTGTCACACAACAGGATACTTCTAACACACCTTGGGTTATCACACCTAATCCTGAGTCCTTCTCCCATGATGGTCCCCACTCCAATGTTGCACAAATTAATGGTCATTTACCTTCTTTTAATGAAATAAAGCCATTAGCTGAACGATGTCAGGTTCTAAAATACTTTAACACTTTTATGTCTGACATCAAACTTTTGGAACATGCAATGGAAGTTAATTATGAAATAAAAGCTGAACATTTTCAATCGTCGTTTGCGCGACAACAAAGGGATATTTTTCAGAAAGGGCTTTTACCACATGTTCGAAATCTAAAAATGTGAGCAATATATTGGGAATGGGAACTTCAGAAAGAGATTTGACTTATGAAAACAGTTTTCGAGAAAACAGAAACATCGATTTCAGATACTAAACGTAAAAAGAAAATGTTAAGAAATCATGTTGACCGACTCTTGAAAGATGTTATTTGTGCTGATACCATAAATTTTGTGTTATTACATACTGTTGCATATACATTTGATTATATCGCTGTTGATTCTGTGGATAATGTTGAGAATACTGATAATGTGTCACAAATCGAATCCTTCAAAATTGAAAATGAGCGATTGTTAAATGAGCTTTCGAATGCAAAATGTCGTCTTCAATGGTGTCAAAAAGATTGTAAAAATCGAGAACTTGCTTTGCAAAACAAAATCAACCAGTTGCGTTCAAAATCTTTTGATCCAAAAATAGAACAACTGGATGATGAAAACGTGTCTTTAAAATGTCAAATTTCAAAATATGAACAAGAAATTGCCAAAGTCAAAACAGAATATGGTGTCATATTTGATTTGCTCAAAAATACTCGTGCTAAAGCGTCAAAAGATGCTGATGATCATCTTGCATATACCAAAGAAGTTTTATGAAATAATGGAAACACTCGCTCTGAAAATTAAGATTTGTTACACACTATCCATGACTTAAAAGCAGAGTTGGTAAAACTTAAGCAAGATAAGATTAGTAACACAAGTATACTTGCCCCAGGAATGTTTAAAATTGACTCTAGAACGCCAAATGACAAACCACAAGATACTAATGTGCTTCCTTCCACTGAAACTGGAATAGTTGCCTCCTTTCCCAATGTTAGCACTTCATAGCTTAAGAGCAAAAATAGGAAGAATAGGAAGTTGCAACGTAAGAGAAGAACAATAAAGACCTCTGAAGTAGAAGAACACCTTAGGACTTTGAATAAAACTCAAGTTGCACCCACTTTAGACATTTCGTTTGACAAATGTAATAGCAAAAGTGATGTAACGAATGCTGAACCTTTAAGTACTTTGAATGTTATGTTTGAAGCATCTTGTGTTGGTTGTCGTAAAAGCATGTTTTCTAGTTGTCATGATAAATGTGTTGCTACTGCTATCTTATCTAGTAAGCGGAACAATAGAAAACGGAATACCTCTAGGCCTACTAATGCTTCTAAGTCTGTGCTAGGTAAACCACCCTTTAGTGTTTCTGCGACGACCATTGATGTACCCATAGAACCCACTTCACCTCCTAGGAAGAAAATATCACCTAGTGCATTCACTAAGACCAAAGCACGAACTAGTTGGACTTGGCAGAGATGGTTACAAAACATACCAGGATTTAAATGGATTCCTAAAATCATTAACATGTGTGTTTCAACTATAACTGTAACGGAACCCTCTAACTCTTTAGGTTCCACCTCTACTTCTATTCCACCTGTGTCGTCTGTGTGTAATGCAGGTGATACAGATTATCCTCTGGATTGTTGATAGCGGATGTTCCCGGCACATGACAGGCAATCTCAAACTGTTATCAAACTTTGTCTCAAAGTTCATCGGCACTGTCAGGTTTGGGAATGATCACTTTGCAGCTATCATGGGCTACGGAGATTACATCAATGGGAACATCAAAATTAGCAGAGTTTATTATGTGGAAGGTCTCGGTCACAATCTCTTCTTAGTCGGTCAATTTTGTGATGGAGATTTGGAAGTTACATTTAGGGAGAAAACTTGTTTCATTCGTGATATACAAGGAAACGATCTTATGTCTAGAAACCGCACATCAAGTCTTTACACAATATCAATGCAAGACATGATTGCTTCATCTCCCATCTGTCTACTTTCTAAGGCAACATCAACAAAATCTTGGCTGTGGCACCGTCGACTTTCACACTTGAACTTTCAAACCATAACCAATCTTGCACGATACAAACTCGTTGAAGGACTTCCAAGATTTTGGTTTTCTAAAGATCATCTATGCTCAGCTTGTGAACAAAGGAAAAGCACTCGTGCTCACTTTCCTTCAAAGGTGGAACACAGCTCTCAGCATGTGCTTCATCTTCTTCACATGGATTTGTGTGGCCCGATGCGTGTGCAGACGATCAATGGCAAACGCTACATTCTTGTAATTGTCGATGACTACTCAAGATGGACTTGGGTTTATTTTCTTTGAAGTAAAGATCAAGCTCCTCAAATGATCATCACCTTTCTCACGAAAATTCAAGTTCAGCTCCGGAACACAGTCAGAAAAATCAGAACAGACAGAGGAACTGAATTTGTGAATCAAACTCTTCGTGAATATTATGAGAAAGTAGGAATTGAGCATCAAACATCAATTGCACGGACACCATAACAAAACGGAGTTGTGGAAAGACGAAACCGTACGTTAGTAGAAGCTGCAAGAACGATGTTGATAAATGCAAAACTTCCAGATTACTTGTCGACTGAAGCCGTATCAACTGCATGCTACACTCAGAACCGTTCTATGATCACAAAACGCCACAACAAAACTGTTAGCCTTAATAATAATTAATAGAAGTGATGGTCATTCACGTTTAGGAACTTTGTAACGTGTGTTAGATATCGTACTAGAATAGTCAAGGGGCTCGTGGATTGGGCTAATCTAAATGGGTATTAGTTTAGTTAAGAATAGTCAAGGAACTTTGTAAGTTATTGTCCAATCCAAGTCCAATCCAAGCCCAAGCCCAAGCCCATAAGGGTGATATGTATGGAAGTATAAATACCCCTAAAATGGTCATTTGAGGGGTGTGCTTGAATGTGTAAGTGTGTGTTTTCTTTGAAATAAAACATCTCTTGTTTTCATCTTTCTCTCTACATATACACGCATAACATATATTATTCTAGTCACCATCTTTCCATCTTTCTTCTTCTTCTTATAAGCATTACATATTGTGTGTTTTTGTTTCACGTGTATACTTGTGTGATAAAGTGGTATATGTGATAAGGTTGATAAAAACAAGGTCCTACAATTGGTATCAATCGCCTAACAATGGTTTAGGAGTGTTTGTGTTCATTTTTTGTTGAAACTTTTCCTCCAAGTTTCCTTTTTTTCAAAAAACGCAAGCTTTTTGCTAAAAGTTTTGATTTTTACGTGTTTTTAAGATTAAAGTTGTAGTTTTTATTGATCTTTAAGTGTTTTGGAAGAAGTTTGTGCAAAAGAAATCAATTGGAATCGTGTTTTTGGGTGAAAATTAGTGTTTTTGAAAAATTTGGGCTGTTTACGCCTAAGGAGTGCAAGGACAAAAGTCAAAACCCTAGTTTTACGCTTAAGGAAAAGTCAAAACCCTAGTTCTACGCGTAAGCATTGAATACTACACGTAAGGTCTACGCGTAAGAAGTGTAATCCTACGCTTAAGCTTTTGGTGAAGAATCTTCGTGCTACAACGGTTACTCAGTGCTTCCCTCACTTGGATAAGTTTGTGGAACACTTCAACTTTGGATATGTTTTACACTGGTATAAGTGTAAAGGATTTTTGGTTTTAAACCTAAACTTACGCATAAGCCTAAAAACTTACGAGTAAGCACTTCTACACATAAGTTAATTCTTACGCGTAAGGTACTATACTTCTAAGATTTTAGTCTACGTATAAGCTTGCGTTTAACCTTAAGTTTAAGTGTAAGATTTAGTTTACGCATAAGCCTCATCCTACGCCTAAGGAATTCTACGCCTAAGCACCAAAGTCTACGCATAAGCACCAATTCCTACGCTTAAGAACATGTTTACGAGTAAGATTTTGAGCAAAACTTCAAACGGCCATAACTTTTGAACCGTAACTCCGTTTTCATTTGGGTCAACCTTCAAGTCCTAAAAATGCTCCGAACAGAAGTTATTGAGGTTTTTAAGTTTTTAGACCCAATTTTCACTACAAAAACTGAGCTTAATCTTCATCAAACACAACTCCTTTATCGTTGAATCGATCCTACATCAACTTTATCATCAAATACCTTCATCAATGGCTACTCAACAAGACATTCATGCAGCCGGTGCCGAAAACTGTCCTCCTATGCTCGAAAAAGGTGGATATCTTCAATGGACAAGTCGTATGCTTCGCTACATCAAGACCAAACCTAATGGAAAACTCATGATTCAATCCATTACGAATGGACCCTTCAAGCCTCGACAAGTCCAGAACCCTGGAAATCCTGATGCAACACCTCCCGTCCCACCATCTTTTCGTGTTCAATATGAATCAGAATACACTGAAGAGGATAACAAACAGGTTGAAGCCGATGACATGGCAATACAAATTGTCCAACTGGGTTTACCAAGAGACATCTTTGCTGCTGTAGACAGCTGTGAAACTGCTTACGATATGTGGGAACATGTTAGACGGCTATGTTATGGAACAGAAATTGGTCAACGAGACATGGAGAACAAGCTGCTAACTGAATGTAAGAGGTTTACATCAACTCTAGGAGAATCCATTGAATCCTACTAAGGAAGGTTTTGCACTGTGATGAATGAGCTTATCAGAAACAAGTTGGCACCCAAAACTATCGTGAGTTACATCAAATTTCTCAACAATCTTCCAGAAGAATGGGGACGATATGTCTCTATTGTCAACCAAACAAAGGACTTACATCAGGTGAACTTTGATCAACTCTACGAGTTTCTGAAACAAAACCAAACTGAAGTCAATGAAGTTAGGAAAGAAAGACTGGCAAAGAATCATGATCCCTTGGCACTAATTGCAAAGACTCAAACTCCAGTGACTACACAACAAAAAGCTTCATCATCTTCCACTAACAACAACTTGCAACAATACATTCCACAACCACAAGCTGTTTTCCCTCAACAACAATTCTACTCACCACAACAACAAGTCATTCAACAACAATAGTATCCACAATACCAGGAACAAGGAATCCCTGATCTTGAAACAGAATGAGACGTGGCTTTGTCAAATGCATTTGCTTATTTGACTAAAGTATTCAAAGGTCGCTATTCCATACCAACTAACAACAACCAAAGGATTTCATCAAACACTCGCAACAGGAAAATTGCATAGCCGGGTGTGAATATGGGTCATCAAGGACAAATGGTTAGAGTTATTGGGAATCAGCAGGGATATGCTACTGGATTTCACATGGGTAATCAGGCGGTTCCGTATCAGGGTAATCAGTTGGGTCAGAATGTTGGAAATCAGTTGGGTCAGAATGTTAGGATTAGAACAGCGGGCAATCCGAATGGGAATGTTGTAGCTCTAGTCGTTGGGAATTATGGAAAGGTGAATCAGGGTAATCAGGTTAAGTGTTACAACTGTCAAGGAGTAGGTCACATTGCAAGGAATTGTCCCACTAAGCCAAACAAGAAGAATTATGCGTATCTTCAGAAAGCAATGTTGTTGGCACAGAAGTATGAAGCAAGGTTACAATTGAGTGCTGAGGAACATGATTTTTTTGCTCTTATGGATGAATTGGAAGACCTAGAGGAAATCAATGTGAACTGCATCTTCATGGCAAATCTTCAGGAAGCTAAGTATGGCACTGAGTCTGACGCACCTCCTGTTTATGAAGCCAATGCAGTATCTAAGGTACCAATCATTGATCCATGCTATAACAATGTCATATTTGATGTGTTTACTCATAACGAACAGCATTCTGTGATGCTAGCACCCACTTATGATACATACCTGGACAATCCGAGTAGTAGCAATATTATCTCTAAAACTCCAGATGTGGATCCTAGTGGAGGTTGTGTGGCAAAAAATACTGAGACAGATGAGGAAACACGTGCCTTATTTGAATCATTAATCAATAATTGTGGCATTGAAATTGAGAAAGTTAAAAAGGTCAATCGCGATGTTAAGGCCGCGAATGATAAATTGACCGCTGAGCTTGAGAGGTACAAGAAGAATGCAAAAGCCTTTGAATTTCACAAAAACAAAGAGTCGGAATTAGAAATTGGTTATCGAGATTCCTTTTTAAGAGAAACACAATTGCAAATCAAGTATAACACGCTTGATGTTAATTTAAACTTGAAAATAAAATCTTTAAACAAGGAAATTTCTGATCTTAAAAACCAACTTTCTAAACAACAAGAAACTTATTCTGATCTTGAAAAAGAGAAGAAACAGTTGATTGCTGATTTTTCAAAACGTGAAGATTCTCTTCTTGATGAAATTCTTGATAAAAATGAAAAAATCAAAAAAATAGAAAATTTGCTTGTTACAACGGGTCATTCAGCCAAATCAACCAATATGCTAATTAATCAAACAAATCCGTATTTTCATACAACACAAAAAATGGCTCTTGGTAACACACCTCTTGTTTCCTCAAGAAAACTCTGAAAGAATGGAGTGTTTTGAACAATGGAAAAGCTTTGCATGAACCCATAATTGTTTATGATTCTCTTGAAACGTTAGGTCTGATGAGAGTAGATAAAAAATGCAACAAAAGAACCCATATCTAAAACCAATTGATTATAACAAATGGAACAAAATTTCTGGAATTACTTTTGTTTCACAAAAAGAAAAGTCAAAGTTTTCCATCACACCCAGTGTTTCAAATAAAGAGTCAACACATGTTTCAAAATCAGTTTCAAAACCAGTTTCAACTCCTGTAGTTGTCTCACAATCTCTTTCGAAAATCGAACAAATGTCTTAAAACAATCCTTTTAACACAAGTGATTCTAGAAGCATTTTAGATGACGTTAAAACAAGAATTGGGGAACTTCAAGAGACTGTTAAATCTAAAACCAATATTACAACTAATATCTGGTTTTCTAGTTTTGATGATGAAATGAATTTTTTTTTGAAACTCAAATTGCCCCTCCGCTGAATAACATCAGTGCACGGGTAATTCATTTTGAACAAGCCTTTTTGAAAGAAACAGTTGACTTTGTCAAGGACCATAAATCCCTGGTAAAGAAAGCAAATGAAAGTATTGAACACATCAAAGTTTTGGAAAATTTGAATGATTCTCTCTTCGAAGATGTTATAACAACTGATATCATATCCATTGTTTTACAAACATATTCTGTTGAAGATCACGACAGACTCCAGTTTGAGACCTCCGAAATTGCTTCAAAATATGAAAATGCTCTTGCAAAACTTGAAAAAGAAAATGTCTCATATTTTAAACAACTTGATCAAAAAATTGAGGAATGCAAGTATGACACACTGTCGTATGAGCGTGCCTACAAAGACATGAAAGAACAAAATGATCTATTGAGGGCTCAGCTGGAATGTCAAAAAGAAAATGCTGAGGATACTAAGATTGCAAAACCATTGACTGAGGAGAAAGCAAAAGTTCCCAAACAGGTTCTTAAACCAAAAATGTCTATTTCTATGCCTCCTCCAAAAGTCAATGAGCAAAATGATTTGTCAAAACCAGTCACTCCACCTGCCTTGCCTAAGCAAAAAGAAAAAATTGTTGAAAATGAAAAAAGCGGTTATCAAGAAACCAAAAGTTTTAGCACCTGGCCTTTTTAAGATGAGTACCACTAATGCGTCTGCCTCCACATCTAAACCATATGAAACAAATGACATAAGTTTAAACAAGCACTCTAAAGAGACTAGGAAAGCTGAAACCACTTCTCTTGATAAAATTTTGAATCCTAATGCGTGTGCCTTACCTTCTACAGGACTAGAAAGCACCTCTAGGAGCAGCAGACTAAAGCCTAAGAGCAATACAAGGAACAATAGAGTCTCGACTGCCTCTAAGAGTAGTAGCTTGAATAAAGAGAAGAAAGTAGAAGAACACCCTAGGAATTTACCGTTTTTGAATAAGAAAGACATTTCATCTGAACGTAATGAACCTATGAAATCTGCTAAGTTTAATGAATCTCTTGAATCTATTTGTTTAACTTGCAAGAAATCTTTAATTAATGTTCATGATGATTGTGTTTCTAAGAAAAAGACAGTTAAGCCCGATCAGAAGAACGTCCCAAAAAGAACTTATGCTAAACCAATTAGAAGTCTAGTTGCAAGATTTAGGTCTTACACTACTGATAGGAAGCATACTCTTTACTTTAGGGATGATATTTGGAAACCAACGGGTAGATTTTTCACACCTCAGAATGGTAGAATGAGTGCTAAACCAGTATACCCAATAGAAAACTTCTATGAGTGTGATCAGGATTTTACCTCTAACCCAAAGGAACCAAAATCAAAACAGTTTCCAAAAACATCTTCTTCTGTATTTGGCAGGTTATCGAAATATATCTTTGGATCGTCGACTCGGGTTGCTCCAAGCACATGACCGGGAATCTGAAGCTGCTGATCAATTTCGTTTGGAAATTCATGGGAACCGTACGTTTTGGAAATGATCATGTAGCAGCTATCATGGGTTATGGAGATCTACCTTTTGGAAATTATTTGATCTCTCGGGTTTACTATGTTGAAGGGTTGGGACACAATTTGTTTTCAGTCAGGCAGTTCTGTGATGTAGATTTAGAGGTTGCGTTTAGGAAAAATGCTTGCTTCGTTAGAAACTTAGATGGAACTAATCTCTTAACTGGGAATCGTGATACAAACTTGTATGCTATCAACATAAACCAAATGGCCTCTGCATCACCAATATGTCTTATGACACGAGCATCTGGAACAAAGTCCTGGTTGTGGCATAAAAGATTATCCCATCTAAATTTCGACACCATCAACAAACTGGCCAAAGACAACATCGTCAACGGACTTCCAAAGTTCAAATACACCAAGGATCACCTATTTCCATCATGTGAACAAGGAAAGAGCAAAAGAGCATCATATAAACCCAAACCCGTGCCTAGTTCAGAAGCAAGGTTGCATATGTTGCACATGGACTTATGTGGCCCAATGAGAGTTGAAAGCATTAACGGGAAAAAATATATTCTTGTTATCGTCGATGATTATTCAAGATATACATGGGTTACATTTCTGAGATCAAAAGACGAAGCACCAGGCATCATCATCACTTTTCTGAAGTGAATTCAAGTACTTCTTCAAACTCCAGTAATGGTTGTAAGAACTGAAAACGGCATAGAATTTACAAATCAGGAGTTAAGATCTTATTTTGAAGATGTTGGAATAACACATCAAACATCAGTTGTTAGAACTCCACAGCAGAATGGGGTAGTTGAAAGAAGAAATAGAACTCTTGTGGAAGCTGCTCGCACAATGCTAATCTATTCTAGTGCACCGTTATTTCTATGGGCTGATGTTGTTGCCACTGCTTGTTTCACTCAAAACCGATCCCTAATCCATCCAAGATTCAATAAAACCCCATATGAGCTAGTGAACAACAGAAAACCAGATATCTCTTACCTTCACGTGTTTGGCACTTTGTGCTATCCAACGAACAACAGAGAAGATCTAGGAAAACTGAAAGCTAAAGGGGATATTGGAATCTTCATTGGATACTCAGAAAACTCGAGGGCATTCAGGGTGTATAACAGACGAACTAGGAAGATAATGGAGACGATGAATGTGAATTTTGACGAACTTTCATAGATGGCTTCTGAGAGAATCGCTCTAGAACCCGCGCTTAATCCGATGGCTTCTAATCAAAACAGATTAGAACCCGCACCAAACCCGCAGACTTTTGGACACATCAGTTCAGGACTCATACAACAAAGAGCTCCATCAAATTTTGCTGACACACCTCATGAACAAGAATGGGAGAATTTCTTTGAGTTAATGTTCGATGAATACTACGGTGGAACTTCGACAAATGCATCAAACCATCATTCCGCTGCACCCGCTCAAAATCATCCACCACCAACAACAGAAGATGCATCTACCACGGTCGAAACAAATGCACCAACTCCATCAACGTCATCTACATCGACTTCTGCAAATCCTATTCTTGAAACAGTTTTACCAGCAGTTGATGAGCAAAACCAAAACATATCATTTCAAGAAGAACCTTCACAAAACCAGAACAATGCATCGATAGATGAAGACTTATTTGAAAACCCGTTTTTTACGGAATTAGCTGAATCATCTTCAAGCTTACGAGAACCATCTAACTCGCATACGTTTAACCAACGGTATCCTTCTACTCTGAAGTGGACAAAAGACCATCCAATTAAACAAGTTATTGGTGAACCTTCACGGCCAATTCAGACGAGACGGCAACTTGCCACCGATTGCGACTTGTGCATTTACCTTTGCTCACTTAGCAATATTGAACCGAGGAACATTTGGGAGTCAATGGCAGACAATGCATGGATAGAAGCAATGCAGGAGGAACTTCTCCAATATCGTCTACATGACTCTTGGGATTTGGTTCCAAGACCAATTGACATTCGCGTCATTGATCTCAAATGGTTATGGAAGAACAAAAGGGATGAAGAAATGACTGTCATTCGCAACAAAGATCGTCTCGTAGCCAAAGAATACATACAGGAAGAAGGGATAGACTTTGAAGAGTCATTCGCGCCGATAGCTAGACTTGAAGCAGTCAGGATATTCTTAGCCTATGCAGCTCACAAAAACATCACGGGTTATCAGATGGACATTAAGACCACATTCTTGAATGGAACTCTGAAAGAATAAGTGTACGTGAGTCACAGAAGGCTTCATAGACATGGAACATCCAGACTACGTCTACAAACTCAAAAAGGCAATCTATGGTTTGAAACAAGCTCCGAGAGCGTGGTATGACGAACTGTCTTCTTTCCTTATCCTAAACAATTTCACCAAAGGAACTGTTGATCCTACCTTGTTTACAAAAAAATGAAAAAATGACATTTTGATTGTTTAGATTTACGTGGACGACATCATCTTTGGGTCCACTAATCCGAATCTTTCAAAACATTTTGAAAATCTCATGAAAAGCAAATTTGAAATGTCCATGATGGGGGAACTAAAATTTTTTCTTGGTTTACAAATAAATCAGTCCCCTCGTGGAATTTTATTAATCAAGCTAAATATACAACTGAGATTTTAAAAAAATCATGGTATGGATAATTGTGATTCGGTCGGTACACCAATGGTAACTTCACCAAAAAATGGAGCCGATTTATTTGGGAAACCCATCGATCCGAAGAAATATCAGAGCATGATTGGTTCTCTCATGTACCTCACTGCTAGTCGACTCGATATTCATTTTGATGTTTGCTTATTAGCACGGTTTCAGGCAAAGCCTACCGAACTTCACCTCAAAGAGGTTAAAAGGATCTTTCGGTACCTGAAGACATCCATTCACATGGGACTTTGGTATCCGAAGGAATCCGGATTTGATCTAATAGCTTTTTCAGATGCGGACCACGCAGGTGATCAAGTTACAGCAAAAAGTACATCAGGAGGAGCACAATTTTTGGGTGAAAAGTTAGTAAGCTGGTCTTCAAAGAAACAAGATTGCACTGCACTTTCAACCACTGAAGCTGAGTATGTGTCTCTATCTGCGTGTTGTGCTCAAGTTCTATGGATGAGAACACAACTCACAGATTATGGCTTTACTTTCGATAAAATACCCATGTATTGTGACTCAAAAAGTGCCATAGCCATATCATGCAATCCTGTTCATCACTCAAAGACTAAGCACATTCGTTTCCGCTATCACTTTATAAAAGAACACGTAGAAGAAGGTACTATTGAATTATTTTTCGTGAAGACAGATTACCAACTCACCGATCTATTTACTAAAGCCCTTCCAAAAGAAAGGTTTAACAATTTAGTTCGACGAATTGGAATGCGAAGCCTAACCCCTAAGGAGTTAGAACGTCTTCTCGAATCTTCTTGAAAATGATTTTTCAAAAAGCTTCACTGTAAATATTTTTGAAAAACCAAATACAAAATTAGAAAAACCAACAAAAGAAAAATATAAAAATATAAAAACTTTCAAAAATACAAAAACAATATAAAATCAAAAATCCAAAAATTTTCTTCTACGACATGTCTCTCGTATAATCGATATTCTGTTCGTTTCTTGAAATGTCATTTAACAATGATACGGACATGTACAGATGCTTGAGCGAGAGTTCTTTAAATGTTTTCTAAAACATGTCGTTTCTCAAAAATTTCTTCAAAAAAAAAATAAAAAAAAAATTGGCTTTTGTATACTTTAGTACGAAACCTGGACAAAAATGATGACTTTTGATTATTTCAAATCAAAACTCGTGTTTTTAAAGAAAAAATCTAGTGTACGCTTCGGTGCACTACATTTAAAACTGGTGAGAAATCATCATCATCTTGAGCACCTTTTTCAAGATTGTTCAAAAAGATTTTCAAAATCTTTCAAAATATTTTGTGCTCAAGATAACTCTCTCTAAAACCCTTTAATTGATTATGCTTTATTAAAGGGGGAGTATAAAACCAAAATGTTCCAATTCCATGCTTAAATCAAATCCGTTTGTCTCCCAAAAATATTCTAAAATTGATGTTTAATCCGTTGATATAAAAAATATCAAGAATATGCTATTTTTGAGGGGGAGAAGACGTGATTAAAATGTGATCAAAATGTTTAATGATAGTTTTTTGAATCTCAAAAGAGCTCGACTCAGTCGTAACCAATGAATTGACGAGAAATCAAAGTCAGGAAGTGTACCATTTCGAGAAACTTTCTATGGACTTGACCAGGACGGGTAATAATTTCAAGCTAGTTCTCTAGTGATGTAAACGTGTCACGAATTGGTCTAGTTCATTGAAAGTCGATCAATTTAAAAAGTGCGAACTCTACCCTCTCTGTGCAGATTTAAGTTAAAACAATATAAGCACATGTGAAGGGGGAGTGTTTCTGAAAATATAAAACTCTCAAGGTGTTAAAAAATCATGTTTTATAATCACAAACACTTTGAGAGATTTTCAAGAAAATGGTTTTATGGCAATATAGGAATAGTCATAGAGTTATAAGGTGACTAAGGATAGGAAATCCGTCCTATGATCCACCAGAGCCGGAGGGATCTACCCAAGGACAATACCCATAGTTAGTATTAGAAGTCCTTAGGTATGATTGAAAAAAGGAGTAATGTGAGAAAGGGGAAAGAAGGGGTTAAAGAATTAAAAAGAAATGTAATGAAAAAGGGTGAAAAGAAATAGCCCTCCATATTCAACCTTAGGGCAGAAACCGGGTTCAATTCATCTGCTACTGGTTGTCACTAAGATGACACTGGTATTGAAGACAAAGACGTCATGGACCCAGTGACGCACTGCACCTAACCTTCTAGCCACTCAATTCCTCTTAAAAGGATTTGTTTCATTCTCACTGGGAACCCTACATAATCTATCGACTTTCTCTTAGAGATAGTTGGTATTGAAGAAGGAGACCCTCTCCCTAGTCTCCGCTTAGGAAAACCAAATTGTACTAATTGAGTCTAGAGCTACGAGATTCACTATAAGATCTCTTAGGAACACTTAACATTTCATCACTTGTTGTTCATCAATAAGGACATAAGTGATACATTCTAGAGTCCTACGCAGATCTTAGCAATCTACCTGAACATTTATGAGAGGTTTCACAATTGTGATCCTCAGTGATTGAATGGAAACTCCTGCCAGGGTCAACATCAAGCAGCCCTGACAGCAGGTCACTTCGGTAATTCTTATGGATTACGCTTAGTGTGTCTCAAATGGTCTACAGTCGTGAAGTGATGCTTCGGTATACTTCAGCGACTCACCTGAATTGTAGATGTACTTTGGTATATCGTGTTAGCCTTCTTGAGGGCCTCCAGTTTAGGAACAGCCTTTGTAAGAATTAGAGATGTGTTTTCACAATATGTTGTTAACACCCTCGACATTCGAACCTGTTAGTGTTGGAAATCCCGCTAAGGAGATTCCTTTCACGAATCGAATCCTGAAGACGTGGGTCGTTACTTGAATTTATTCAATGTAATGCCAACTGTCCCTTATGGGATTAGGACGGCTGATTCGCCCGACCAAGGTGAATGGAATCAAGACATTCATCAGTAGAACAATTGTAGTAATCAATTCTTTAAGAAAAGATTACAATGATCAATTGGTGTTCGTGACTGTACATGGGAAGCTGCTGTTGATGGATGCTCGCGGGAGGAAGAGATCATGCAGATTCTCCACATGCTCATACCAACAAATGAAGTTCGCATCAAATTCAAAGGCAACACAAAGCTAAATATGATTCTTCGTCAATGTCAAAGAATCTTCAAAGTTTAAAGAATCGAGAACTTCATCAATGGAAACTCAAAGCAAAAAAGAAGTGTGAGCATGGTGGAGAATGACGTGGAGACACCTAACCAAAGAATTTGACGTATGGCCGAATACCACATTAACTGATCACAAAGCATGAAGGAACAAAGAATTAAGACTATTCTATATCTACACACAAAGTTCAAGCTCAAGGAAAGTAAAGACCTAATCAAGTGGAGCATCTTTTGAATGACCACCCCTTAGGGGGAGATTGTTAGCCTTAATAATAATTAATAGAAGTGATGGTCATTCACGTTTAGGAACTTTGTATCGTGTGTTAGATATCGTACTAGAATAGTCAACGGGCTCGTGGATTGGGCTAAGCTAAATGGTTATTAGTTTAGTTAAGCTAGCCTTATGTAAGTTGATATGTTGAAAGCTTAGGGTGGTGTGTGTATGGATAAAACCACAATATCGATATCAAAAATAATCCAAAAGGAATGACTTAAAATCCCTTTAGGAAAAAGGATAATGAATCAAATCCCGTGAGTGATAGTGATACGGATTATGAAATCCAAGTCGTTTCCCAACGAGGTGTGAATGGGCAACGTCGTTATTGGTTCGTTATTAAAATGCTCGATGTTTTGGATTTTTGATTTTATTAAAACTACGGGGAATGGGAAAACAATTAAGGGAAATTAAGCTACGGGGAATCCTAAATACGCGATTTAAACTAAAATGTAATTAATAAAACGCGAATAAATTGCAACTAAATCTAATCTAAGTCCTAAAAATGATCTAAAATTATTTTTACTCTAAAAATGATATTTAAAACTTAATTAAGAATTAAAACTAATTTTTATGATTTTTCTGGAATTTATTTGAATTAAAAACTAATTTAAATGCTAAAAATTACAAATTAAACTAGGAAAAATCTGGAAAAATTATTTTTTTTGCTTTTTATAATTTTCTTAATCTAGGAAAATTGAAAAAATATTTTTTAGAAACTTTTCTGATTTAATTGTATTAAAAGCTATTTAAAAAGTCCTAAAAACAGTTTTTAATTAAGAAAAATAGCAAACAGTGATAAAAAATTATGAAAAATTCAGGAAAAGTCTAGATTAATATTCTAAATCTATGAAAAATATAAAAGCTATAGCTTGTGTTTAAGAATTAAGAGCTGTAGTGTAAACTGTTGTGAGAATAAGCTCTAAAATTAAGCTAATGAGCAATATAATCTACCAAAATGCTACAGAGGCTAGATTATACTATAACTACTCTAAAACAGCTAATTGAAACTACTCCTAACCTCAAATAAGCAAATAACTAAGGATTTGAGCTAATTACCACTTAAGCTAAACAGGCCTTAACCCCCTAAGTTGCAGCTAATGTACCAGCTTATCTAATAAGCTAGGTTGAAAAATAAAAATGGAGAACTCTAGCCAACCTACCAAAGACCACTTCTACCAAATATCAGAGCTAAACAAGCGAAAATGAAACTTGTGCAAAGCCTACAAGTAAACAGTTTCACACTCAGTTAATGCTGAGTGTGACAGGGCAATTCAGAGCTTAAAGAACAGATTATTTGGACCTTATAGAGACTTACAAAAATTCACCAAAAATCACCTTTCAAAACTTGAGCAACTGAACTTGTTTATCCCAAAATTTCACTTGAATTGAACCAAAGATGAAGCTATGAAAAATCTATAAAGTTTTTGTGAAAACCTGATTTGACACTTTTGACTTTTGAACACAGATTTGAAATTTTGACTAAACTGAGATTTAGATCACAATAACAGATTGATAATGATGTAAAATGATAAAATGGAACTAAATTAAGCTAGATTAACTACTTCTCTAACTAAATGCAAACTTATGATTACTGATTTAACCTGAAATGGAAACTAGAGTAGATTAGAAGTGATTTGGACTATTTGTGTTCTAGAGTGCAAATTAATGACTGGAATAACTTCTACTAACCTGCTAGAGACTAATGAATCAATCCTTAGCCACTGACAATACCTCAAATACAGATTTGACAATTGAACCAATCACCACTTTAACTAACTGTTTTGCAATTTAACTTATCTAACTACTGAACTAGCTTATGCTAACACTTAAACTGAATCAAATTAACCTAATAACAACTAAATAAACAGATCTAAGCTATTAATAACCACAGATTCAAACACAAGCAGATTATGCAGACTATATTAGTTATGGAAATAGAATAAGTACTCACAAGTGATCCAGCTTTTTAGCAGCTTATACCAGAACCAAACACCACTATCCTAATTAATTCAAACCCCAATCCAGCTCTGCATCAACCCAAATCTGATCCAGTACAGCAAATCAACCCATTCCTTTTTTAAATTCTCCACAGTTGACTTTGTTTGACTGATATTGATATTGAAAGTAGAACTGAGTAGAGACCTGAATAAGCAATTAATAAACTATTGATGAGCTTATAAGAGCTTAAACTAACATAATCACAAACTGATTTGAACTTAACAACAGATTTGAGACATTTTTTTATTTTTTGAGTATTTTTCTTATTTTTTTGTGATTTTTGTTTTGTAAAGAGAATAAGCTGAAAACAATTTGAGATAAGCTAATTTTGAGAAACTGAAATACTTATAAGCTATTTAGAACAATAGAACAGTAATTTAAATTGGTTGAAGATAAAAACTGAAATTACTTCTATTAATGAAACTTGATGATTACAAAGGAACTGAAATTTAGAAAATACAGAAATGAAAAATGAACATTAATAAGCTACTAGTATTCTACTCAAATTCTACATGAATTACAAGTGAAATAAGGGTGCCTTTTATAGGCGAGCTAAAGCCTCTAGGAAGGATCCAGAAGATGGCATTTGTGCTTCTTTTGGAGTATTCTGAGCCCTTGGATCAATCTCCACCTCATTCAATCAATAATAACCATCAGATCATTGCTTCCACGTTTCATCCACCAATGAGTGAGCAGGGATTGGGAATGTGACACACGGATCAGTGACCTGGCAGTCACATGTGTCAGGTGGTGTCATAAGGTGTCAGAGAAAGGACGAAATTACCCTTAATGATAGTGAATTTGGCCAATTGATGCAAGGGTGTTTTAGGGTTCATGGGATATCTGGGTTTGGTGGGATTGGGGGAAAATTTGGGCGCGTGGGTTTTTTATATATTTATTTGATTTGTTTTGACCGGTTTTAAGTGGGTTGACCAGGGTCCATTTGGGTATACGGGTATAGATATTAAACCGGGTTGGGGTTAATAACCGTGGGTTTGGATTGGCTGGACCGGGTATTGATATGAATTTGGGTCGTGGGCTTATATTTTGGGCTTTGGTGTAATGGACTAAGATTAAACCCATGTGCAATCATAAGGACCATTCATGTATTTTCTGAAAATCCAGGGACCAAGAGTGTAATTCTGAAAAAGTGATTCAAGGGTTAAACTTGTAAGTCTCAAATAATCCAGGGACCACTTTTGCCATCTTTGAAAATTCCAAGGACTAAACATGTCAGTTCTGAATCTTCAGGGACTAAAACTGCCATTTTGAGAATTGATTGTCCAAACTTGCAAATTCCTTTCCCAGCCTCGGCTTTTTGCATTCTTCTTTCTCTCGTGTTCGGTTTTCTTCGGTTTTGGCTTTCTTTTGTCTGTTTTGTCATATCCGTACCTGCACATGCATAAACTCAAGAAACACGCAAATATTAGCAATAAACGGCTCTTTCTTGGTTATTTTGGGTCAGTTTTGATAAACAAAAGATATGTGTTTAAGCACATATCAAAATACCCCAGACGAGACCATTGTCGTGTCCCCACGCAATGCAATCAACTCACGCTTCTAAAACCAAGGATTTCAATCTCTTTCTACTAAACCTTTGAAGAAGTAGCAAAGATTCCTCAAAAGATATTAAGAAAGCCTTAATTCTAAAAATGCCCCATTTACCTTATATTTCATATGTAGATATTATAATTAAGCACATTCTGGTTATGAGTGACGGTTTTTTGAACTTTCATGTCGATCAATAACTCCAACATTTTTCAAACGACACGTTAGGATCACGGAATAGGAAACACAACACAGCGTGAAGTGACCATACGGATAGAATACATCGTCCCTGATTTTTCACAAGTCCCCAAACTAAGCGTAAAATCGAAATCATTGTTAAATATGACTCTAGATGCTAACACTACCCATGGAAGTTACTTGTGTAATTACCTTTTGCTCCCATTTTCCTATTTCCTCTAGATTTTTTTATTTTTGTGAGAATTGAATTTCTTCAAGTTTCTCGTTTCGATAAGTTTTATTCTGATAAAGATATAAAGCTAAGTCGCTAATTAGTTATCCACCTTCCCTCGAAAACCATTGCACACAAGAAAGAGGTCCACATCAAGGTCCTAATTTAACATGATTTAGGAAGATATCTCCCAGATTCAAAGTTTGGCTTAACACTTATTTTAGCACATTTGCATTTTTGCAATTTAGGCCCTTGGTCTTTTCAACCACTAACTCAACGGGATTACCGTTTTATCAGAAGTCTTATTATGACTTTGGATTTTTCCTCTGCCTTTTTAGAAGTCTATGACAACTTTTATGGCTTTGGATTTTTCAACTTTAATACATTTGGGCTTTATTTCATGTTAATTTTTGTGCCAAACTCCGAATCCTACGGCTTTTATAACAATAGAAACAATAGCAGAAAACTATCAGGAATCAGTTGTCTATTACACCGCAACACTGACAGTACCTTGATGTGTACCCAACTATCATGGGCAAGGATTCTCTAAAGAAGATAAAGAACTAACTATCGTCGAAAACTCAACATCTCTAATTATTATTTAACAGATATGGGGTGAAACAATTTTGTGGGAACAAAAAGCCATAAATACCTTCGATGGGCTCTAAAGAGAACCAACTACTCCACGCTTAGCATCTAAACTCATAAGTAACTCTATCATTCCTCGATCTCCGCAAATTTAAAATCCCAAATAATGAGATCCGCGGATGCTTAGCCGATAATTTTTAGATTATCTATGGTTAAGGGAACAAGCTAGGGCTCAACACGCCCGGTCAAGTCAGAATTCCATTCCTACTCTCACCAAGTCAACAAGGTGTCAAAACATATATTAACTTAGCTAATGCTTCAGTAAAATAATCTCAAGTCTCGCATTTTTAAAGTCACTTATTAGAAACTAGCAAATTCTTGTTTAAGCTTCGCATATTTAAAATCACTTAGGGAGACTTGCAAATTCTTGGCCTTGTGAGCTAGAATCGCATTTTATAGCCTCTTGTCTAAGCAATTAGCAAAGGCTATTTCAAGAAAAACGCATACTTAAAGTAACTTCTAAGAGACTAGCAAGAACTTTTCGATCATAAAACTAAAAAAAGCTTACAAAAAATTTTAAATTTTTCACATTTTTTGCACAAATTTTTTTGCATTTTCTAAGGAAAAACGGGGTTGCGAGAGTACACGACAAAAACAAGCAAGTGCGGTCAAATCAAATCGAAGATTACCCTACCCCAGACTAGAACGAAACATTGTCCTCAATTTTTAAAGGCAAGGGTATCAACGAAAATCTAAAAGCCGTTTATTAAGTATGCTAGAAGATAAACGTTAGTCGATAAGATTAGGATATCGGATTTCCATCAGCATCGATCATGAAACTCGAGTGGAGAAAAGACAAACTTCGAGCACGAGAGTCTTCATATCGGGAAAAATCCTGGACAAAACATCACAAACAACCAAACACGAGAAATCGAAGAGGCGAACCCCTTCACGTCACTTATTAGAAAATAGAAAGAAGATAGAGATAAGCATGGGGTGCCTCCCACGAAGCGCTACTATTTTTGGTCACCGAGTCGCTAGCTTGACTCGATCCCCGAATTCAGTTGTCCTTAGGGAAAGTTTGGAGATCCGGGACAACCATAGATGGGATGTCCCCTCCAAAATAATGTTTAACACGATGACCATTCACCTTGAAATTTAGGCCATCGGGCTTAGAAAGCTCTACCGTTCCATAAGGGAAAACCTGAGCAACGGTGAATGGTCCGGACCAACGGGTTTTGAGTTTGCCCGAGAATATCTTCAAGCGAGAGTTAAAGAGGAGAACTTGATCACCAACGTTGAAAACGCGGTTTTTGATTTTAGCATCATGAATCCTCTTAGTCTTCTCTTTGAAAATCAAAGAATTCTCATAAGCCTGATCCCTAAGCTCATTTAATTCATTCAATTGAACTTTCCGGTGATCACCCGCGGTCTTAAGATCAAAGGTTGCATGTTTCAAGGCCCCGAATGCCTTATGCTCGAGCTCGATGGGCAAGTGACAAGCTTTTCCATACACTAACTTAAATGGGGTGCACCCGATGGGTGTCTTGTATGCGGCGCGGAAAGCCCATAATGCATCATCTAACTTATCGGCCCATGAAGCTCGATTTTCTCCTACCGTCCTTTCTAAAATCCTTTTCAAACCACGATTGGAGACCTCAACTTGTCCGCTCGTTTGCGGGTGATACGCGGTAGAAAGACGATGGGTAACTCTATATTTAGCCATAACTTTAGCGAATTGTTCATTACAGAAATGGGTACCGCGATCATTGATGATAGCACGAGGTGCTCCGAATCGGAAAACAAATTCTTCAAAAACTTAACAACCACTCGTGCGTCATTGGTGGGGAGCGCCTTCGCTTCAACCCATTTAGACAAGTAGTCGACGGCCACGAGTATATACTTATTACCCTTAGATGATGGAAATGGCCCCATAAAATCGATGCCCCACACGTAAAAAATCTCTCAAACTTGAATAGCATTTTGTGGCATTTCATCCTTTTACGAAATTTTCCCTTGACGTTGGCAAGAATCACAAGACTTAACTAAATCATGAGCGTCTCGATATATGGTAGGCCAATAAAACCCAGAATCAAAAACCTTCTTAGCGGTGTAGCTTGCACCATGATGGCCACCAGTGGGTCCGTTATGGCAAGCATTGAGAATATCAAGGGCCTCTTGGCCATGAACACACCGCCGGATTACTTGATCCGCACAAATCTTAAACAAGTAGGGGTCGTCCTAGAAATAATGCTTAACATCTTTGAAAAACTTTTTCTTTTGTTGAGACGACATCCCTTTCATGATGAAATTGCCCGCATAGTAATTTGCAAAGTCGGAAAACCATGGGGTGTTTGGGTCTTTCTTAGCAATCATCCCAAGTGTCTCAAGAGGAAATGTTTCCGTGATCTCCTTTTTCTCGAGCATACTTTGATGAGGATTCTCAAGTCTAGAAAGGTGATCGGCAGCAAGGTTCTCCGCTCCTTTTTTGTCAAGAATAGTAACATCAAACTCTTGAAGGAGGAGAACCCACCGAAGTAATCGTGGCTTAGCATCTTGCTTTGCCAAAAGATACTTTAGGGCAGAATGGTCGGTATACACTATGGTCTTTGACAAGACAAGGTAGGGTCGAAATTTCTCAAAAGCATAAACAACCGCCAATAATTCCTTTTAGTAGTCGATAATTGTGTTGGGCCTCCGACAATGTCTTACTCGCATAGTGTATGGGTTGAAAATGTTTCGATTTACGTTGCCCCAAGACTGCCCCAATTGCGTAATCACTTGCATCACACATGAGCTCAAAGGGCAAATCCCAGTCGGGGGCAACTAAGATCGGAGCTTCAGTTAATTTCTTTTTGAGAAAATTAAATGCTTCAACGCATTCATTGGTGAAGATAAACGGAGCATCCTTCTCGAGGAGATGGGTCAGAGGGCGGGCTATCTTCGAGAAATCTTGGATGAAACGGCGATAGAAATCGGCGTGACCTAAAAAACTCCGAATACCCTTGATGGTAGTGGGATGAGGGAGTTTAGCTATAACGTCGACTTTAGCTCGGTCGACCTCAATCCCAGATTTTGAAATCTTATGGCCGAGGACAATGCCCTCTCGAACCATGAAATGGCACTTCTCCCAATTCAAGACCAAATTGGTGTCTTCACACCGTTTGAGCATGTGGTCTAGATGAGAGAGGCAAGACGTGAAAGAATCTCCATAAACCGAGAAATCATCCATAAAAACCTCCATTGTCTTCTCGATCATGTCATGAAAAATAGCCATCATGCACCTTTGGAACGTTCCGGGAGCATTGCATAAACCAAATGGCATTCGTCGGTAAGCAAACGTTCCATAAGGGCACGTGAAAGTCGTTTTCTCTTGATCATGCGGATCGATCGGAATTTGAAAGTAACCGGAAAAACCATCGAGAAAGCAATAGAACTCATTCCCCGCTAAACGTTCGAGCATCTGATCCATAAAAGGTAACGGGAAATGGTCTTTTCGTGTAGCATCATTCAATTTTCGGTAATCAATACACACTCTCCATCCGGTGACGAGGCGTGTGGAAATCAATTCATTATCTTCGTTCATAACAACGGTCATTCCACCTTTCTTCGGGACACAATGGATAGGGCTAAACCATGAGCTATCGGAGATTGGATAAATGATTCCGGCGTCGAGGAGTTTAAGAACTTCCTTTTTGATAACCTCATGAATTTTCGGATTAACCCTACGTTGTTGTTGAATAACGGGTTTGCAATCGTCTTCCATTAAGATCTTGTGAGTACAAAAACGAGGGTTTATGCCTTTGATATCGGAAATTTGCCAAGCGATGGCACTCTTATGTTTTCGAAGAATATCCAAAAGTGCGGTTTTCTCCTCATCTTTTAGGTTTTTAGCAATGATGACGGGAAACTTGTTCGGTTCTTCAAGAAAAGCGTATTCAAGATGAGGAGGTAAATCTTTGAGCTCGGGCTCTGGAGGTTTTTCGTTAGTCGTTTGTACTGATTTGATTTCTTCAATCGTAATCTCTTTAGGATTGAGTGACGGTGATGGATCTTCATTTAGCAATTGTTCAAGATAAAGGATATCTCCCTCCGAATCATAAACACCATCATCAATTCCCGGTGGAATCGATTCATCATTAGCAAGAAACTCATCGATCTCTTCCAAAAGGAAGTCACCTCCCTCGAACGGAGTGAGAGAGGGGGAAGATTCGGCAATGATTGGTTCAGAAGGTTGTTCAGAATTTAGAGAAGAAGGTGAATCAGAAGAAGTAGAATTGTTAGCAAAACCGAGAACTTCTTGAGCGTACTCCTCACAAGAAACATCAATAACGTCGATTCGATTGATAGAAGCATCGTCGAAATTTGAGGAGTACCTCGTCATTTGATTAATGTTGAATGTGACGGCTTCTTGATTAACTCTCAACGTAATCTCTCCTTCGAATACATCAATTAAAGCACGACCGGTCCTTAAGAAACATCTCCCAAGAATAATGGGTACTCGAGGGTCGGCATCGAAATCTACCACAACAAAATCCGCGGGAAAATAGAACTCCCCCACTTTGAAAAAGACATCCTCGGCTATACCCTTTGGACGGGTCGTAGAACGATCGGCTAGCTCGAGGGTCATACACGTTGGGGTAAGTGGGGGTAACGAAAGCTTCTCGTAGATTGATTTTGGCATCAAATTAATACTCGCGCCAAGATCGGCCAAGGCGGAGCATTGAACAATTCCTTGAAAATCACATGGAATGAGGAACTTGCCGGGGTCTCCTAACTTTTCGGGAAGTTTCTTGAGGATAACCGCCGAACAATTCTCATTCAGAGATGTCGTGGCAAGCTCATATAGTTTCTCCTTGTTTGTAAGCAATCCCTTAATCGTAGAAGCAAGTTTGGGCATCAAGAGAAGTGCATCCGCAAAACTGATCTCCACATTCAAGTCTTTGAAGATTTGGAAGAATGTTTCCATTTGATGATTAGACTTTTCTCGAAGCATTTGATCTTTAAGACGAGACGGATATGGGATAGACGGTTTCGGATTAGCTTGCTTCACATTAACGGGAGCATCTTCGGGCTCAAAATCTTGGACAACCGTGGGTTGGACATTCACAGTACTCCCCTTATTAGTAGGAAGCACCGGTTCTGTTTGTTACTTGTAGCTTCCATTTCCTTTTTGAAATCCGTCCTCATGCCGTTAATTTTATTTTGCAAACATTTAATGGTGTAATCGGAGTTCTTCATGTAAGTTAGAAAATCATTGTTCGGAGCAACTTGAGGAGGTGCTTGATAAGGTTGTTGAGGAGGAGGTGGTTGTTGGTAAACTTGAGGTGGAGGAGCTTGGTAATGTTGATTACCATGATTAGCTCCTCGGTTTTGATTAACATGATGGTTACCATTGAAACGGTTTTGATTTTGGTTTTGGTGTTGAGGTTGGTTGAAACCGGGAGGTCCGAGATAATTGTTTGAACGGTAGCTAAGAAGATTTCGATCTCCTTGCGGTTGATTGTAGTTCCCTGTAGCAGCATAAACATTCTCATGTGCGTAGCCACTGACGGCTGGGCACTCGGAATAAGAATGTGGACCTCCACAAGTCTCACAAGTCGGGTGTACCGCTTTCACTTGTTGATTCTGATTCTGATTATTCATTTGATGTATCCTTAAGATATCGTCCATCTTTTTGTTCAAAGTGGCTATTTCGAAAGAAGAAAACGTATTTGATCGAGATGATGCACCCCTTTCGGCGGTAGAATCCCTATAATTGTAATGAGCGGTCATGTTCTCAATAAGATCGTAGCATTCCTCGGGACGTCTTTTCATAAAAGTTCCACCGGCAGCAGCATTGATTGTTTCACGGTGTCGTAACGTCAAACCATTATAAAACGTATCAATTTGAGTGACAAGCAACATGTTATGATTCGGACATCGATCAATCGCAAGCTTATAACGTCAAGCTTCAAACAAAGATTTGTCGGGATATTGTCGAAAATTACTGATATCGTTCCTCAACTTCGTCACCATCGACGGTGGAAAGTACTTTGCCAGAAACTTCGAAACCATTTCCTCGAAGGTATGAATCGAATTCTTCGGGAGTCGATCAAACCAAGAAGTGGCATGATGAGTCAAAGAGTATGGGAAAAGATAGAGACGAAAGGCGTCATCGGAGACCCCATTTTGTTTCATACTCTGAGTAACGGTTAAAAATTTATCAAGATGCTTGTTTGCATCGTCATCGGGTAAACCATGAAATTGACAACTGTTTTTTACTTGTTCTATCATATGATGTTTCAAGCTAAAATCGGTAGCTTGAAAATTAGTCGGTGCAATCGGTCCTCCCCTCCCGTACATTGTAGGTTGACATAACTCCTCCATCGTTCGGAGATCGGGAGCTACATTTTGATTAACGGGAGGAGGATTAGGACCGGGGTTGGGTGGTACGTTGGGAGCAGCCATATTACGTAACTCGGGTACGTTCTGATTCTGATTCTGAAGTTGTCTAGATCGAGAGCGAGTGCGCATGCACTTTAAAAACCAAGGCAATTAAATGAGAACGGTATTCGAAAACAACAGTGAACTTAAACCAATAATCCCAAGTGAATAAATCACTTCTATAAGACAAACGCACAAGCGAGCGGAGAAGCTTTTTAGGTCAGCGCGAAGCTTATTAAAAACCCGCCTCTTTTCAGCCGCAATTTAATGTCAGGCCGTCCTTATACCCACCACACAGTTTGTTTATCCGATAGAAATAAATCGATTCACAAGCGACACAAAGGCAAGTTTTTGATCTTTGGTTCGGGAACTTACTAATGATAACACCTCCGTTGAGAATGTTATATAATTGGTGTATTCTATTTAAGCTCAAAAACACAAGGGAAAATCTTTTTGTATTTTTAATATGATATATATATATAAAAGAAAAAGGAAAATATTTTTTATTTTTATTTTTTTTATAAAAAATAGTAACTTCACGAAGGAAGGATCTCGAGTCACTAATCGTCAAACCTTTAACGATATTGTCGCGACACAACCTCCCCGGCAGCGGCGCCAAAATTTGATATGTTGAAAGCTTAGGGTGGTGTGTGTATGGATAAAACCACAATATCGATATCAAAAATAATCCAAAAGGAATGACTTAAAATCCCTTTAGGAAAAAAGATAATGAATCAAATCCCGTGAGTGATAGTGATACGGATTATGAAATCCGAGTCGTTTCCCAACGAGGTGTGAATGGGCAACGTCGTTATTGGTTCGTTATTAAAATGCTCGATGTTTTGGATTTTTGATTTTATTAAAACTACGGGGAATGGGAAAACAATTAAGGGAAATTAAGCTACGGGGAATCCTAAATACGCGATTTAAACTAAAATGTAATTAATAAAACGCGAATAAAATGCAACTAAATCTAATATAAGTCCTAAAAATGATCTAAAATTATTTTTACTCTAAAAATGATATTTAAAACTTAATTAAGAATTAAAACTAATTTTTATGATTTTTCTGGAATTTATTTGAATTAAAAACTAATTTTAAACTAATTTAAATGCTAAAAATCAAATTAAACTAGGAAAAATCTGGAAAAATTATTTTTTTTGCTTTTTATAATTTTCTTAATCTAGGAAAATTGAAAAATTATTTTTTAGAAACTTTTCTGATTTAATTGTATTAAAAGCTATTTAAAAAGTTCTAAAAACTGTTTTTAATTAAGAAAAATAGCAAACAGTGATGAAAAATTATGAAAAATTCAGGAAAAGTCTAGATTAATATTCTAAATCTATGAAAAATATAAAAGCTATAGCTTGTGTTTAAGAATTAAGAGCTGTAGTGTAAACTGTTGTGAGAATAAGCTCTAAAATTAAGCTAATGAGCAATATAATCTACCAAACTGCTACAGAGGCTAGATTATACTATAGCTACTCTAAAACAACTAATTGAAACTACTCCTAACCTCAAATAAGCAAATAACTAAGGATTTGAGCTAATTACCACTTAAGCTAAACAGGCCTTAACCCCCTAAGTTGCAACTAATGTACCAGGTTATCTAATAAGCTAGGTTGAAAAATAAAAATGGAGAACTCTAGCCAACCTACCAAAGACCACTTGTACCAAATATCAGAGCTAAACAAGCTAAAATGAAACTTGTGCAAAGCCTACAAGTAAACAGTTTCACATTCAGTTAATGCTGAGTGTGACAGGGCAATTCAGGGCTTAAAGAACAGCTTATTTGGACCTTATAGAGACTTACAAAAATTCACCAAAAATCACCTTTCAAAACTTGAGCAACTGAACTTGTTTATCCCAAAATTTCACTTGAATTGAACCAAAGATGAAGCTATGAAAAATCTATAAAGTTTTTGTGAAAACCTGATTTGACACTTTTGACTTTTGAACACAGATTTGAAATTTTGACTAAACTGAGATTTAGATCACAATAACAGATTGATAATGATGTAAAATGATAAAATGGAACTAAATTAAGCTAGATTAACTACTTCTCTAACTAAATGCAAACTTATGATTACTGATTTA
This sequence comes from Chrysanthemum makinoi, assembly GCA_910596185.1. Lineage (NCBI taxonomy): Eukaryota > Viridiplantae > Streptophyta > Magnoliopsida > Asterales > Asteraceae > Chrysanthemum > Chrysanthemum makinoi. The sequence goes on along the minus strand of OU343224.1, from coordinate 110,417,763 downwards.
ACCTGAAATGGAAACTAGAGTAGATTAGAAGTGATTTGGACTATTTGTGTTCTAGAGTGCAAATTAATGACTGGAATAACTTCTACTAACCTGCTAGAGACTAATGAATCAATCCTTAGCCACTGACAATACCTCAAATACAGATTTGACAATTGAACCAATCACCACTTTAACTAACTGTTTTGCAATTTAACTTATCTAACTACTGAACTAGCTTATGCTAACACTTAAACTGAATCAAATTAACCTAATAACAACTAAATAAACAGATCTAAGCTATTAATAACCACAGATTCAAACACAAGCAGATTATGCAGACTATATTAGTTATGGAAATAGAATAAGTACTCACAAGTGATCCAGCTTTTTAGCAGCTTATACCAGAACCAAACACCACTATCCTAATTAATTCAAACCCCAATCCAGCTCTGCATCAACCCAAATCTGATCCAGTACAGCAAATCAACCCATTCCTTTTTTAAATTTTCCACAGTTGACTTTGTTTGACTGATATTGATATTGAAAGTAGAACTGAGTAAGGACCTGAATAAGCAATTAATAAGCTATTGATGAGCTTATAAGAGCTTAAACTAACATAATCACAAACTGATTTGAACTTAACAACAGATTTGAGACATTTTTTTATTTTTTGAGTATTTTTCTTATTTTTTTGTGATTTTTGTTTTGTAAAGAGAATAAGCTGAAAACAATTTGAGATAAGCTAATTTTGAGAAACTGAAATACTTATAAGCTATTTAGAACAATAGAACAGTAATTTAAATTGATTGAAGATAAAAACTGAAATTACTTCTATTAATGAAACTTGATGATTACAAAGGAACTGAAATTTAGAAAATACAGAAATGAAAAATGAACATTAATAAGCTACTAGTATTCTACTCAAATTCTACATGAATTACAAGTGAAATAAGGGTGCCTTTTATAGGCGACCTAAAGCCTCTAGGAAGGATCCAGAAGATGGCATTTGTGCTTCTTTTGGAGTATTCTGAGCCCTTGGATCAATCTCCACCTCATTCAATCAATAATAACCATCAGATCATTGCTTCCACGTTTCATCCACCAATGAGAGAGCAGGGATTGGGAATGTGACACACGGATCAGTGACCTGGCAGTCACATGTGTCAGGTGGTGTCATAAGGTGTCAGAGAAAGGACGGAATTACCCTTAATGATAGTGAATTTGGCCAATTGATGCAAGGGTGTTTTAGGGTTCATGGGATATCTGGGTTTGGTGGGATTGGGGGAAAATTTGGGCGCGTGGGTTTTTTATATATTTATTTGATTTGTTTTGACCGGTTTTAAGTGGGTTGACCAGGGTCCATTTGGGTATACGGGTATAGATATTAAACCGGGTTGGGGTTAATAACCGTGGGTTTGGATTGGCTGGACCGGGTATTGATATGAATTTGGGTCGTGGGCTTGTATTTTGGGCTTTGGTGTAATGGACTAAGATTAAACCCATGTGCAATCATAAGGACCATTCATGTATTTTCTGAAAATCCAGGGACCAAGAGTGTAATTCTGAAAAAGTGATTCAAGGGTTAAATTTGTAAGTCTCAAATAATCCAGGGACCACTTTTGCCATCTTTGAAAATTCCAAGGACCAAACATGTCAGTTCTGAATCTTCAGGGACTAAAACTGCCATTTTGAGAATTGATTGTCCAAACTTGCAAATTCCTTTCCCAGCCTCGGCTTTTTGCATTCTTCTTTCTCTCGTGTTCGGTTTTCTTCGGTTTTGGCTTTCTTTTGTCTGTTTTGTCATATCCGTACCTGCACATGCATAAACTCAAGAAACACGCAAATATTAGCAATAAACGGCTCTTTCTTGGTTATTTTGGGTCAGTTTTGATAAACAAAAGATATGTGTTTAAGCACATATCATAAGTTATTGTCCAATCCAAGTCCAAGCCTAAGCCTAAGCCCAATCCCATAAGGGTGATATGTATGGAAGTATAAATACCCCTCAAATGGTCATTTGAGGGGTGTGCTTGAATGTGTAAGTGTGTGTTTTCTTTGAAATAAAGCATCTCTTGTTTTCATCTTTCTCTCTACATATACATGCATAACATATATTATTCAAGTCACCATCTTTCCATCTTTCTTCTTCTTCTTATACGCATAACATATTGTATGTTTGTGTTTCACGTGTATACTTGTGTGATAAAGTGGTATATGTGATAAGGTTTAGAAAAACAAGGTCCTACAAAAACACCTTATGAGCTTATCCATAACCGCAAATCGAATCTAAAACACTTTCATGTATTTGGTTCTCTATGTTACCCGAATAATGATCGTGATGAATTTGGAAAGCTCAAGGCTAAAGCTGACATCGAAGTCTTCGTTGGATACTGTGAAAATTCTAAAGGATACCGTATCTGGAACCGTTGTACAAGGGAGATTATGGAAACGATTCATGCCAATTTCGATGAGCTTACAAAAATGGCTTCTGAGCAAAACAGCTTACAACCCGGACATAACCGTCTAAACTTCCCCCAAACCCCATCATCAGCTGAACCAAGCTTACAGCTTACTCGTCGTCAAATGGAACAGCTATTTGCTCCTCTGTTTAGTGATGATATTGATCAACGTGCTCCAGATGTATCAAATGTTTCCGCTGCTCAACCTGATAATACTCCAATCCCTGATACACCTGCAACAACAACAACTGTTGAAGAAGCACCTCCAATTGATTCAACAACAACAGCTGAATAAACTGCATCTAATGACGCTGAACCAGCTGATGATCTTCTGAATCATGATGTACCTACACCCGCAGATTATGATCCAAATGCATTCTTTAACCCTTTCCCCAATGAAACTGCCACTTCTGATGTTGCGGAATCATCGACAAATCATTTGAATCCACCTAATCTACATAATGTATATCAACATCAACCCTCCACACATCGTTGGACTAAAGACCATCCTCTTGTGAACATTATCCAAATCAACCAGTCGTAACTAGACAACGCCTTCAGACTGACGGTGAACATTGCATTTATGCACTTACCATTTGTCAATCTGAACCAAAGAACATTAAAGAAGCAATGACTTATGACAACTGGATTGAATCTGTAGGATCATAAATATTATTGTGTTGATGATTCGGGTGGTCTTGGATGATGGAAATACATGTTAGCCATTTAGAGAGAGAAAGAGATGAGAGGGTGTTCTTGGTAGAGACTTGCTTAACAAAATGTAAAGGTTAGATTATGAGAAGCACCACCCTTTCCAAGGATGGAAGGGGTATTTATACTTACAGACTACACGACCTCCTGACGGCCTGTGGATCATGTATAAAGTGGGTAAAGACCTGTCCTTCCTCCACGGTGTTACACTACGCTAAACTAAACTAATAACTAACTAATAAACTGATAAATAACGATATGTCTACGAGCTAACTTGTGCTAGTCTATAGTTGGGGTGACTGACACTTCACAATGGAATTTCCAATTCCTAACAATCTCCCCCTAAGGGAGGTCACCCCATATTTTACATTTCGAATCCTAGCATTCTATTTAATCTTCAGTCTTGAGCTCGTAGACTTTAATTCTTCAAATTCAGCAATCTTTTTGCTTTAGCAGTGACTCTTCATAGTCCGACTGATTTGTACTTTCAGTGGAGGTCTTTAACTGATCCACATCTTTGATGATCTTCGAGATTTCTTTGAGATCATCAGCCACAGTAAATCTCTGGATCACCCTTTGTTGTGTTGCCATCATGTGATGTTGTGACTTTTGGACCGACATGCTCACACTTTCTGGATCATGACATCTTTTCATCAGAGTAGCGGAAGCTTTTACTGGTTCAAGATATTTGCAGCAGCGTAGCAGAAGCATAGTATAAAAATATCTGAGACAGGTTATGTAGATTAGCACTTGTCATGATTTTCTTCAATTAAGTTGGTGTAAGCTGTGAGCATGTAGTTGTGAATTGACTTCTCAATAACGATCAGCTGCAACCGTCCAAGTGTACCTGCAAACAACAGTTAGCAATAAATCACACGAATGTGTCTTTGATCACTTTCGTTGAATTGAGGTACACGGCCCACGGTTCCCCGTTGATCAGTACAAGTACTGCCTGTGATCAGGTATAATTCCGAAGAATCTCCTTGACAGGGTTTCGCAGCTGTTCTAGCTGTTCTCAAACCGGAACGTCTCAAAGAAGACAACACGGAGTGAGTAAACCAGCGAATTGAGATTCACGGATTGATGAAAAATTGATTTGAAAACAATTACGTATAGCTTTAAGAAAGAGTTTTGCAATACGAAGAAGGTTTTATAAGAAAGATCAATTTTCAATCAAAAAATACTTTTTGTATTTGAAAAGAGTACACATTCGATGTGCTAGAGAAAAGAAGAAATTTGCACATCGAACGGTTTTTCCAAAAGTATTTTTTCAATCAGAGATACTTTTTGAATTTGAAATATGAATACACATTCGATGTGCTAGAGAAAAGAAGATTTGCACATCGAACGGTTTTTCCAAAAGTATTCGTCAATTCAATTCCTGGACCAAGGTTGATTCACGAGTGAATCGCCCCATCGTTTCTATCCAGTTGTCACAAGCTTAATCTTTAGAAAAGATTTCACATGTCACCCACCAAGAGCTTGTTTGAAGTTGGCTCTAGAAGGATTTCCATCTTCATCGTGAATACTTTTACATATCACTCGTATGTTCTGGCAATACCACAAGGATAATGCGTAGGACTCTTAAAATATTCTCACTTTCCACATTGTGTGAAACAACAAGTCTTCATTAATTTAGTGTCCTAATGAGATATTGTGGATGATCTCTTGGCTCTAGACTCAATTGTGCACATTTGGTTCCTATGCCGGAGACTAGGGAGAGGGTCTTGTTAATACAAATAAGCCGTAAAAACGTTTATTTATATTTTACGATCTTCTAATGTTTTGTCGATAACAAACATAAAATCATTTTAACGAAACAAATAGAATAAGTAAATAGTTTGAGTTAATAGTTTCCTAACACATTTACGTTTTCACATAAAACACTAAAACAAGTATAAGTGATTTTATGATTTAGATACATATGTACAACAACTAGTGTTTACATATTGGGTTAGCATATGCTTAAACTAAGTATACTAGAATGGGTAAAAACAAGTATATACTAAATGGGTAAAAACAAGTATATACTAAATGGGTAAAAACTAGCAAATGGTATTGACCAATAACCCATGGTTTTATATATACCACTTAACCAAGTTCATTGTATCTAGAAAGAAAACCATGGATCAACCCATAACCCATGACCCATGACCCATAACCAAAAATACCCATGGGCAAAGACGAGCGTTCCACGGATCCCTAGCTTTGTGCTAGCCGGATCCCAAGTGGAAGGGATCCGTGGGATCCGGGGAACAGTAGAGAATTTTCTCTATAAATAGAGAGCCATTTCCCTCTTTCTATTGATGATTTTACACACATACTTCCCCAAAGTATTATAACCCTCTAACCTCAGATCCAAGTGATCTATGTAGTTGTCTTTTGTTTTTGTGTGATCTTCTAGGTTCCTCTTAAAGGCGAGATCACCACTTCTTGAAGACGTGCAAGCTCAAGTCCATGAGTTGTCATGCTTCGTCATCATCAAGACAACTAAGGTTCTCTTGTTGATAGTTCTTCCTTTCTCCATAGATGTTGGGTTAAAGGCATTAGTGAAGAATGCCGAAAGTGTCAAGATGAAAGCATTAGTGAAAGGTGCTCATCATCCATGTCAAAGCATTAGTGAAGAATGCCGAAAGTGTCAAGATGAAAGCATTAGTGAAAGGTGCTCATCATCCATGTCAAAGCATTAGTGAAGAATGCTAAAGGTGTCAAGACGAAGGCATTAGTGAAGGGTGCCAAGCGTTGTGTCAAAGGCATTAGTGAAAGATGCCGAAGAATCAAATCAAGTCGCATTTAGGAAGAATGCCTAGGTCGTATAATCGATGAGGTGCATTGTTATACATATAAGTATTTATTTGTTTCCAAGGATGGTGATATCCTTGATGATGGTGTAACAAAGAATTGATCTCCTTGATATTAGTTGTTGTGTTGTGAAGGGTAGTAGTTCCTCCACACTAATGGAACTAGGTGCTTAGCCTAGTACCTAATAAAGGGTAGGCGACGTTGTGATAGGATTAGTACTCCTTGGTGTGAAAGAACTCGGTGGTTAGCCTAGCACCGTATAAAGGGTAGGCGACGTTGTGTTAGGTGTGGTTCGCCTTGGTGTGAAAGAACTCGGTATTTAGCTTTGTACTAGAAAAATGTTAAGCGACGTTGTGAAGGCTTCTCCGCCATAAGGAGATTGGTGTAGTGCTTACGAACTCTCGAGTAGGTGACTCAGGGAGTGGAGTAGGGCAAGGAAGGTGTCCTTGTAGCCAAACCACTATAAATAACTTGTGTCGTGGTGATGTGCTTCTTACTCTTTATCTTTCATTACACGTTTTATATATCTATCTATCAACGTCCAACATAAACAATTAAATAGATTGACATAAGTTGATCTAAATATTTAAAAGGAAGTTTTAAATTGGTAAAACCATTCAAACCCCCCTTCTAGTTTTCCACAATTGGCATCAGAGCTTCATTACCAAGTTTCTTAGAGTATGTTGTACGTTAAAAACTTGATACGATCCATGTATGTTTGAAAACTACAAAGAAGGATTATTTTTGTCATATTTTAAAAATCATTATACTGTTTATTGTTGGACAATGATAGAATGCTCTAACATTTTTTTAAGCATTATTCATACTTGGATTTGGAGTCACCAAGAAGATCATAAAGAATTTATCTAAATATTTCTTTTCGCAAAAAGAATGTTTAGTAATCTTACAACATAAATCTGGAAATTTCAAGAAGATCACAAAACATCTAAATACTTCTTTTCTTAAAAAGAATATTTGGCAAAGGTATGATCCTTAATTACTTAACTTTATTGTTATTATTAAAATGTTAGTTGCATGATTTATTAGTTATTATTCTAGCAGTTATTCATATTATAGTCATCATCAAATTAGTATTCTCCGACTTATTTGTATAGACCACAATACCAACTCATAATAATAATATCTTGGTTATTTGATAACCATTATCATTATTCATCACAAAGGATTTATTGACACTCCATATACGTCAATAAAAATCTATGTGAAACTTTTTACATTATAATAAAATGGGATTTTATTATAATATTTGAAAAACAATTCCCAAAGAATTATGACCAATTCTTTAAAACAAAACTACGTCAAATAAGATTAGTCTAACATCGTCAAAACATCAAACACAAGTTTTAGAACCTAAGACATCAATACTTTAGGCACTTTAGAATTCCCAAATCAAAGGTATCAAGGAATGCTTGAGCTAATTTTTGCTGTCATGCCGGATCCCTGGACTTTTACTAGCCGGATCCCAAATGAGAGGGATCCGCGGGATCCGCGCAACATAAGACAACTTAAATGAAAGAATGATCACTGTGGATGTTCCAAAAACTACTTTCCCCTTAAAGACTCACGAACAAAAACCTAACTACTGTTCACAGGAGCAACTTGATCACCTCTCTCAAGCATAACAATCACTTGTGTAAGTATAATCTTCACTACATTGTTGATTTCATTCTTTGATAACTAGGATTACAAGTTCTTCATTTTAGAGGTTGGGTTCAAATGGGTTTGTCATAATTTGTTACCACATTGTTTTCTAAGATAACCCAAATCAAAGAATTAACATTGTTAATACAAATTAAACTCATTTCTTGAATTCAATAAAAATGAATTGAGCAAAATTATGATCAAACCCTCTAGGTTACTATTCACAATTAACACCACATTGTGGTTGCATTGTTTAGGAACAATCATGCCAAGCAACAAGATTACCAAGACACCGCCCACTACATACCCATGTATCATAGGAAAGATGGTCTAAGTCCGGACGATAGAAAGGCCTTTAAGTTGCTTGAAAGGAGACTCTTTCATGAAGGTAGAGTTGTTGATCCATCATTTCTTGCAAATACCGACGTAAGGGAAGTTTTTGCAACTATTGGGTTTGATTGTTTATTAGATATAAATGAACAAATTTGCCCGGTCTTTGTGCTTGAGTTTTACAAGACAATGGGGATAATTAGAAATGATGACGGGTCCATCTCAATTGAATTCACCATCAATGAGCAAGAGTTCAATCTTTCTCTCATAGAGTTTGGAAGAATTATAGGGGTTCCATATCAAGGCGTTTGTATGTACTCAAATGAATGGTCTTTGGAACAACTACACACAATGGTTGATCATCATGAAATTTACAACACTTTGATCCCGAAAGCAACCACGGTGAGGGACACCATGTTCATGCCAAGAGCCTCTCCGTCAAGAGTCACAAGGAAGTCAAAAGTGATCTATAGGGATCCTTTTCAAATGGAGCTTTTGGAAATGTATGGATTGTATAGGAAGTGGGAAGATGTGATAAGAGAAAATGTGGTGTGCCTAGTAGGAAACAAAGACCACCCAAACGCATGTCTAAGCTTCATGATCTATTGCCTAGTGACCAATACTTGGTTTAACCTTGCCTACAACATGGTCAAGAGAATGGCAAGTGTTAGAAGCATGGACAAGATGGTGCTTCCGTATGCAATGCTTTTAACCCGTCTCGCCAAATTCATCTTTGCATTAGACCCTTCTCCACAATCCTTTGATCATAGATTTTGCAATAAGGTTATGGTACCATTAACCGAGGGTAGAACAACAAGGTTTATGGTGGAAGGCAAGAGACCACACCCACCCACGGATTCCTCGGACGAAAGAGAGAGGCAAGGAGAAGGTGAAGGGAGTAGTAGCAACCCAATCGAAAATATCGATCTTGACCCCTTGGAATACATTAACCAATTGCCAAACATCCCTAATGAATCACCCGAATGGCAACAAACCAAGGGAATCTTCAAATGCTTCGCCAATTTCTTGAGGAAGAAGAAGTGAAGATAGTTTGATAAAGAGTGGAGGACGGGTGAAGAAGTGAAGAAGGAGGTGAAAGGTAAGGTCTTAGAAATCAAACATATGATGAACAATTTCAAACAATGGTTTGTAAACACTTTAAACTATGCTCGTAGTTTGTAGGTATTGCCATATCTTGGCACTAAACAATCCTAACGTAGGTACTTGGAAAATGAGATTTTACGACCCCTTGAGTGGTCGTCGTCACTCATTCTAGGAATTTTAGCTCTTCCTACCTTGGTATACATTATATTAATTGTTTTATTGTATTTAGTCCCCGTAGAAACAACTAGGTAAAGCATTTGCTATAAAGTGCAAAGATGCACATTTCCTGAAAGCTCTCTGATCTGCAGTAGGCGGATCCCAGCCTTTGAACTAGCCAGATCCCTCCCATAAGGGAACCGCAGGATCCGTGGCATCTGATATGAAATACAGATTTGGCTACATCAAAATATTCTATTAGATCACCTCAAACAAGTCTAACATAAGATGCTAGAGCCAACTAAGTCTTTCTCAAATAGTTGAAAATCTCACTCTCATCCATGGCTTATGTAGGATATATTTTCGAAATATTTTTGATTTATCAACTAGTCAAAACTCACTATAATTCCGCTTCAACACTCACACATTATCTATCACGCTTGATAGCACTTAGTTAGGTCTATCTTTTAATTTTAGCAAATTAATCTCAATCATCTTTTAATCAAAATTAGGGTCAAAAATTAGTTTTTCATTTCTTTTTATTTTTAAGGATTTTAGTAAATTCCTCTTAGGACATCATCTAACTTCTAGGACTTGTTATCACTATTTCTCAACATCAAATTAAATAGAATCCTTGTCAAACATATAGTTAGACTACCCAATATCAATTTTCTTGGCAAAAACCATCATTAAGCACCATTACTTGTTATGGTTAAAGATTTAAGATATCCAACAGCTAAAGACTTCAAAATTAAGTCAAAACCTCGTAATCCATTAATAATAAACCTTACAAAAGCATAATGATTTCACCTAAATCCTGTCTGATGGTCGGATCCCTGGTCTTTAACCAGGCGGATCCCTGCTAAGAAGGATCCGCGGGATCCGTAGATTCAGAAAGCATAAATCAGCTCCTATATTCAAATTCATGTCACCTTTTGGTTCTCTAACCACTTTTAGCATACATTAATTGTCTTCCTAGAGCTGATCAAAACCTTAAGAGCATGCTTAGTCCTCTAAGTGGCCAAGAATTTAATTTCCAAATTCAAAATTATCCTTTATAAATCAAATAACCTTAGGTTTATGGCATCATCTTCAATTCCCCTTCAAAAATCAGCAAATAGAAGCTCACATTAGCATCTTCATCACCATGACTAAGGCTCTTAGCAACAACTCTTCAAACATAGGATCATCCAAAAGAAAGGGTCAAATGATCCATGAAATTTCATCCACCGAAACATCTCCCATTAGAGATAATGACACTAGAATCCCACCTCATCAAATCCATCCAACAAAAGCTAAGAAAACCGCAAGGATTAGCATCAAACCTTTCCAACTAGAAAAAGGATCATCTAGTTCTAAACCAAACATGGCTAGTTCTAGCAAGCCATCAAAACCATCATTCATTGAGCATGGACTACACTCCTTGAATGAGCCTCTTCCTTATCCAAACATCTATTCATTGTTCCATTCACCACCAAGAACCTCCCATTAGCCAACCTTTTCATTGAATCGGGAACCACCTACAACACCAACTAGCCCATCATGGGAGACAAGGAACAACCTTGATCATATGGAAGAAGTTCCATTGCCACCCTCATTTTTAGAACCTCTTCCTAGTTCTCAAAATGAAGACCCGCAAACACACATTGAGCCCCCTCAAAACATCCATTTCCCTCCGGGTCCAAACCAAGACAATATTTGCCCAAATTGTCTAAAAACACAAGGACTTGTGCAAGAAGTACGAAATGAGATACATTTCATGTTTAATAATCTTCTTGCAAAGTTGGATCAATTCAACAAGTCCACTCATCCCTAGACTCAAGCACATTGTCACATTCTAAGTCTAGTAATGAGATTAGCATTAGTAGTATTTGTATGGCTAAGTTTATTCTCTTAGTTTTAGAGATTTGGTTGTGTATCTCTTATTTTATTGAATAAATACTTATATGCTATGATTATTTTGTGTGTTGTGCTTGTTACATTGTACATATATCTCGTTTTCTCATTAGCATTGCTTGACATTTCTTCACTACTGAAGAAACTGTCACCAGATAGCCGGATCCCTCCGAAACGCCTAGACGGATCCCTCCATAAAGGGAACCGTGGGATCCGTGGTACAGAAGCACAAATTTCTACTAACTTGAGTTTTATTTGCAGGAAATTTTGCACTATACTCTTGTTTTCTAACCTTTACTTTGTAGATTTTCAAAATACACATGAAGATTTTGACACCATAAAGCTAGGGGGAGCTTTGTGTCAAACGAAATTGCAAAATCATTTGCAGCTTAATCCGATTATTGGACTATACTTCATGACACCCCATTGCAACTTTGCAATCTTCAAGGGGGAGCACGTTTTCGTCACTTAGACGAACCATTTGCAAACAAAATTGCAAACACAATTAGCTTACTTTACATCATGTCCTTGACGCCCTTTTAAAGGGATGGACTCGTCAAGGGGGATTTAAGACGAGTACCATTCCCTTCACTTGCTCTTTTTACATTTTTTTACACACCTTTTCTTATAAAAATTGTGTTAGTTTCTTTTAACACTTTTTGTTTCGACAAAAAGGGGGAGAAGAAAGTAAAAACTACAAATTCAAACTTTTACGAATTTTAGCTTTTCCTTAAAATAATTTTATGTTTTGTCATCAACAAAAAGGGGGAGATTGTTAATACAAATAAGCCGTAAAAACGTTTATTTATATTTTACGATCTTCTAATGTTTTGTCGATAACAAACGTAAAATCATTTTAACGAAACAAATAGAATAAGTAAATAGTTTGAGTTAATAGTTTCCTAACACATTTACGTTTTCACATAAAACACTAAAACAAGTATAAGTGATTTTATGATTTAGATACATATGTACAACAACTAGTGTTTACATATTGGGTTAGCATATGCTTAAACTAAGTATACTAGAATGGGTAAAAACAAGTATATACTAAATGGGTAAAAACAAGTATATACTAAACGGGTAAAAACTAGCAAATGGTATTGACCCATAACCCATGGTTTTATATATACCACTTAACCAAGTTCATTGTATCTAGAAAGAAAACCATGGATCAACCCATAACCCATGACCCATGACCCATAACCAAAAATACCCATGGGCAAAGACGAGCGTTCCACGGATCCCTAGCTTTGTGCTAGCCGGATCCCAAGTGGAAGGGATCCGTGGGATCCGGGGAACAGTAGAGAATTTTCTTTATAAATAGAGAGCCATTTCCGTCTTTCTATTTATGATTTTACACACATACTTCCCCCAAGAATTATAACCCTCTAACCTCAGATCCAAGTGATCTATGTAGCTTGTCTTTTGTTTTTGTGTGATCTTCTAGGTTCCTCTTAAAGGCGAGGTCACCACTTCTTGAAGACGTGCAAGCTCAAGTCCATGAGTTGTCATGCTTCGTCATCATCAAGATAACTAAGGTTCTCTTGTTGATAGTTCTTCCTTTCTCCATAGATGTTGGGTTAAAGGCATTAGTGAAGAATGCCGAAAGTGTCAAGATGAAAGCATTAGTGAAAGGTGCTCATCATCCATCTCAAAGAATTAGTGAAGAATGCCGAAAGTGTCAAGATGAAAGCATTAGTGAAAGGTGCTCATCATCCATGTCAAAGCATTAGTGAAGAATGCTAAAGGTGTCAAGACGAAGGCATTAGTGAAGGGTGCCAAGCGTTGTGTCAAAGGCATTAGTGAAAGATGCCGAAGAATCAAATCAAGTCGCATTTGGGAAGAATGCCTAGGTCGTATAATCGATGAGGTGCATTGTTATACATATAAGTATTTATTTGTTTCCAAGGATGGTGATATCCTTGATGATGGTGTAACAAGGAATTGATCTCCTTGATATTAGTTGTTGTGTTGTGAAGGGTAGTAGTTCCTCCATACTAATGGAACTAGGTGCTTAGCCTAGTACCTAATAAAGGGTAGGCGACGTTGTGATAGGATTAGTACTCCTTGGTGTGAAAGAACTCGGTGGTTAGCCTAGCACCGTATAAAGGGTAGGCGAAGTTGTGTTAGGTGTGGTTCGCCTTAGTGTGAAAGAACTCGGTATTTAGCTTTGTACCGGAAAAAGGTTAAGCGACGTTGTGAAGGCTTCTCCGCCATAAGGAGATTGGTGTAGTGCTTACGAACTCTCGAGTAGGTGACTCGGGGAGTGGAGTAGGGCAAGGAAGGTGTCCTTGTAGCCGAACCACTATAAATAACTTGTGTCGTGGTGATGTGCTTCTTACTCTTTATCTTTCATTACACGTTTTATATATCTATCTATCAACGTCCAACATAAACAATTAAATAGATTGACATAAGTCGATCTAAATATTTAAAAGGAAGTTTTAAATTGGTAAAACTATTCAACCCCCCTTCTAGTTTTCCACGGGTCTCCTTCTTCAATATCAACAATCTCTAAGAGAAAGTCGATAGATTATGTAGGTTTCCCATGAGAATGAAACAAGTCCTTTTAAGAGGAACTTGAGTAGCTTAGGAAGTTTAGTGCAGTGCGTCACTGGGTCCATGACGTCTTGTCTTCAATACTAGTGTTACCTTAGTAAATACCAGTAGCATATGTATTGAACCCGGTTTCTGCCCTAAGGTTGAATTATTGGAGGGCTATTTCTTTTCACCCTTTTCACATTTATTTCTTTTTCATTCTTCAACCCCTTCAGTGCATACCGAGACTTCATAACTGGAACCTTGTTGGGTTTATTCCAGTTCTAGCTCAATCTCAGTCAGCACTCTTCCCATTTCTCATTTTTCTCCTTTTTTCATCATACCTAAGGACTCTACACTATCTAGTGGATTGTCCCTAGGTAGATCCCTCCGGCTCTGGCGGGATCCTGGGAACGAATACCTAACCTAACTATCCTTATAACTCCACGCATAAAGTAAAATGGTCGGTTTTTTGGTACAGTTCATTCTTCCTGGAAACCAATTGAAAAATCATTTGGAAAAATCAATTAAGGTACTTGTGATACGAGATCAAAGAATTTTGTACCTTAATAGTTTTGATCATTTAGAAATGCTCCCCCTCAACATGTGCATATGATCTTGAAATTGTTTAGCACATGGAGGCAAGAGTTCTTTGAAATAATTTCTTGATCACAATTTCCGTAGAAAAAGCCATTTGATTTTCTTGGTAAATTCTCCCCCTCAATATGTGCATAGGATATTTGAAATCATTTTATCACATAGAGGAAAGAGTTCTTTTGAAGTACATCCACGATCACAAAAGCCATTAAAAAAACCATTAGAAAATCAATCAAGGTACTTATGTTAAAACATAGAAATCATTGTACCTTGAAAGTTTATTTTATTTTGAAATGCTCCCTCTCAATATGTGCTTCGAGATTCGAAAGCGTTTAACACATATGGGAGAGTAGCATGCACTTTTGAATCAAGTCGATCATCATTTATCAAATTTCATTATTAAATCACAAATTATCCCCCTATCAAAAATATCAAACCCTTTGAGATTTTGGATCCCAAGTGATTTAATAAGGTTTAGAAAACATGGGAGAATATGTGCCTTGTTTAAATACTCATCTTATTTTTGGATAAATGCTCCCCCTCAACATGTGCATTATGTATTAAAAATCGTTTGGCACATGGAGGCAGGAGTGCCTTTAAAGGACTAAAACCAATTCCATTTAAACAAATTTGAGATTTAAATCACGATCTCTCCCCCGATCAAAAATTTCCAACCTTTTGAGATTTGTGATCCCAATTGATTTAAATCATTTAAAAGATTTTGGGGAAAGACGTGGCTTGATTTAATTTTGAAAAATGACTATTACAGATCAATTTTAGACATTAAAGATTGTTAGTGTCAGGTATGATAGTTTTTAAGAGATCTTTAAGTAAAATAAAACAATTTCACAATCAAACAATAACAGAAAAAAATTTCATTTTGTAAGATCTTTGAGTTTTGAAGAAAATCATACCATGACATAACATTAAATCTTTAGATCACCACTTATTATTATACAAACGGACCTTTTATGAAGAAATGTCGATTGAAAATATTTTATTTTAAATCACTCTCCCCCTCAATCAATGACCGTAGTCGATGATTGAGTGACTTAAGTTTTGATAAAATGAAGTCCGGTGATTTTCAAAATTAAGTCCAATTTATTTTCAAAACCAATATTTTTCCATTTTTCAAAAACAATATTATTCAAAAATTGTTTAAAAAAGGTATCATTCACTACTTTTCCTGCACAAGATACGTTCGGTGGTGTAGAAGCTGCTTCTGTTGTTGCTGTAAGGCTGGAAAAAAACCGTCTGCTGATGCAGTGAGACCTCTGACGTTGCATTTGTCATGCCAACTCTTCATAAAGGTCCAATTAAGCTCCGTTTCTTCATTTGATGATGAAGAAAACTATCTGCTGATGCAGTGAGACCTCTTACGTTGCATTTCATGCCAACTCTCCATAGAAGTCAAATTAAGCTCCGTTTCTGCATTTGTCAACCCAAGATATAGTTACCCTTTCCTTTTGGCATCCAATCATATTCAATTGTGGGATCCGGATCGGGAACATTCTTATATACCAATATACATGCATACGTTAGTGAACACACATACAGATATATGGTGGTCGACGTCACCCAAACAGCAATCGACTAATAAAAGTCAATTCAACATATCAATCAGATCATATAAAGCATGGGAATAGTGTGTTCATCAAACTCTAATCATCTAATCCTAACAATCATATCCTAAATTCCTAGTCCTTCGACATAGGCAAATATCATTTTTAGTTAAGCACGTAGGATAATTAAGAAAGCCCGTTAGATGATATAGATTTGAAAACATTCTCCCCCTCAATCAATGACTCATTTTCTGAAAAGTTTGAAAGCGCTGAAGTCATTGATTGAGTTTTCTATTTTTACGAAAACTCTGAAACTGATTGATTTTCAAGCAACTCATTTACCACCATTTTTGAAAACAACAAATATTTTTCTGAAGAATTTATAGAAGGAAAAACATTTGTGTAGGAAGAGCAGTCCTTCGACATACTTTCCTTAATTTGTTTTTAGGATAAGTGCACGAAATTTTCGAAAATTGGTTTAGCGCAGCACTTTCCTTCCTTGAAGAGCGGGTTGCTATCTGAAATAATAGCAAGCCATGGTTTAAGCGCGGGTTACAGTCTGAAATAACTGTAAGCCATAGTTTTGTGACATGTTTTGAAAAGAAATATTTACACCTTCTGCTCGAACTTCATCTATGGTCCCGTGCCATTGTTGAATGACATTTCTAAGACCGCAGATGTTATCGATACCAGAAGACACGTCTTTGAAAAACAATATTTATGGTATTTTTCAAATTTTCTAATTTTTATGGGTTTTTGTTGGATTTATATTTTTCTATTTTCTTTTTTTTGGTTTTATACTTTTGTATTTTGTTTTTGATAAATATTTACAAAGATAGAGAAGATGATATAGTTTAAGAAGATGATGATACGAGTACCGAGATAAAGATATCGAGCAGCATGTCGTAGAAGATAGAATTCGTCATCTCTTAAACTTACACCACCAAAGCTTCCGAGGCTCCAGAATAGAAGATAGAAAATGAGCCTTTGAGAAAGAGAAACTTTGGCAGCTTCCCCCCAAACCAAAAATCCATTAGTTGAGCAGATTTGAAGCTCTATTTCAAGCTTGCCTTAGCCAGGTGCACAAAGAAGCACACCATTATCATAAATCCTGCTGCTCCTTTTAAGATCCAAAATCGAGATTCTTCGTTCGGGGTTATATCATCCAATAGAAGAGCAGCAACGTATCATCCCACATTTAAATTTCTTCTCATATTTCATTACCACTGAAGTCTGAAGCAATCCATTCCAAAAGGTGTCAAGAGAACAATTCCCCCAAGTAGATGAATTGATTCAGTCAGTCTCTTAGACTAGAGATCACGAACCCGAATACACATATACCCGAAGACAGAGAAACTTATATGATCGAAGTAGCAGATTAAGTCCAATAGCCAAAGAATAACCCCGATGTATACTTTTGTCTCCCCCTGAAGAAAGTGTATGAAACTCAAGAACCCGAAGTACCCAAATGCCCAAAGAGAGAATAACCGATAACATTGAAGAAGCAGGCCGAATCACTGATTATCTCTGCGGATGACAATCTCTGTGGATGTCAACTCCGGAATAAGTGATTATATCTCTGAATCACTGATTAAGCACTCAATTGAAACAGTTGAGCCCCCCAATGTACACAATTCTCTCTCCCCTGATGATTGCAATAACATTGAAATCATCACACACTTGTGTACCTCTTTTATCTTTAGAAACTTTCCCTTACATCACTTCCCCCACTTAGTTGGAATAATAACACTAAAAGCCTTAATTAGTAAAACCTTGAGTTTCTCTGCGGTCATGACATTTGTCTTCCCGGGATATCTTCAATCACTTAGAAGAATTAAGCTCATCAAGTTTACTCGCTTTGTGTTTAGATGTGTATCTCCTTCCCCCTTGCTGGTTCTGACACTTCAGAACCAGCAACATATTATAAGCCCATATACTTGAAATCTGTTGAGAAGAACACTTGAACTCTTGTGAGAATCAACTTGCTGAAGAATATGAGCAAGTCTAGTTGGGGATTAAATTCGACATTTCACTCTCCCCCAATTAGTGCTCTCCCCTAAACTGACAATCTTTATGATGAATGCTTGAATTAAGAAGAAGTCTTTAGATCGTTTAATGCAACTCGTCGTTAGTCTTCTAACATGTAGCAGAAAATGTAGAACAGACTGTAGACTCGACCTTCTTCAAGATTGTCCAATTGGGGAATAGAAAGTCAACATCTTCAACTCACCAAATGCATTCCCATTAACATACAAATAGCAAATCCCCTTAACTCAAATCCCTCCCAATCAAACAAGAACAGAAAGATGTTCATCAAGGAAATCAGCCCCGCAACTGGAAGCACTTTGTCATTAATCATATCAGCCCGTGTGAAGATGTCAACCAACGGCTCTTAGAAGAAACTCCATGTAAAGATGACCCGATAAGAAGAAGCTCGGTTCTTACATGAGTTTGGAGCTGTTTGACCATTTATTATCATATATCAATCATCATGCAGTAGTTTCACACTTCTTCTCCCCCTCAAGAATTGCATACGTAGTTGCCATTCTTGATTAAGCAAGTGATTATCTTCAACAATGTAGTCTGTTCACACTTCTCCCCTGCAAAATTAGCACAGGATGTCGCCATCGTCATTATAGTTGAGAAAGTGGAATAAGAAAAACAATCAACACTAGCCCGGTTCACTTGATAACTGAAGCGCATGGAAAAGTATGAAGCATGTTGATGAGAATGGTCATAAATGAGAAGATTTCTCTTCTTCCGAAGATAAAGAGCACTGAAGCGTACACTTTTCTTTTCTTTGAGGTACGAGGCTTGAACTGTTGTATTCAAGCGTCATAATCTCTCTCTTTTCATCATCTCTTGGCAAAACATGTAATCAATCCCATTATCATTCAGTAGGCTCTTTGTCGTGACAGATGATGGAGAAAACCCAATATGATGAATTTGACCCTGAAGTAAACTAACCCGAACTCGTGACTTAAACTTGCACATATGTAACAAAGAGCGGTGCCAAGAATTCATCCTCCATTGAGTCTCTAAGTACTCTATACTCTTAATCCAACCAACCATCAAGTATAAGACGTACATCACCTCTTGAAAATCCACAAATGAATGTGACACTGAGCACTACAACGTAACTCCTTAAAGTGATAGTTATTTTGTGGTGGTAAGAGCCCAATTCCCCCAAGTGGTAAAAGAAAAGGAAAAAGTCACCCAACAATAACTAGATTTCCAAGTCTTCGTTTTTGATAATAAGCTCGAACAAGGATGTTGAAGAATCTTCATCCATCCATCCCCGATACCTTCAGATACTAAGTATACTCGCCCGTGATAATTTACTTCAACCTCAAATAAATAATAGTGAATTAACTCCGTTGTCGCATCTTCTGGTTAAAAGCGCAAATCTAGCCTCCTTTGACGTTTTAAGTGAACTATGATAATGGTTTCCATCCCGACCATGGTTAAAAGCACATAACCCCGTAAAACTATGTAATAACCAAACTGCCATGACGGATATTCAAACAAACACCCAATTCTTGAAGTACACCCTTTTATCCCTTCTTTGAAGCAGAAAACGCAGCACCAACATCAGATAAGATCCCGAAATACGCTTTCCTTTCTCCAGGATGGTTCCATAATTACGGGATTTTACAACTCTATGGTTTAAACCGAGAAATAGTTTCTTTCGCAGGATTTTACAAAACCAAGAATAAACCGTAAGATAGATCCGAAAACGCACTTTACAATTACCAGGATGGTTCCATTGTCACGGGATTTTACAAGTTTATGATTTAAACCGAGAAATAGATTCTTTCGCGGGATTTTACAAAATCAAGACAAAACCGTAAACAATGTCAGCTTGAATGTGTTATGACAACCTTGGCTTCAGTGAATATATGTTTTAGGGGAACATGCAGCGGTTCATCAGCGGTTCATAATCCAGCATCAACAATACCAACAACCATCCAATAAACACTTTGGTAAACACATCATTCATGCATTTTGTCTACTATTGCAGTGACAACATGGTGAAGTAAACCCGATATTCCAAACTTGATCATGATGTAAAATTCCCCAGAGTTGTTACATAAACTTGTACTAATCCTTGTGAAGAAGAAACGGTGTACCCAATGTACAAAACCTCTTGACGTATCCTCAACTGCGTGAGACACCGAAGTGATAGTTACGTTGTGGGTTAAGCGATAAAGAATCACAACCGTAACTAAATAGCCAAGTCTTTATCACACTCAATAAATGCCCAAACAAGTCATCTTCACGGAATGGTAGAAAGAAAGAAGACGAAATAAGTAAACGCGTTCGGAAAACCACACTTCAAGTCCAAATACGAAATACCGTACAAACAACCCCGTAGTCAACTTTGTTCAATAAACACTTCAAGCCGAGATATAATATTCGTCGTGAAAATGTATAAGCCAAAGTACTCAATCGCATAATCACAACAAATCTCATCACCCCATCTCATAATAAAAACTCACAGATCTCGTCATCAAAACTCATCATCAAATTACAACTCTTAGCTCATAAATACACCATAAATTCAAATTCACGAGCATGAAACAATATTCAACGAAGGCCCGGACCATAAATATATCCAATATCACCAATTACCACATATTAAATAATAATATTACAAAATATGTATCCAAAATTTGTAACAAAAATTCGGATAACAAATTTTGTAAAGAATTATGTGTAGGAACATTACTATCAATAGCAAAATGCAACATTCCATCGGCCCAGTCCCAACATACACGGTATAACACAAAGCCCAAGTGAGTCCAATGTACATCCAATTAACACATTCATGCATTCGGCCCATCTCAAATCTCATAAACCTGCTACCCTAAATTTAGGGTATTTAACACTCAACCTCACATACCTCATAACCTAATCTTCATATAACCCTAAGTTCAGTCTCATTATATCCGCCCCCCTCCTCACATATCCAAAAAAAATCTGCTTCTCTTAACCCTAATCAAAAGCACATCCGCCCCTATATCATTCTCATATATCCGAACAAAAACAATCGATACACATCTCTTCATCATATCATCTTGAAATCATATGCACCTTTCACTCTCCACAGGGATGGATTGAGCTAGTCACCAG
The DNA here is from genome assembly GCA_910596185.1 of Chrysanthemum makinoi. Lineage (NCBI taxonomy): Eukaryota > Viridiplantae > Streptophyta > Magnoliopsida > Asterales > Asteraceae > Chrysanthemum > Chrysanthemum makinoi. The sequence goes on along the minus strand of OU343224.1, from coordinate 110,396,831 downwards.
TGCCACAGGGATGGCTTGAAGGCTAAGAGATAGCCACGAGATCAACTAGATGTAACAAGGTAGGTATATGAGAAAATATTATATGATTAGAATTTTTATTATCACGAAATAAGGAGATGGAGTAACATAATTGTTATTATCATCTCTTTAAGTTCGAAAATATTCAAAACCCTTTTTATAGCTTCTCGTTTCCTTTTGATATTTCTATTGAGTGTTACGAATGAATTAATTAACCGGGTATAACATAATTGTTATAACTCGAGTTATTTAAATATTCGAACATAAAAATGAGGCTTGGTCTACAAAAGAATCTGTGATGAATATTTGATTTCGTGTTTGAATGGCCTTCATGGGTTACATATTCATTGGAAACACACGAATAACTCTGAGATTCATGATGCTATTCATTTCTTGGACCCTTGAGGTTCGATATATCATTGTAGCATACGAAGACCTCCATTTCATTTCGTTTGAGTACTTGTACCGAATAAAGGATAGACCGTAACACAATTGTTATGAGACATTCTTCTAATTTGGATATAAAATGAGGTATATGCTTCATAAAGTTAGATCAATGATGTAGTTTCTGCTTTCGTTAAATTGACCTAAGGTTATGATATACTTTGGATTGTAACAAAAGTGAAGGCTGAGATCTGATAATGTGTAATCATTTCCTTAAATGCTTAGAGTCTTGAACGTGATTGTAGTTGATGGAAATAGAGTAGTTGTTGTGCTTCTTGATTCATTCAATCTGTTGATGTGATTATGTAGAATGATTCTTATGGTTGATGATGAGTTCAACTTAGGTTATAAGAGTCTTGAGGTTATCGTATTGTGGTTAACAGTCAACACTATCTTCATCTCTTTATTTGATACAGTCAAGTCGCTATAGGTTAGAGACAAGTCGCTACATTTTATAAAAACAACTTGCTTTTGACCATATTTTGAAACAAGTCGCTGCATTTTCTGTTATCACAAATCGATAACTTATAAACATAAGTCGCTTTTGACCATTTGATTTTTAGACAACTCGCTACGACTTGTAAAGACAAATCGCTTTTGACCTGTAAATGTGGCAACTCGCTACCCATATTCAATGAATCTGGACCATTATTTTTGACAAGTCGCTGCCAAGAATGAAGGACAAAAATACTATCCTGAAAACAGGGACAAGGCACTACTCTTACAAAGAAATCGCTACCAAGAATACCAGAAAAAAAACCAAAAAACTGCTTTAAAGTTCATCATATTAGACCCTTTTTGACCACAAAACTATGACAAGATTGACCATTTTGACCCAAATCAACCAACAAAAAGTACCATGTAGATAATATCAAACAGTTTCAGATTTAAAACAGTTTCAGCACATGTAGATAATATCAAACGGTTACCAGCTTAAACCAGATTTAGTCATTGTATAAAAAACTGCTTAAAGCTTTAAGTAATACTTGTAAAATCAGTTTGACCACAATGACAGCATATACCATAATCAATAACCGGATTCAAACCAACAAAAGTACCATTCATAAAACAAGACACATCAAGAACATGTATCGAACCGCATACGAAAACCTAACAAACCGCATAAACCGACGAGTCAAAAACCACTCGAAACACCAAAAACAACGTAACCTAGGCTCTGGTACCATTTGTAGGATCATAAATATTATTGTGTTGATGATTCGAGTGGTCTTGGATGATGGAAATACATGTTAGCCATTTAGAGAGAGAAAGATATGAGAGGGTGTTCTTGGTAGAGACTTGCTTAACAAAATGTAAAGGTTAGATTATGAGAAGCACCACCCCTTCCAAGGATGGAAGGGGTATTTATACTTACAGACTACACGACCTCCTGACGGCCTGTGGATCAGGTATACAGTGGGTAAAGACCCGTCCTTCCTCCACGGTGTTACACTACGCTAAACTAAACTAATAACTAACTAATAAACTGATAAATAACGATATGTCTACGAGCTAACTTGTGCTAGTCTATAGTTGGGGTGACCGACACTTCACAATGGAATTTCCAATTTCTAACAGAATCCATGCAAGAAGAACTAAATCAGTTTAAACGTCTTTAAGTATGGGAATTGGTTGAAAAACCAACAGGGGTGTATGTTATTGGTCTTAAAGGGATTTGGAAAACAAGTTGGATTCTAAAGGTACGGTTATCAGAAATAAGTCACGTCTGGTGGCTAAGTGTTATAGACAAGAAGAGGGGATTGACTTCGAGGAATCATTCGCACCAGTTGCTAGACTTGAGGCTGTACGGATTTTTCTGGCATTCGCGGCTCACATGAACATCACGGTCTATCAGATGGATGTCAAAACTGCTTTTCTGAATGGTAAACTGAAGGAAACGGTATATGTTAGTTAGCCAGAAGGATTTGTTGATCCAGAGTTCCCAAATCACGTCTACAAACTGAACAAGGCTCTCTACGGTATCAAACAAGCCCCTCGGGCGTGGTATGATAAGTTATCTTCCTTTCTTCTATCCCATAATTTTCTCAAAGGATCGGTCGACCCAACACTATTTATACAATATCACGGGGCACACATTTTAATCGTTCAAATTTATGTGGATGACATCATTTTTGGGTCAACCCATAAAAAGTACTCAAACGCTTTTTCAAAACTTATGAAAAAAAAATTTGAAATGTCCATGATGGGTGAACTTACGTTCTTCTTAGGACTACAAGTTCATCAATCACCCCGTGGTATTTTCCTAAATCAGTCCAAATATGCTCTTGAAATTTTAAACAAACATGGAATGCAAAGCTGTGATACCTATGCCACACCAATGGTACATACCAAAAAACTGGACGCTGATTTGCATGGGAAATTGGTTGACCCTACCAAATACCAAAGTATTATTGGGTCTCTCATGTATCTAACAGCTAGTAGACCTGACATTGTATTTTCTGTATATCTTTGCTCCCGATATCAGTCGCGACCAACTGAGACACACCTCTCTGAGGCTAAACGAATCCTCCGATACATCAAGGGAACCATTAACTTGGGGATCTGGTATCCGAAGGATTCTGGTTTTGAACTAATAGATTTTTCAGACGCTGATCATGCAGGATGCTTAGATTCCTGAAAAAGTACTTCAAGTGGCTTGCAATTCCTTGGTGATAAATTGGTGTCATGGCAAACGAAGAAACAGGATTGGACATCGCTATCCTCAACTGAAGCAGAATATGTAGCCATGTCAGCGTGTTGTGCTCAAGTCATTTGGATGAGAACACAACTTAAAGACTATGGTTACGTATTTGACAGAATTTCGGTGTACTGCGACAATCGAAGTGCTATTGCGATCTCATGCAACACCGTTCAATATTCGAAGTCCAAGCACATCGATCTTCGATATCATTTCATAAAGGAACATGTGGAAAAGGGTACCGTTGAATTATATTTTGTGGGTATTGAACACCAACTGGCGGATCTTCTCATAAAATCCTTAGCTCCTGCTAGGTTTACTGATTTGATCCACCGGATTGGCATGAGGTGTTTGACTCCAGAAGAACTGGACGGACTTTTAAAATAATCTTAAAACCAGTCAAACACCCAAACCTCTTCTGTAAATAAACTTTTCAAAAACAAAATAGAAAAATATAAAATCTGATAAAATTCAAAAATATTCTTCTATCTTAATTCTCTCAAATATTGCAAGTACAAATCTTCCTTCAACACTTTGTTCTATCAAAACTTTCATTATTTTCCCGTACAAGTGTTGAGGGGGAGAATGTAAATATTTTTCAGTTTCATAAAACCTTGTACTTGCATGTTACCCTAATTGGTTGTATCTTTGATAATGGTGGATACGTATCTTGTTTTACACACTCCTCGGACTCAAATTTGGAGAACTTTATCATTACTAAAGTCGAGGGGGTGTGTCGTCAATTTTCTTTCCAAACAATCGCGTTTTGCTTAACCAAAATGGAAGTTATGGGTCATGGTTGAAAATGGTTAAGGTGGAGGGACTATTATTGTCAAAAGTGAAAAATAATTTTTAACAAAATCTCCACCTAACATCAATTTCACATTTACTTCACACATTTATTACTTCCAACTAACATAATCCACGCCTAAGATTAAATCTCATATCCGTACTTCATATTCAAAATTTGTAAGTGAAAATCATTTCTTTGCATCATTTCAAACATAGGTTTTTCATCTTAAACGATTCTAACGGTTAGATTTTGAGATATGAGTGATTTTTTGTTCATAAGCATACGCGTATGAACATAAGATTGGTTAATGATATTATTGTGAAATGGAAAGTGTTAAAAGGCTTTAATTTCAATCCTAAAACTATTTCCAACTAAAATCCAACCCAGAAACTGTATTTAATAATTTTTCAAATTTAGGGTTTATGCGTGGATTTAGGGGTTCTCAATTGTGAGTGTTTCTGTCTAATTAGTTACTTGAGAAGTGTTTGATACATGTTTAATTAACCTCTAACACCTTTGAATCATACCCAGAAACATCGAATTTGAAGAATTAGACTTTAGGGTTTAAACACGTGTAGAATTGGGTATTCTTGACTCATGGTGAATTTGATGTTAAAAATTGTTGTAAACAACTCATATAGCTTCTAAGTCACCCCAGAAATCATTTGGTTGAATTTCCATGGTTAAATTGCTTACGGGTAGGATTTGAATTTCTAGGGTTTATGTCTACGCATAGAAATGTCTTACGCGTATGAGATTTGTAAAAAATATGCCATGTGATCTTGAAAGGGTTTGAATAACTTGTTAATATGAGTGTTATGATTGATTTATTTCAGGCTTCTACGCGTATCTGTTTCAGAATCAAGGGTACATGGATCTTACGCTTAAGGATCACCTTATGCGTAGATGTTACGCATAAGAGCAATCTTACGCGTAACTTATACGCATAAGGTTCTACAATGGGACTACGCGTATCCTGTGAAGGATATGCGTAAACTTGGATTTCTACGCCTAAGGCTTACTCTTACGAGTAAACCTTACGCGTAAGTCCTTAACCTAAGCTTACGCGTAAGCCTTATGCTAAGAATCCACTCCTACGCGTAAGCCCTTCTTACGCCTAAGGGTGATTCCTACGCATAAGCTTATTTCTACGCCTATGGTTACACTGTTTACGCATAAGCTTACAAACCTACGCTTAAGCAAATTTGTAACTAAACTTTTGAAATATTACGCGTACAAACTTGTAATAAGTTCCTCATAATGTCTCAAAACCAAAATGTCACTAAATAGCTACAAAAGTTAAAATGTTGTCCGATTAAGTAAACTTTGGACATTAAACATTCAAATTTAACATACTCGCGTAACTTATCACGTCAACTTTGGACTATTGGACAATATGTGACTTTGGACTCGTAACATTCATTAACATAACAAATTCAATAATTGGACAATAAAATCAACTTTTGACTAATGTAATGTCTTTCGATATGTTGGTTCTTTTGTCACAATACCTTTCAGATCACGAAATGGACGTCATAATGGAAAATATCAACGCACCAAATGAGCTCACAATGAATGATATCTTCCCAACTGATTATAGCAAGACGATTGGAAAGAACAACCTCAAGGTCGATTTTGAGAACTTCACGTGCTCAGAGTCATCATGCAGGATTGCTGTGGTTATCCTCAAAACTCATCCTTACAACAACATGCTCACCAACTCAGCAACTGTACCAGAAATATACATTCATCAATTCTGGCACACAATGAAAAAGGTTGATGGTCAAGATGCTGTCACGGTAAATCTAAATGATAAAGAAGTCACCGTCACTGTTGCAGATCTTCGAACCATTCTTCTTCTGCCTGCTATCCAACCTGCCAACTATGTAGCAATTCCTAATGAAGAGGCTACAATGCAATTCATGGTCGATATTGGCTATGATTAAGCTGCTAGAGTTATTACCAAGCACTCCACGGTTGATCTCAAGAACATTCCTCAATCATGGAGGACTTTGTACATCACGATCACAAAGTCTGTTTCTGGAAGAGACAACGGTCATGAGAATCCTAAACTCATGCATTTACAAATCTTCTAGGGCATGGTCAACAAAATGCACATTGACTATGCAAGCCTGATATGGGAAGACATATTGTCCCACCTCAAGAAGCCTGGGACAAAGGTTCCCTTCATCAGACACACGAAGCTGTTGATCCAGAATATTCTCGGGAAAAATCGGGACATCCCCTTGAGAATCAATGACCCCAAGAATCACTCTGCATTGTATGAGCCTACATTGAACACTGTCAGATTCAAAGACTCGTCAACAAAGAAGCAAGGTGTAGTATTACTGGACTGCCTTCTCACTGACGAAATCAAAAGTCTTCCATCGTACCAACGATATCAAGAAGCAGTGAAAGCAGGAAAAGTTGGGTTTATGAATGAAAAGACCTCAGTCGTTCCAGTCAAGAGGACCAGAAGATCAGGCAGCACTGGAAGCATTGAAAGCACTGGAAGTGCTCACAAATATCCCAAAAGGAATCCTTCTCGCAAGAAAAGAGTTCCAACTCAAATCGTCCGTTCTCAAATTAAACCTGGAGATACTCAAGAGGACGTCGATTCTGAAGATACTGAGTCTGAAGAAGTGGTCTACCATTCCGAAACTGCTACAGATGAAACGACCTCACTAAGGTCAGATGACAAACCACTCAGTCCCAAATAAGATAAATGGAAGACACCCATTGCTGAAGATGAAAAAGATAGTTCTGATGAAGAAATTGATCCAAAGGATGAAGAGAGAGCTTACCACAAATCCCTTAAGGATCTGAGGATACAGCATGCTGCTACGGAATTCAATCTCCAACAAACTAGAGGCCCTGGAGGTTCCAGTGGTAGAGCACTAACCACACCAGTTCTTGATGCGGTTAATCAACCCGATAAGGGAACTGGTACCACCACTAAGGAATCAACAGAGCAACTGCAACAAGATTATGAAGTTCCATTTGACTTTGAGGAAGAGGAACAAGAAAATACTAAGAAGATAACCGATGAAGATGTGGAGAGAGTCGCTAAGGAAAAGGCTGAGGAAGAGGCAAAAGCTCAAGAGGAAGCTGATAACTATCTTCAAGATAACCCTGAACACAACCCGGAATAATCTTCTGAGCCACCTCAAGACCCTAAGTCACCTCAAGACTCATCCACAACTGAGTCATCATCTCACTCCTCACCACCACCATCTGACAAAACAACCACCAGATCATCCTCCAAATCAATCAAGAAACCCTCTGACACTTGGGCATCTCATGCCAAAACCAAGATCGTTAAGATTGTCAAGCAAGTAAGAAGTTAAAAAAAAGTTGAATCAGCTGGCTGACAGAGTTAACTTACTCGGTGCTTTGATGAACGAGTTCTCGGAGGAAAGAGACTAGATCAAACAATTCCTCAACAGAGATATTCAAGGTGAAATGGACAAGAAGATTAAGGATTACACTCATAAGTTCCTTCTCGACACTGTCCCTGGAGTCACAAAAGAAATGTTTGCAAGACAACTCTATCCATATCTGATGTCATTGGTCAAGCAAACACTTTCAACTACACCAGCAGTTATGCAAATCCGACCAGTTCCGCCTCCTGTTGTCACTGAAGCTGATTTGATTTCAAAGCTGATTATGCAGATGTCTCTCCGATCTCCAACTTTCACTTCTGATGAATCAAAACTTTTTGAGGCATTACTTGCATATCAACTAAAAACAACTTGCAAGGAAGGAGCTGGTCAAGAAAAGTGACCAAGAGACGATGATGATGCGGACAAGGATTCAGAGCCTAAACGTCAGAAGAAAACACGCGAATCCTCATCTATGCCTCCACCACCACCAAATACCACCACCACAGAGAGATTATCTCAACGACCTCCTGCTTCTGAAAAACCTCAGGACTCTAAGTCTCCACCACCATCTGAGAAAACTGGTGATCATTTCCAATACACCGGTGGTGACGACGAAGAGATTCCTGAGCCCCAACAACCACCCTCATCTACAACATCAAGCAAGCAACAAAAGGAATCATCCTCCAAGCCAATGAAGAAAAGATCAACCTCCGTTGTATCATGGTTGGATGAAGATGATACTGAAGAATACGAATGGTTTATCAAGCTTGTTGATGCCACTCCTCGATTACCGGAAGGCCAAGAACTGGTAGATGGTCATACTATGGAGCAGGTTAAGCTTATCCAGGATGAATTCAAGGTCAAAAAGATGACGAAGACGGAGTTACGCTGAATCAAGAACGATGCTTTCCAATTGCTAAAGGACAGATCCTGCAGTGCCATTGAAGTCGAATATCATCTCGACAACATTGCACGTGCTATGTCCAACAGCATTGATTGGCTCAACCCTGAATCGAACATTGACTTCACAAGACAAGATAAGACTCCATACTACACAGACTGGACCAAGCCACTACCAACCATTGGTCGACCAGATCAACCCAGGATTCCTTACCAATACTTCTTCAACAACGATCTAGAATTTCTGCAACACGGTAGCAAATTCAGCAAGAAATATGCTACGTCACTCACCTTCAACATTCCAGCAGCAGTCTTCTCCAACAATGCAGCCATCGAAGAAGAAGCCACCAGGATGTTCATTGACAAAGTGGTGGATTATGACATCGATGCTCAATATGGTATTCACCATTGGCCGCCAAGGAGAAGTCTGTACTACAAAAGTTGCCAAGTTCTCAAGTCGAAAAAAGAAGTGTTTAGTGATAAAAGAATCATTGCTATAATGAATGTCACTCTGGCTACTAAATGGGATTACTCATTCCTGAAGAAAATCACCGTCAAACGCGAAGACGAACAGGAATATGATTTCACTGAGGCTGATTTTCAGAGATTGTCGCTCAAAGACATTGAAGACATGTACCTTGCTAAGGTACAAGGTTGGATGAGACAATTCTCCACCAACATCCAGCTCCAGTTCATCACAGCATTGTTGATATTGATTAGAAGCAGAGTGATCTAAGAACATGTTGAAGATCTTCAACTTGCTGTGGAATCATACCAGAAACAAGTCAATCTCACTAAACCATTGCTACACTTTCCCGACATCAACCAACTATCTCAGTACATCATTCTCAAGAAACCAAAGTTTGGAGTTGTTTACCACAGTGAACTTCCCCACAACTGTTTCATGGCGTGCAATGAGCTTCACAAGTTTTGTGATCACTCTCTGAATAAGGTTCGTGATGGGTTAGCGTATCGGTTGAAGGAGATTCACGAAGGCATTGGGTCGAAGAAGCGGTGGAATTCTAACGAAAAGAGGGATGTTAAGAAGATTATCAAGAGGATAGATGAAAGGTTGTTTCATCGTGATCAGATGCGGAACCTTGAGAGCTTTGTGGGTGGAAGACAGAGCTTCCCTCTTACGGGTTATCAACGTCAAGAGAGAAATCCCGGTTTTATTGAAGGATTGGCTGGTACTCCTTAAACTATTTCATTGATTGATATTTGGATGATATGATTTGTATATTGACTATGGCTTGTGCACACATAACAGTGTACAACCCGAACTTGTAATGAAAGGACCCTATGGTACGCATCAGTGCCACAATCCTTATAAAAGGAGCGAAAGCTTCTTACTTTTGAGTAAAACTTATCAAAACTTTCATTTTTCAAAGTTTTGCTTAAAAGAACAAGTACTTCCTCTTATGTTTTCAAAACCTCAAAAGTTAATATTACTTGTTGAGGGGGAGTATTTGCTAACAAATCTTGGTTCACAAAACGTTCTTCGTGGAAATCTTCCCACAAAACTCGAAACGGTCATATTCGATATCAAAAATTTCATAAAAATAACACATATATGCCATTTTTTAGGGGGAGAAAAATTGTGTGATACAAATATGTTGAAAATATGATGGAATCTTCGTGTACTAAGATTTAACCCATGAATTGACGAGATCTGAACTGTCATACATCGAAAAGATTTGTCTACCAAGACTTATCCGAGTAGATTGTACCTCTTTGAGAAACTCTTGATAGACATGAACCTTAACGGGTTTGACAACCTTTCGAGGTTTGTACACATCTTCAAGGTAGTTATTAGAGCTAGTTGTCACCTAAAAGCTGACAATGCAACTCTTTAACTATACAATGTAACCATGTCTCGCGGGGAACTGTCTATCTTGAGTCGATCAATTCAAAAGTGCGAGCTCTTCTCTCACTGTGCAAATTTCTGTCAAAACACTTAAGCACATGTGGAGGGGGAGTATTTCTGAAAATATAAAACTCTTGAAGTGCTACAAAATGCTTTCACTCATAAACACTTTGAGAGATTTTCGAGAAAATGATTTTATGGCAACGTAGGATAGTCATGGAGTTATAAGGTGACTAAGGTAAGGAATAACCGTCCTATGATCAACCAGAGCCGGAGGGATCTACCCAAGGATACCACCAATAGTTAGTACTTAGAAGTCCTTAGGTATGATTATAAAAAGGAGAAAATGAGAATCGGAGAAAGAAGGAGTTGAAGAATTAAAAAGAAAAGTAAAGAAATGGGTGAAAAGAAATAGCCCTCCAAATTATTCAACTTAGGGCAGACACCGGGTTCAATACATATGCTACTAGTGGTCACTAGATGACACCGGTATTGAAGATTAAAGTCGTCATGGACCTAGTGACGCATGCACTAAACCTTCTTAGCCACTCAAGTTTCTCTCAACAGAAGCTTGTTTCATTCTCACAGGGAACCCTACGTAAACTATCGGCTTTCTCTTAGAGATTGCTGGTATTGAAAAAGGAGACCTTCTCCCTAGTCTCCGCTCAGGAAAACCAAAGCGCACTATTGAGTCTAGAGCCACGAGATTCATCAAAAGATCTCTTAGGAACACTTGACATTTCATCACTTGTCATTCAACATTAAGGATGCAAGTGATAACATTATCGAGTCCTTCACGGATCTTAACAATCTGTCGAGAACATTTATGAGAGGTTCACAATTGTGATCCTCAGTGATTGAATGGAAACTCCTGCCAGGGTCATCATCAAACAGCCCTGACAGCAGGTCGCTTCGGTAACTCCTCGTGGGTTACGCTTAGTGTTGTCTCAAACGGTCTACAGTCGTGAGGTGATGCTTCGGTGTACCTCAGTGACTCACTTGAACTGTACGTGTACTTTGGTACATCGTGTTATCCTACTTGAGGGACTCCAGTTCAGGAACAGCCTTTGCTAGATTTAGAGATGTGTTTTCGTGACTATGTTGTTAACACGCTCGAAGTTCGAACTTGTAAGTGCTGGAAATCCCGCTAAGGAGATTCGTTTCAAGAATCGAGTCCTGAAGATGTGGCTCATTACTTGAACTTGTTCAATGTAATGACAACTGTCCCTTATGGGATTCGGACGGCTAATTCGCCCGACCAAGGTGAATGAAATCAAGACATTCATCAGAAGAACAATCGTAGTGGTCAATTCTCTAAGAAACGACCATAGTGATCGATTGGTGTTTATCACTAACCCATTCTTATGTTTTCTTCTTATGGATGCTCTTGGGAGATGATCGTGCTGATTCTCCACATGCTCATACCAACAACAACACAATTTGAAGTTCTCTCGAAAGGCAACACAAAAGTCAGAATGATTCTTCCTCAAAGCCAAAGAATCTACAAAGTTTAAAGACTTAGAAAACTACATCAAAACTGAAATCCAACGTCAAAGAGCGTGTGAGCATGTTGGAGAAGGACGTGGAGACACCTAAGCAATGAAGCGGACCTGATGCAGATGACAACAACATAACATCACCATATCCACACCAGAACAAAGAACAAAGATTACGAAGACGTCAAAGCTAAAAACTTCAAAAGAAACAAGATCCTCACACTGGGGAGATTGTTGGAATCAAGGCACTTCTTCTCACAAGAAAGAAGAATGTCAGAAGACGTCAAGGCAACTATTACCCCCAACAACTTTTCAAGATTGCTGGAGTCATCATTTATTAATTACCAACACTTAGGGGGAGATTGTTGGTATCAATCCTAACTTATATTTCAAGTGTTAGTATTTAATATGTAATAGGTTGCTTAAACTAGGCTTTTATGTTAGATATTAATGGCAAGGCTTATGTAGAAAGCCCATAGGCCTTGGCCCAAGCCCAATAAGGAAGGAAGGGACTAGTTGTGTTGCCCTAGCTCCCTTCCCCTATAAATAGACATGTAAACCTTCCTTGGAAGGTTGGTTGTTCACTTTTCACTTATATCCTACGCCTAAATTTTATTAGTTATTCGTGTGTTTGTGCTTTGTGTTCAACCGATCTTTCTTCATCTATATTTCTTACATATTGATGCTTGTGTTAACTTATGGTGACCTAACAGGTTGTCTCTTATCTTAATTTTAATTGGCTTAGGAGTGAAACTAGGCTATCGTTGTGTTTAATGCTTGAATAATCTTTGTAAAAGTTAGTTTATGAATTACTAGTGGATTTCGTAGGCTAAACCTAAAGGTAACCTCAAAGATTTAGGGCATATGCACACCCTACGACTTTAGGAAGCACAACGCGTTAAGAATAAGGACGTGACAATTCAACCATCAATAAAAGATAACTAGGGAGTAATAGTATCTAGGTAAACACATTTTTAATCATCATACGAGCACACATCGAATAGACATAAGACTATCCGTAGTATTAGACAATTAGAATAGTAGAAGTAATCGGTAGAAGTACCACCCTCCAAACCAATTGCCCCGAGATTTTACCCTTAGCTTTCTAAAAAAACAATAAAAATGAATCATCCTCAACCCCCACCTTAGCGTAATACATTTCTTGCTAGCATTTCTATTCCCCTAGAGAACGATATCAATCCCTGAGGCTTACCCAATACTACACTACAACGATTAGGTTCACTGCCTAGGGTGTTGAAAAACTTGCTCGACGAAAAGGAAGTTCCTTTGACCCCGAACGCGCTTCGTACGCACATCAGTTATGCAATATAATTCACATAAAATTGCATGCAACCTAGGATTTTCTAATCCAATTAAAACCAATGTTACAAAACCCTAATTAGGGCAAAAAACGCCCACCCCAAAAAAACTAGGGTTTAGGTTATGCAAACCCTAGATCTAAGCATACAATAATAACACAATACAATTTATTTGTTTTTATGTGTTTCAGTAATTAATTACTCGTTATAACGGCTCGTGATGCCACTGTTGAGGTTAAAAAACATGATATACAAATAATAACATATAGACATCACAGAGTACACATCGGAAGACTTAGAATATAATAGCAATTAATTAACTGAAATATAAACGCGTAACATACCTCTTGCAATTGGTTAGATCTCTTGAACAAAGATGATGAAGTGGTTTAAAGAGTTGTCCCTTACCGTTTTACAACTCAAACCAAATTGGTGTAAGAATAATGTCTTACCACCATAGTTTTGTACACACGAATTAACCACGAATCAAAGAGATTGCTAGATCTAACACAAGCCCTTGTTTTATGGAAAAAACAAAACCAAAACACCCTTGGAGGGGGGTTCAGCTGAATATGCAAAAGAGGGAGAGAGGGAAGATCTAGGGTTAATTCAATGCACAAAAGTTAACCATAAATCTTCACCCTAGGTCTCGTATATATAGTGATAGAATAACTTAGGGAAAAAGTTAGGGTTTGGGCTTGGAGAAGCCCCCCTTGGCCGGCCACTATGAGAAAGAAAATGGGACACCCGAATCTTTTTCATTTTTAAGTTATTCACCATATATTCTCTCCTTTTTACATTTAACGGTTGTTAGTCATTTTCGTTAAATACTTAACGATCGTTAGACGAGTTTTGTGGTCACGAGTTCGAATCCGGTCATGCACGGTTTTATAAATATATACATATTCCAACACTATGTTGTTCATACGGTGAAATTTCAAAGCAGGGGTCATCGCTCCGATCCCACTACCCACAATAATCCTAGATTCCTAGACCGCTTATCGTGTTCTAAAATGCGACACGCGTGAGTTTTTGCTTTGTTTCAGGCTATATCTACGTTGTTCATACAGTGATATTTCAAAGCAGGGTCCTGGCTCCGATCCCATTATCCACAATAATCCTAGATTCCTAGACCGCTGATCGTTTCTAAAATGCGACACGCGTGAGGTTTAGTTTTGTTTCAGGCTATATCTACGTTGTTCATACTTCATACTGTGATATTTCAAAGCAGGGGTCCTGGCTCCAATCCCACCAGCGAAATGTGACAAAACATGCATAATAGTTTTCATTTTAGAAATATACTTGTTAAATTTTGGGTCAATTACATATACACCCACTAAAACTTGCATATTTGCATATTTACCCAAAACATGCTTAAAGTGCATTGTACTTAATGTATTAAAAACTTGTATTTTAAAGAAATATACAAATATTCAAGTTTCATTGGGTATATATGCAATTCTTAATTTTTTAGTGAAAAGGAAATTAAGGATGTTGATGTGGAAGTAAGAATTACGTTAAATCCTGACACAATGTTTATGCAACCTAAGGCTTCTTGGCCCAACGGTATATGAGTGGCCTAACAACCTTGAGGTTGTTGGTTCAAGTCTCGTTAGAGACATGTGAGATAAGTGGTGTTGGTCGAAAAAAATTAGCTTTTAAAAAAAACATGAAATAATTTAAAAAGTAGGGTAGGTAATTGGTGAAAAGCAAAGTTAATGAGATTTTCTAAAAGTTATGTATTTTGTAAGTGAACATTTATTTTAAAACGGAGAGAGTATTATCTAAATGGCATCTTTGCGGTGATGTAAGATCTCTTTTTCTATAAACTGAATCCATATCTTGAGTATCAGCTAGTAGTTGATTTGTGAGGTTTTTTCATGGATGACGTCTGACATGACTTGATATAAGTTCATCACGAGAGTGAATAAGTTCATCACCCCATGATATGTGCCTTGATTTGAAGAGGGTGTAGCACATTAAAATTTTGAAATCCTAAAAATAGTTATTATAAGGAAAATTTTGTTGCTTGAGTTGAGGTCTGGGTAAACTTTAAGTTATACGAAAACAGATTAATATTTTGAAATCCTAACAATAGTTATGCTGAAAATTATATTTTGTGGCTTGAGATAAGGTCTGGGTAAACTTTAAGTTATACGAAAAACAGATTAAAAATTAGAAATCCTAACAATAGTTATGCTGAAAATTCTGTGGCTTGAGTTAAAGTCTGGGCTAAATTTAAGTTATACTGAAAGAGTCAAGTATCACAAAATATAAATGGGCACGTGTTGCACAAGCCAAAAGTACGCAAATAAATTTATGTCCAGTAGTTCATCCACAAAAGTTCAAGATTCCTAGACCGCTTATCATGTTATAAAATGCGACATGTGAGTTTTAGTTTTGTTTCGGGCTAAACTACGTTATCAAATAAAGCATATACCATCTTCCACGTTGTACATACAGTAAAATTTCAATAGGCATGGGTCCTAGCTCCGATCCCACCCAGAGACATGTGAAACATGCATACTATATTTTTTTTAAAATATTACAGTACATTACTTGTTAATCTTTTGGGAAGATGTTGATGTAAAATGATCCCACCCAAAGACATGTGAAACATGCATACTATATTTTTTTAAATATTACACCGTTCGTCCCTGTGGTTTGCTCCAAATCACTACCGTAGTCCCTGTTCTTTATTTTTTGCTTTTTTGCTCCCTATGGTTTACATATTGCACGCTGTCAGTCCTTATCGCTAACTGCCGTTATCTTTTTCGTTATCTCAGTGGCACCGTTAGTCCATTAACCAAACGATCGTTTGCAACGTTAGGCCTTTATACTAACGACCGTTAATAACTCAAAAATTTTCTTAAAAAACATCTTTTCTACGCGGTTTTTATCGTTTTCGCCCGTTTTCTTACGTTTCACGCGCGTCCGATTTTATACGTTGCCTACTTTTTCTAACGCTTTTATACGTTTCTTACGTTGTGATACGTTCTGCTTTTATACTGCTTTTATACGTTTTTGTCTGTTTTTATACGTTTTTCTTTGTTTTTTACGCTTTTGTCCGTTTTTCTTACGTTTTCATACGCTTTTTTCCGTTTTTCTTACGTTTTTATACGTTTTCCTTCGTTTTTTACGCTTTTGTCCGTTTTTATTAGGTTTTCATATGTTTTTATATGTTTTCATCTGTTTTTATACGCTTTCGCAAATTTTCTTACGTTTTCACCCGTTTTCTTATGTTTATATACATTATCTTACGTTTTTGTCCGTTTTTCTTACGTTTTCATACGTTTTTGTCTGTTTTTTCTTACGTTTATATACGTTTTCATACATACAAAAACGTATAAAACAGATAAAAATGTATAAAACAGACAAAAACGTAAGAAAATGTATATAAACATAAGAAAACGGGTGAAAACGTAAGAAAACGAGCGAAAATGTATAAAAACAGATGAATACATATAAAAACAGATGAAAACATAAGAAAAACGGAAAAAAGCGTAAAAAACGAAGGAAAACGTATAAAAAGAGACAAAAATGTATAAAAACGGAAAAAAAGCGTATGAAAACGAACAAAAAAGTATGAAAATGTAAGAAAAACGGACAAAAGCGTAAATAACAAAGAAAAACGTATAAAAACAGACAAAAACGTATAAAAACAGACAAAACCGTATCACAACGTAAGAAACTGTATAAAAACGTAGAAAAGGTAGACAAAAACGTATAAAATCGGACGAAAACGCATGAAAACGTAAGAAAACGGGCGGAAACGATAAAAACCGCGTAGAAAAGATTAGTTTTTAACAAAATTTTTGAGTTATTAACGGTCGTTAGTATAAAGGACTAACGTTGCAAGCGATCGTTTGGTTAATAGACTAACGGTGCCACTGAGATAACAAAAAAGATAACTGCAGTTAGCGATAAGGACTGACAACGTGCAATATGTAAACCATATGGAGCAAAAAAGCAAAAAAAATGAGCAGGGACTACGGTAGTGATTTGGAGCAAACCACAGGGACAATCGGTGTAATTTACTCTAAGAATTATGTTGAATCACAAATTTCAATATGGTTATAGAGAAGGTAATATGCCTTCCATTCAACTGGGACAAAGAACAAATCATGAAATAATCTAATAAAGTAGGGGCAATTCAAATTGTTATAGTAATTTGACAGGGCAAATGGCACAAAAAGATACTAGAGTTAGGGTCCATATTCAATCAAGGCATTCTTTTTTTTTTCTTGCACAAAAAGGTTGCCAACAAATTTTTTTGGCGGATTTGGGTTTTTTACTTACTTCCCTTAACCCACTTCGTTAGTAAATTACATATTTGATCCTTGATTTTGTAGAGTCATTTTATGCACTATCCCTCCACCGTCCACCACCACCCTCCTCCTCCACCAACATCGTCCACCACCATCACCTGCCACCACTACCACCGTCCACCACCACCACCACCCGCCACCACCACCACCGTCCTCCTCCAACACCGTCCGCCACCACCACCACTAACATCCGCCACCACTACCACTACCATGTAGTTTGAAGTGTTAAATATATGAACATAGCAGGTATCTTTTCACTGATTATTGCAAAAATTTTGCAATATGAAAAGGATATCATTTACCATTTCACACTAATCTCATTTGAGTTGGTTTCTTTACCATTATATAAGAGTGGAAATGCATGATAAGGACAAATAATAGGTATCCAAAATCCCTTGCATGATATCATAACAAACAACCAGAACCAAAAACAAAATCCCATACATTTTCTTACAAACAAATGGCTATTATTTTTGCAAGCTAAGATATAGATTTCATTAGAATTAGACAATGAGACACTATCAAACTTATGATTTCTTATGACTATACTGAAATTCATCAAGTAAGCTTACTCACTTCTCACATACATTAAATATATAAACGAAACGCTGATGTGCATTCGGTCATTGACATATAAAAAATTGTTGTGAAAGTCAATATTTCGTTTAGACGTTTCATCAAGCACTTTCTAGGCACAATTAAGAAAACGAAACAAACATTGAATTTAAGTAACATAACTAAAACAACTAGTTGACTAGCATGTCACAAAGAAAAACGACCACTTTACAATTAGCATCTTGCTTTTCTTATACCATTATTGCAAGGGAAAAAGAGACACGATATTATGATATATTCAAATACAAGATGATCACTCAACAAAGAAGGGTAAAGGGAGACAGATTGATTATGTGAATAGGAGGGTGGTGGTGGAGGAGGACGGTGGTGGTCGAGACTTGGCAGGCACATATATGAAGAGTTTCCAAAGAGGTGAGGCTTTGCAAATGCTCATGTGGAGGAGGACGGTGGTGGTGGCGGCGGGTGGTGGTGGTGGACGGTGGTAGTGGTGGCGGTTGGTGTTGGCAAGTGATGGTGGCGGACGGTGTTGGTGGAGGAGGAGGGTGGTGGTGGACGGTGGAGGAGGAGGGATGGTGCATAAATTGACTACAAAATCAAGGACCAAATATGTAATTTACTAACGAAGTGGGTTAACGGAAGTTAGTAAAAAACCCAAATCAGCCAAAAAAAATTGTTGGCAACCTTTTTATGCAAGAAAAAATAAGAATGCCTTGATTGAATATGGACCCTAACTTTATTACCTTTTTGTGTCATTTGCCCTAATTTGACATTTAAAGTTGACACAAAACCATTTGAATGAACAAGGAGGGGAGGCTATTTTAAGGCCATCTATGTGGTGATGAAGGATCTCATTTTCCATGAATTGAATCCATATCTTGAGGATCAGCTAGTTGTTATTTTGTGTGGTTTTTACATGGATAATGCCCGAAATAACTATGCTCTTGAGCTAGTTAACATGAGAATGAGTTCTTCACCCCAAGATATTTCTTCATCCCTGGCTAAAGTTACCATCTTAATTTTGTCAAAAATAAAGAAAGAAAATGAACTGTAGTTGCTATCTCTCTGTAGTGGAATTGGAAACAACAAACCCCAAATCTACCTAGAGCTTCTCAAGCAGAAGACGGTGGTACTTTCATTTGATACAAATACGTTCCGTGATTTAGATTGAGAGTCGTTGTGACTGGTATGGAATGGAAACCATCAGTGTAATGGTTACCGCCTCTAAATTTACACCATGAAAAAGAGTACAAACGAATATTATCAAAAACGTCAGTTTGCCTCATAACTTGAGAACGAAAAGTCACGCAATTACGATAGCGCCAAATCATCCACAAGGTATCTGAAAGAATACAATACATGCAATCCTTACGAGACTTTAAAGTATGCCAATTATCAAGCCAAGCGATCCACTCAGAATTTGAATCAAATCTCGGCATCGCAACATCACACCAAACACGAATTTTGGTCCATATATTTACGGCCACGTTACATGAATAAAAGAGATGATCATTGGATTCTATAGAGCCATCACATACCGGGCATAATATGGAGTTAATTTCCACTCCACGGGCCGACAGATTCGCCGTATGAGGTAATCTATCCAAAAGAAGACGCCACATAAAAACGTTTACCTTTCTCGGCAAAGAAGTAGACCATCTTGTAGATGCATGCAACGTATGAAGCAATTGAGCATCAATATACCTCCTTGTAACACCCACTGAAAACAACCCACTTATATCTAAACTCCAAATGCAATCCATTTGAAAGTCTCTCTCGAATTACGCATTCTTCATTATGATCTATTCTGAATAATCTGTTGAAACGAACTTGAAGCGGGCCATTACCTAGCCAATTGTCTTTCCAAAATCGTACCGTTGATCCACAACCCACTTTATAAATAAGTGTTTCCTTTGGTATAATTCCGCTAGAGTTCAAATAATTAACAGCCCCAACAATTTTGGCCCAAATTCCCTGCGTTTTACACCCACCTCATCCAAACCGGCATTATTACCATGGATCGCTTTAATTAATCTAACCCACGAATAACATGGGTTGTTGACCAACCTCCAACGCCACTTTGTAAGAAGAACAAGGTTAAAAGCTTTTAAACTACCCACTCCTAACCCACCTTTATCCAACGAGGCGATGACAGTATCCCATTTCACCCAAGGAAGCTTTCTTCTAACACCACCACCACCCCAAAAAGCTCTAAGGTTTTCTAACTGATTAATAATCGATACTGGTACTTTGAAAATAGACATGTAGTAAATACCGATACTTCCCAAAATTGATTTAATTAACGTCAGACGACCGCCTATAGACAAAAGCGATGCTTTGCATGACGATAATTTAGTCTGAAACCGATCAACAAATCGTTTCCAATGAGAAATGCGATTCATGTTTGAACCAACGGGCAGCCCAAGATAATTAAAAGGAAGGTTACCCGCTGCACAACCTGTAACTCGAGCCATAACATTCACGTCTTCCATTTGCACGCCAACTCCAAAAATGTTTGATTTTTGGACAATAATTTTTAGACCCGAAGCAAGATAAAAAACTTGAAGCACGTGAATAATGTTCTCTAAATCCCGAGCACTCCAATATGAAATTATGACTACATCATCAGCATAAAAGAAATGGGACAAAGTAAAAGAAGGTGCACTTGCCTTAACACCATGAATTAACTTCGATTGAACCGCCTCTTATAACGCGATATGCAAGCCTTCCATAACAATAATTAAAAGGAACGGCGATAATGGATCTCCTTGTCGTAACCCACGTTTCAATGAAAACTCTGAAGTAGGACTTCCATTTACTAGAATAGACATTCTAGCCGAATGTAAACAAACATGTATCCACTTCCTCCATTTAAGACCAAACCCAAGAGCTTGTAACACGAAGTCTAAATATTTCCAACTTACCGAATCAAAGCTTTCTCAAAATCAACTTTGAATATCATAAGTTCCTTGTTCCGCTTTTTGTACCCTCAATAACTTCACTCAAAATAAGTGGACCATCGAGAACTTGGCATCCCGATATAAAAGGATTGCTAACAATTTTATCAATAATTTTTGACATCCCTGTTTGCAAGAATCTTGGCTATAATTTTATATTGAACGCCGATCAAAGAAATAGGCCGAAAGTATATTCTTAACGGCTATAAACTTTGTTTGACATCTAAATTCATTATGTTTACCAATCTGCTCATTTAAATCTCAACTTGGATTGGATTTCTTAATCCTCTTTGTTAGAACTTGATATTTTCAATCCATTTTGTTATAGATCAAATTTTATGTTCTCTTTCAGTAAGCAAGAAGGCAATAGCTATCAAAAAATCTTGATAATTTTCGATATTTATGATCAGATTCTAGATATATCTACGTTTGGATGATTCTACAAAGTCACATCTATCATTTCTATAAATGGTTGTAATATCATGGCCTAAAACGTTGTCAACATAGACAAAATCTCAAGTTTCGTACAATTACAAGATATCCCGTACAACTACAACTTAGAATACTGAACCTGATCGATTTACTTACAAATAGATTAATAGCTCTTACACATAATTTCACTACATTACTATTCTATTTCTTCATCGTTGTATTGCATTCAAGTAAACAGTTATAAGAGTGAATATGCAGAATAAGAATCATACAAATAAGCAAATTATAGATTGCAGCACAGCTTGTAAGAAAAAGATTGTAGCAAACTCTAGATGTAGACCAATAGGCGATATTCATGGTTTTAAGGAATAAACGTAAATGCTTACATGCTAAAGGGGACATCATATTCATATTGATCCCCTAAATATACAAGACTTACAGATACACAGTCTTCCATTATGCATATGTAACACGTGGACAAATAGTTGTATCTATAGTGAGTAGATCATCCTTTTTACCTGAATCACTTTTGGAAGCCAAATTATGACCTATACATACACTTGCCCATGATATATCCATGAATTTGATCAATCCAATTGTGTTGGGACCTATACATCATGTATTAGTTAAGGTGCATGGGTTCCTGTTAGCTCTTCCGAATATAAAAGAAAAATACTTGTTTTGTGTCAATTTATTCGGTTTGAGCATCTTCACTCACTACCGTAATAGCCTCTTCAATTGCTTGAGTGAAGGTTGCAATCTTGTATGTAAAAAATCCAACTAGCATTGGAATCAATTCTAGGTGCATCAATCCATATTCTGGAACTACAATCCTGGAATTTCAAAATAAAACGAGAGGGTGTCATATTTGGTACTAAAAAGGATCTGTAAAATTGCGACAATTGCTGAACACATCACTTAATATAAGTACTCGAGTATCAATCAAATATCTAAATTCCCCTAAAGATTGAAAAAATACTGACAACTTTTAGTTACGGTTATAAAGTTGTCAGTAATTTTTCAATCTTTAAGGGACTTTACCAATGACTTTTAGTGTAATGGCTCTTAACATCCTGCTTTGGGTAGTTAATAGTTACGGTGTATGATATTCCAGTGTCTATAGCTCTCAGCTCTGTCACATAATTTTAATAAACGAACATAAAAATTTAAACTTCCAACACATAAGATATATACTATATAGGTGTTGTAGTTGTTGCTCCTGGAAAATGATTCCCTTTCAAATATATAAAAATTCTTATCAAATGGTAGAAAGGCTTACCCATTCCACCGGTTATAAATCATGACTAAAGCAACAGGGACCAACAATCGCGGCTGCCCAATAGCTCCCCTGAAAGTTGATTATCTCGTAAGCACAAGTAATTATACATTTATATGCATGCTACATTTTAGTTTTTTCTTTTGACTGAATTTACTTCATTTGCCCAATCAAAATAATACTTCAAGAATGATATAATAGAAAAACATTGCGTGTCCAAAGCAGTAACAGCTACAAGTTCTAATAATAATGGATAAGTAAGTAATTTAAGATTGAAACTTCGCTCGAAAAGGGTACTATCCATGTTCATGGGATATCCCCAGAACGAAAACTGCCTCAACTTTAGAAGGACCAAGAGAGTGTCAATTCTACAATATCCAAGTCTTTATTCTTGAAAGTCCAATGATATAAACTCCAATGATATAAAACTCCTATACTACAAAGATTATATCTAGGGCACTTGAACTCGTGCTTAAACCACCTTTTGCCGCCTAGTACATTCTTGTAATCAATAATCACAAGGGTACAATGTTACAAGTTGAATAAAATATTAGACACATATAACTTTAGAGCTACAAGCATGGAAGATAAGAAAATTAAGAAAAGCTATGCTGTGATTATTATAAAGGCTCATGTTGAGTTATTGTTGGAAATGTATATATTTATAAATACGTGAATGTCCGGATTCGAACTCGTGACCATGGGATCGCACAAATTAGCGAATGAGAATTAAAGTTAAATAATTAATGTTAATGTTTACGATTAATTATTGCACATAAAGTCCGTCTAACGATCGTTAAGTATTTAACGGAAAAATGACTAACGACCGTTAAAATGTAAAGAGAAGGACTAGTAATGGAAAATCTTAAAATGGAAAAGATTTGGGGTCCCTTGGGCTTGCATGATGGCCGGCCATGGGGGGGTTCTCACAACCCAAATCCCTAACTTGTTCCCAAAGTTTTCCATTCACTATATATACAGAGGCTAGGGTTTAGGGTTTCACATTACTTTGTGCATTTAATTAACCCTAGATCTCTCCTCTTCCTCTCTTGTCCCTATTCGGCCGAAACCCTCCTCCAAGGGTGTTTTGGTTTTGTTTTTCCATAAAACAAGGACTTGTGTTAGATCTAGCAATCGCTTGATTCGTTGGTTAATTCGTGTGTACAAAACTGTGGTAGTAAGACACTATTCTTACACCTAATTGGTTTGAGTTGTAAAACGGTAAGGGGCAACTCTTTAAACCACTTCTTCTGTTTTGTTCAAAGAGATCTGACATTTGCAAGAAGTACGTTACGCTTACTTTCAGTTAATTATTTATTTGTTATGATCTTAAGTCTTCCGATGTGTACTCTGTGGTGTCTACATGGTTTTATTGTATTCATGTATTACAAACTCAACAGTGGCATCACGAGCCTTGTATAACAAGTAATTAATTACTGAAACACATAATTAAAATAAACATGATTGTGTTATTATTTGTATGCGTAGATCTAGGGTTTGCAAAACCTAAACCCTAATTTATTAGGGGGGCGTTTTTTTGGTGCCCTAATTAGAGTTTTGTAAACTTAAGTTTTAATTGGATTAGAAACCCTAGTATGCATGCAATTTTATGTGTATTGCGTAACTCTGTTTAATTGCATTAATTGTTAAGTGTGATTTATATCCATGATAATTATCTGCATGTTTTATCATGGATCTGCTTTTATTGTATGTCTTTCTTGATTAAGTGATATACACTAATTATTATGATAGATCTAAAATTGGGGAAGACCTCAATCATTATTAATTTAATCAATTATGTGCTATGTGGTATGTGTTTGATTTTGACTCAAGCAATCGATGAATCGATGCATGTGGCTCACTTCGTACATTGCTGAAAACGGGTGAGAGTCTTAATTAAACATATACATATTGACAGATCTAGAATTGATTATTAATAGGATTTATCAAAAGGTTTGCATGTGGTTATTTGATATGCATGACTTATTTATTATGTTATGCATTCATTGTTTATTTGTTTATTTTTAAATACTTGCTTGTTTGTTATATGTAACAAAGGGTATTTTGATAAGAAAAATAAACTGACCTAAACAATGGTGAAACATGTATTTTTAAGCATAGTAATCATAATCGTTTAATTGATTGATTTTTTGCACAAAATAGCTAGAACGGCTCACCCATTAATGACAAACTGTGTGATGTGTATAAGGTTGGTACGCATTAAATTGTGACCTTAAAGATGAGGGTATGTAATATGCTTCGCGCTGACCTAATTCTCCGCTCGTTTGTGCGTCTTAATGGAGCTACCAAGTATTCCTATATGTGTGCATAAAATCTTAAGGGTGAATTACTTTAATTTCTACGCGCCACTTTTGTGGTAATTATCCGAATAACTTGGGTCTTATGACTCATGCAGTAGTAGGATATAGTGGTAATTAAGGTGATTCTTTAATTGGTTATCCAATACCTCGATTAAAGTTTGATGAAGAAAAAGCTTAAATCATTAAAACAAGGATATAAATGTTTTAATAAAAACCTATGCTACGAAGATGAATGCATGACATCTTTGTACATATTTGATTTGACATCAAAATTATTACCCTTTAAATTTAAGTTATATGCCATCCAGTGAAACGGAAACACCTAAGATTACCTTTTATTTGCGTGAGAACGTGACTTAGATTGTAATCGAAGGGTAAAATGTCCACGTGTCGTGAGAACGGGCATGGACGATTTTGCAGTTTCTTAAATTGGACAACTTAATTGAGTTAGGCGGTGAAAACTGAAAACTCAAGGCATAAGATGGGATAAAACATGTTTACATGGCGATTGATATTTGCTATATGTAAATCCCATAAATCTAGGAATTGCAATTGAAATTGGCAATTGAGCAAAAGCTCTACCATTTTGTATAAGGTTCATTACTAGCAGATCAACTGACGTGATGAGATTATGACAATTTGGATCCTAGTTTTCAATAATAATTAATTGGTTATATGAATATGAACCTGGGTATTTAATTGTTTATTGAAAAGGAAAATTATCAAAATACTAATTATGGTTTTTTGAACTTTTTCTGTAGATGGCTCATCAACCTGAAAACACTATGAGCTTAATGAGTTCTGCTTTCAAAGAAATGATTCGAAGAGACAAGCTGACTGGCCCTAATTTCAACGATTGGCATCGTGCACTTAGGATCATCCTTCGTGTTGCCAAACGACTTGAAATTTTGACTACACCTCTGCCTGATGCTCCTCTCGACACAAAGAACTGCTCTTGAATTAGAGGCATATCGTGTTGAATATGAGTAGCACAATGATGTGGCGTGTCTTATGCTTTCGGGGATGTCTTCTCAATTGCAAAAACAATTTGAGAATTATCCGCCTATGAGCATGTTAGATGAACTCAAACGTACGTTTGAGAAGCCACCTGCAGCTGAACTATATGAACTAATTGAAAAGGTTCATAGCTGCAAGCAGGAGGTTGGCAAATCTGTCTCCGACCACGTCCTTGAGATGAAACATCACTTGGACCAATTGGAGAAGCTCGGCTGTGGTTACTCGAATGATGTATGTGTCGGCCTCATCAATCACTCCCTTAGTCAGGAACGATTTGGTGATTTTGTCCGCAATTTTAACATGCATTGCACGGGGAAGACAGTGAATGAGTTACATGCAATGCTTGTAGACTTCGAGAAGAGATTGCCAAAGAAGGCTCCTACACCTGCTTGACTAGCAATACAGGGTGATAGGGTGAATAAGCCAAAGCCGCAAGCAGATAAGAAAGGGAAAGGAAAAGGAAAGGGGAAACAAGTTGTCATCCCACCAGCTCCTAAGAAGAACCCTGCAAAGAAAAAGGAGAATCCTAAGAAGGATTTAACTTGCCACCACTGCAACTCACCAGGCCACTGGAAGCGGAACTGTCCAGTTTATCTGAATGAGTGCCTTTAGAATAAAAATAAGATGGTGCCTAGCTCATCAAGTATTTTTATGTTTGAATTATTTTCTTTTCCTCATAAGCAAAATTCCTGGATATATGATACAGGATGTGGTACTCACATCTGTAATACATTGTAATACATCGCAGGGACTTATAGGAGCAAGGAAGCTGACCTGTGGAGAAAGATACTTGTACGTTGGAAATGGAAAGCGTGCAGTTGTCGAAGCCATAGGGACTTTTGATTTAGTGTTGCCTTCGGGCTTAATTTTGGAACTAAATAATTGTCATTATGCACCCTCCATTGTTAGGGGTGTTATTTCAGTTTCTTTGTTAAAAGATATTGGTTTTGTGCACACTTTGACCAGTTATGGAATTTCAGTTTCTTTAAATAACGTTTTTTACTTTAATGCAATTCCTATGCTTGGTGTGTTTGAAATTGATATGGATGGTTGTATATCCAATGAAAATAATTCGTTGTATAGCATTAGCAATAAGAAGAGCAAGTTGAACTGTGACTCGTCTTATCTTTGGCATTGTCGCCTTGCCCATATAGGCAAGAAACGAATGGAAAAGCTGCAACATGATGGGCTTTTACAAACGGTCAATGATGAATCATTTGACAAATGCAAGTCTTGCATAGCTGGGAAGATGACAAGGAAACCTTTTTCACCACAAGTGGAAAGGGCTTCTGATCTACTTGGATTGATACACACTGATGTGTGTGGTCCACTTAGACATGTGTCAAAACGTGGTGCTTCCTACTTCTTAACCTTTACGGATGATTTCAGTCGTTATGGTTATGTTTATTTACTTAAACATAAACATGAAGTCTTTGAAACATTTAAGGTTTTCAAAAGTGAAGCAAAATTACAACTCGGTAAGAAGATTAAAGCTCTTCGATCCGATAGAGGTGGTGAGTATATAAGTCAAGAGTTCAAAGATTACTTAGCTGAGTGTGGAATTATCCAGCAACTCACATCTCCTTATACTCCACAACAAAATGGTGTATCTGAAAGGAGAAATCGTACCTTACTTGACATGGTACGATCAATGTTTGAACTTACGACTCTTCCTTTTACTTTTTGGGATTATGCCCTTGAAACTGCTATTCGCATTTTGAATATGGTTCCAACAAAGAAGGTTGTTAAAACTCCATATGAAATATGGACAGGAAAAGCTCTCAACTTTTCTTACTTAAAGGTCTGGGGATGTGAGGCGTTTGTTAAACGTGACACACCAGATAAGCTCCAAGCCAGATCTGTTAAGTGTATCTTTGTAGGATACCCTAAAGAAACTATGGGTTACTACTTTTACTACCCAGCTGAGAACAAAGTCATCGTGGCTAGGTATGGAGATTTCCTTGAAAGGAATCTCATATCTCAAGAACTCAGTGGGAGAGTATATGATCTGGAATATGATCAAGAAGATACAACACCTTCTGAAACTACTAGTCAACTTCAAGAAGAGCCTGAAAGCTTAGGCGTTCCTCCTGAAGTTGTTCCCATTCGTAGGTCTGAAAGGACTATACGTGCACCTGACCGTCTATGTCTTAACGTAGAGGTGGAGGAAAATATGGTTGGGGATCTTAATGAACCTGCCAACTATAAGGCTGCCATGGCTGATCCTGAAAAGGATAAATGGCAGATTGCTATGAATGGGGAAATGCAATCCGTGAAAGATAGTGATGTTTGGATTGAAGTTGACCTTCCTCCCAATGCGAAAATCGTTGGAAGTAAGTGGATCTTCAAAAAGAAAACTGACATGGATGGCAATGTACATACCTACAAGGCTCGTCTGGTAGCTAAAGGTTTTACTCAAACCTATGGCATTGATTACGAGGAGACCTTATCTCCTGTAGCAAACATAAGAGCTATTAGGATTCTCATAGCTATAGCTGCACACTATGACTATGAGATTTGGCAAATTGATGTCAAAACCGCTTTTCTGAATGGTCGTCTAGATGAAGACATCTATATGACACAGCCGGAGGGGTTTGTGAATCCATTATTTCCTAACCGTGTATGCAAGCTTAAGAGTCCATTTATGGACTGAAGCAAGCATCAAGGCAATGGAATAAAAGATTCGATGGAGAAATCAAAGGTTTTGGATTTACTTATAATCTTGATGAGCCGTGTGTATAACACAAAGCTAGTGGGAGTCATGTTACTTTCCTTGTTCTTTATGTCGATGACATATTAATCATAGAAAATCATATACCAAGTCTAAATGAGGTGAAAGTCTATCTTGGTAAATGTTTCTCGATGAAGGACTTAGGGGAAGCAGCATACATACTCGGAATCAAGATCTACAGGGATAGATCAAGGCGGCTAATTGGTTTAAGCC
This sequence comes from Chrysanthemum makinoi, assembly GCA_910596185.1. Classification (NCBI taxonomy): domain Eukaryota; kingdom Viridiplantae; phylum Streptophyta; class Magnoliopsida; order Asterales; family Asteraceae; genus Chrysanthemum; species Chrysanthemum makinoi. Next base: position 110,368,065 of record OU343224.1, on the reverse strand, counting down.
AAAGTGCTTACATTGACAAAATATTGAAGAAATTCAATATGCAAAATTCCAAGAAGGGATTTTTGCCAATGCAAGTAAATCATGGTTTGAGCAGCCAAGGTTGTGCTTCAACACCTGCAGAGGTGGCGCGTATGAAGAAAGTTCCTTATGCTTCGGCTGTAGGATCTATCATGTATGCGGTGCGATGCACAAGGCCTGATATGTGGCGTTTGCTCAAAACTTGACGAGTCGGTATCAACAGAATCCGGGTGAAATTCACTGGACTGTTGTTAAGCATATTCTCAAGTACCTTAGGGCTACAAGAGATATGTTCATAGTGTATGGGGAAAATCCAGAAGCGAGAACTGCATTACAGGTTACTGCGATGCATCCTGGAAGTGTGACAAAGATGATACGAAGTCTCAGACGGGTTACATATTTGTCATCAATGGAGGTGCTGTGAATTGGAAGAGCAAGAAACCGACAACACTTGCGATGTCTGCTACAGAAAGTGAGTACATAGCGGCGTCTGAGGCTGCCATGGAAGCTGTTTGGATAAGGAAGTTTGTTTCGGGGCTTGGTGTTATGCCGTCGATTGAAAATCCTATTAAAGTATATTGTGACAATTCTGCTGCAATTACTTTTGCCCATGAACCTGGAGTCATGAAGGGCACCAGCCACTATCCTAGACAATATCACTATGTTCGAGAACAAGTCGAGATAGGTGAAATTGAGTTGCTCAAAGTTCACACCGATGATAACCTAGCAGATCCTTTAACGAAGGCCTTACCTGGTGAAAAACTTAATCATTTGTCTGATAAGTTTGGACTTCGTTTAGCTAGTAGTTTCATGCCCATGTGTGACTAAGTATTTTAGATAAAGGATATTGTAAACATTATTATTGAAATGAAATAAAGTATTTTGTTATGTTTATTATTCATTTATTATGATGTTATCCTATATTTGCATGTTTAAATCCTTGAATAACTTAAGTTATTCTAAATAGTCCGTTGTCAATCAATAACATGGGAATGATATTGAATTAAGACAAATCTGAGTATTAGTTAGAATATACTTGAAAGTATATTGATGCGTAGCATGACTAATTTAAGATGATATTCAATGAATTGAGTATAGGACTTATCTCACCCACATGATGATACTTTATGGATCTTAGTCATTAAGTATATCATGAATGTTTATCCTCTGACTTGAGATACCAGAGATATGTCATGGATGTAGTGCATTTTTGTGAAGCAATCTAACGCTATACGTAACTGGTAGTTATAAGGGTTGTTTTCAGAAGTGTTGCGAAATTTATGATTTCTGCTTGTAGTCAAAATAGGATTTGTTTCCTTCAAATTTATTTTGAAGTATAATACTGCTGGGCCCCTCGTAGGGTTGTTAAGATGTTTGCATGGCCATGCCCAAGGTCTTCTGGAATATGTTCAGAAGAATTGGTAATCTTGATAATCACATAAAGCGAGAAACAGAATAGTTAATTAAGAAATGAGTGAGATCCATATTCTTATTAACATGGTATTAGAAACAAAAGGATGAATATGATGATGAATCATCAAAACTTGGTTTTTCTCCAGAAAACTATACACGAGTTGTACCGGGGACATTGGCGTGTTGCTAGACGCTAACCAATGTCATTTCACGTTTTGTAAACATTTCCAAGTGGGAGCTGTTGGAAATGTATATATTTATAAATACGTGAATGTCCGGATTCGAACTCGTGACCATGGGATTGCACACATTAGCGAATGAGGATTAAAGTTAAATAATTAATGTTAATGTTTACGATTAATTATTGCACATAAAGTCCGTCTAACGATCGTTAAGTATTTAACGGAAAAATGACTAACGACCGTTAAAAATGTAAAGAGAAGGACTAGTAATGGAAAATCTTAAAATGGAAAAGATTTAGGGTCCCTTGGGCTTGCATGATGGCCGGCCATGGGGGGGTTCTCACAACCCAAATCCCTAACTTGTTCCCAAAGTTTTCCATTCACTATATATACAGAGGCTAGGGTTTAGGGTTTCACATTACTTTGTGCATTGAATTAACCCTAGATCTCTCCTCTTCCTCTCTTGTCCCTATTCGGCCGAAACCCTCCTCCAAGGGTGTTTTGGTTTTGTTTTTCCATAAAACAAGGACTTGTGTTAGATCTAGCAATCGCTTGATTCGTTGGTTAATTCGTGTGTACAAAACTGTGGTAGTAAGACACTATTCTTACACCTAATTGGTTTGAGTTGTAAAACGGTAAGGGACAACTCTTTAAACCACTTCTTCTGTTTTGTTCAAAGAGATCTGACATTTACAAGAGGTACGTTACGCTTACTTTCAGTTAATTATTTATTTGTTATGATCTTAAGTCTTCCGCTGTGTACTCTGTGGTGTCTACATGGTTTTATTGTATTCATGTATTACAAACTCAACAGTTATCTACAAACTAAGTGTTGTGAACTCGTGATCAGCTCTACTTGAATTGCATCAAATAATAAATTTTGGTCGGACAAGTAGAGTAGATGAATGGTTATAAAATGGTAACTCGTAGATGCAGAAAAGGTGAATCTTAACACATTTATAAATGGGAACACATACTTATAAAAGGGTGAATTTACTTATAAATGGGTTGATTTGCAATTTTTCGCCATGTTACATTCTCAGACAGGTCAAAATGGATTGAATTAAACTATTTAACTGTAAAGAAAACGAATCAAGTCGATCGAAGTCATCCAAAGTTTTCTCCAATGCATAAAACCATTGGTTACAGTAAATTAGATACTACTGCAACAGAAGCTTTTGGAAATGTTTGAGGTTGACCCAAACGTGCTAACCCACGCTACATGATTTGACCCATCCCCTAACGCTCTAAACTGCCCATTTTTTCTAACTCTAACTAACATATGAGACCAAAACAGAAACTGACAAACTTACTTGATAGCACCTCGGGCTCCACCTGCCATTCCATCCATGCTATTCCCAAGCATGCGCATATATACTAGAGAACCAACTAATCCAGCACCAAAGCTGATACATATGATAAAATTAATATCAAACATTATGTTAGTTTATTGAGAAAATCCTCCTAGTTTCTTTTTCTGTAAGCAGGGACTTAAGATTATAAATCATAACTTCTCTAGATTATCTAAACAGTAAACATGAGTCTGCAACTTCTTCAATGCAATAGAAACTCGATTTTTATTTTAGGTATATTTTACCCCACAATAACAAAGTTACCTAGCTGCAATCTCAGGAGTGTAAGAAAAATAAGCTGACACAAGCCCAACACCACCTATTGCCAATGTCAGAGTCTGCAACTTCTTCTTTAGCTGAAACACAATAAATATGAGGAAAACCAGCATTGTAAGTTTATGAATTTGTAGGTTACTTAAAAGGACTTGCATATATCAAATATATAATAACCTTTAAATATTGATCCCTCGACTTAGCAGCCAGCACTTTTGGGTCCCCTTTAGGCTTTCTCAGTTCCCTGAACATTACGTCCTATATGCGAAAGGAAATATAGATTCTCAGTTCCCCTTTACACCATTATAACACATCTATGTGAAAATGGGTCAATTTGGGTGATATTTTCTTGTTAATGGGTCATATGGGTAGAAATCGACATGCTATGTAATGATAGTAAACTTTTTTCGATAATCATTATTGCTATAATGCTTATTTAAGAAATTGAAAAATATGTCTGCTGGTCAGGCCAGCCCAACCCAACCTTGAGACCCACGCTACAACTTTACTTGTTTCGCAAATCAGTTTTCACTTGTTACCAATCCACTCGATTTGCCCATTTTTTATACCTTTTTAGATTAAAGAAAAAGTGGTCGAAGTTGTTAAATCTTCTAAAATGGTATGTCCAAAATTAGGCAGAGCCGCAAATAATTTGATTTACTTTGACCAAGCACATACAAGTAAGTGAGTAACTATTTTAGTAGAGATGGCACTTTAGTCACATCTACTAATTAATGGACCGATTTCAGTTGAGTTTTATTTTGAACAGATGTAAAAAGGGAAATGATCAAATGGGTTAAAACCTGAAAGTAGTTCAAAGTCGATTTTTAATGCAATCAAGTACAACCTTCTAAATCATTTGTATTCCAAAATCGTGTAATGGTTGATTTTGTGATTATAATCAACAGTTAAACAAGGGCTGATCACCATCCAAAAACCGGACGGGACCGAAAACTGAATTGGCAAAAACACCGGACCGAGGACCAGAGCGAAATGTGTTCAGTCCAGTTTGGTCCGGTTCGTCGGTTTGGTCAGGTCCAACAAAGCATATTGGCGGTTATGTGTAAGACATGACGGAGGACCGAATATGAGGAAAAAAGGTGGACTGAGGCGGTCGGACCGGTTCGGGCTGGTTTGTCGGTTTGGTTCGGTTCGGTTCGTGGTCCATTGTGCTCAGCCCTAGTTAAACACATCAATTATGAAGTAAATCAGTTTTTTTTCCAAAATGTTTGTGGGTAAACCATCTCTGGCATGTTCCAACCCGTACATAAAAATGACCGATATCAACCCACTACACAACCCACCCATCTTGCCACCTTTACTTTACAAGATCAAGAAAAAAAGGGAAACAAGAAGCACAAGTGAAACGAAAGCATACACTGCCTCCAGTTGCGGCTTTAGTTGCTCTATCCCATTTGTCCTGCTCACGTCGTGTGGGTGCTGGTCTCCATTTTACTGAAGGGATGTTTGCAGCCTTACATCATTTCACACCAAATAAATTATCAAAATAAAACATTGAAATGGTTGATTGCTAAATTTGTAAAGGAAAAGGACTTTAATAATTTAATTATCTTACTTGAGCAGCTACAACTTGCTTTTCTATGATTGGATTTGAAGTCTTTGTTAGCTCTTTGCTCAAATCAACGTCCATACTGTAGACCAATATCATAATAATGTCAAATGGATAAAAAGAAAAGGGTCAAACTTAACTGGAATAAGAAAAAGGATATGAGGGAAATTCATGCCTGTCAAGGCTCATGACTCGGTTAAAGCTTAGAAATCCAGATGGCTCTTCCTGTTTACAAGTAAACACAATGCAGTAGCATGATGAGACACATATACAAAACACTGAATTTGCAGTTTATTTAAAGATCAACATTCTTTGTACTCTGTAACACTCTGCATCTCGTAAGAGTCCGCATTTATATTTTGGCCATTGACGTCTATTCTAACCCCATACCCTGCCCCGGCGGGATTGGGTTTGTTGTTGTTGTTGTTGTTGTTGTTGACGTCTATTCTAAGTTCAAAAATTCATATAAACTAACAAATTCCTGGAAAATTGGTAACTAAAATAAGCAATCCAAAACAGAAAAGTGGCAATTACAGTACAAGTTTTGGGGTGGCCATATTTCACATACATGTGGTTATCCTAGGTGTGATCTTATAAAATAGATGTGTTTATCCGACAAGCATACTCAAAAGTGATATCGACTATGATAAAGATCACAACATCAATTCCTAATGTACCATATATCTGATAATTATTTTTTTACACAATTTATCATCAAAATTTACTGTGCGTTTTATATGAGCAACACATAATTTCCAATTTAGTAACTGCTAATTTGCTCATCTGCTTATTTTTAACCAATAAAAGTTTTAAGCGTTAGGCAACAAGTTAATTTTTTCTGCTTATTTTGAGGAGTGTCTGTATATAACCTCCACAAATACCCTCGGGTGGGGATATGACTCCGCCAGATTGGGTACTGTTGTTTTGTTACTATCTAACCTTACTTAAACAGGTTATGCTAATTCACACTAAAATAAGCCCGTCAAAAATAAGCAAATCCAAAACACCCCCAAATGCCAAAACCATCTCATTTTAAAAGTCTGATATTGGGGTGTTCGTTTAAGCTTATTTGGCTAGCTCGTGAGCTCCAAATTTTGGGCTTATAAGCTTATCAACTTGAGGTTATGACCTTCAATAAGTCATAAGCTCAAAATTTGGAGCTTATGATCTAATAAAAAGTTCAATAAGCCCATAAGCCAGCCAAATAAGTTTAAACAAACACCCCAGACATTACTTTTGCCTTGGCAGGAATTAATTTTGTTTCCAAGAGTCTAATGTTATCTTTTAGTAGTGGTTTATTTTCTTGTATAGAGAATAGGAAGTATCTTGTTATATAACCTTTCCGCCAATGTAACGGGCTGAGATATGTGATTCAAACATATCTTTTGTACTTAAACGTTTTTTTTGGAGTAATATATTTACCGCGTCGTTGACCTTTTAAAAAAAAAAAAACAAACACCCCACATTAAAAAATATATATATATATAGCTTTATTGACCTTAACAGTAGACAAACGAGGGTCATGAGAAACATTATGTTTATTATCATCACCAATGATTCTTTTCATATGAGGCATGAAATCTCTGTTCCAAATCAGCTCATCAGAAGTCAAAGGGTCTTCTTTCTCACCACCCCAGTATTTTCTAAGCTTTGTGGTAGTGGGGGGCCCACCATAGTCTCCAGGAGCAACTCCAGTGGACCATTTTAGAGGTTTTTTGTTGGGCAAGATTATCTTAGTGGGTAGGATTGGTTGTTGAGGTGTTGAGTCTTGTGTTGGTTTGTTAATGGGTGTTGATGTGCAGGTTATTGGTGAGTGGTAGTGGCAGTTTATTATGGTTGTTGTTGGTGGCATTGTTTTGTTGTTTGGTTTGGTTTTTTGGTTGGATAGATTGTGTTTTGTTTGAAATATCTTTATTGTGTTTTTGTTGTGGAGAGATTGTATATCGAAATGAAGATTTTTGTGAGGAAGAAGTTAATCCACATATGCAACCAAAAGGTGTAATTGTTGTAAAAAAAATATATATCTTTTTTTTTTTTTTTTAATAATAATAATATAAAAGAGCTTTTTAGAGAAATTTTTTTAAATGAACACTTTTGCCTAGTATTTTACACGTATAAACCACGCCCGTATAATTTTCTAAAATGAACTTTTCAATATTAGACGTTAGATTGGTATCGTAATCGTTTTAAACCGTACACGTGTACACCAATTCTCGTGGGCGTGGCCTGGGCGTGGGGAGGCCTGGGCGTGGCCCTGGGCGTGATGTGTGTTGCTGGGCGTGGGGAGGCTGGGAATGCTTGAAGATGGTAGCGAGGAAGATGGTGAGAAGCTTGAAGATGGTGAGCTAGGTTTGAAGAACGAGTACCGGAGATCCCAGTTCTTAAAGTGAAAGACGTGATAAAGATGATAATCAAAAGCCAGGGCGTGGCTAGATGAGAATCAAAGGCATCTTCGGGAATAATTTGGAACTCATTCTTGAACTTGAAGAACCCAAGCTCAAAAAGATCCTTCAATACTTTCCGGTTCCATTTATGATTGTGACATCTCATATGTTTATAAAGTGTGGTATGTGGGGGTAATGGAAAGGGACACATTTTGGTCATTCTCGTAAACCATAAAAAAAGTGTTCAGTTTAGTAATATGAGTATGTATACGGTTCACTTTTGTAATTTGCTTTTTTATAAAACTTTTCTAAATAAAGTAAAAAAAAAAAAAAAGTTCAAATACCCATTTCTTCATAAAGGAAAATAGAAATTTGACTTTACTAATTAGTAATTACAACATGATTTTTAAAAAGTGCAAAAGAGTAGAATATGTATTTTTTTTTTTTTTTTCCCTAAATCATCCTTTTTTAATAAATAGAAAATGCAAAGTTTCTTGAATTTTCAAGAGAAAAACACATCAGATTAAAAAAAAAAAAAAAAAAGATTAGAATTTCTGCAACTAAACACAACCTAAGGTTTAAGGATAATTGTAACAATAGCGTCACATCAACTTTTGAATCCATCACCAAACAGGTATAATAACCAACTTCATCACCCAAACATATTCACTTAATCGCAAATATAAATCACAATATACTCGCACACGCATACAATTAATTCTTTCTTCATAGCTAGCATTGCAACTCGATTGTTGCCAACACCATTCACCCTCAAAAACCATCCAAGACGTGTTGTTGGGCCCTTGGGGGTGGTGGCATTTTAGCTAAAACGCGTGGCGGGAGGAAAGATGACTAAAACGCGTGGCGGGAGGAAATGTGTTTTCCTTTCCCTATTACACCAAGGTTTTTAATACAGCAAAAGCTGAACAGTTTTTATTTAATTTCAGTTTTATGCAAAAATCAAAGAAAACGGAACCATGTTCACCCCTATGTAATACCACGTAACCCAAACTTTGAAAAATAATATATGAGGACATGAGGTCGCTAAGACACATTGCAGACTAAAATGGCATGTCACCTTTGACAAATTGCAACCTGCTTGGTAGGTTATAGATTGCTATGACTAGTAGCTAACTGAAGTAGAAAAAATTAGCTCGCCGATATCATTGGTTACTTCACGCAAAAGATCCAGTGAAGTGATAAAAAGGGAAGCATCATGAGACATTGATGTTCTGGAACTAACCAACTGGAACCCTTACACAGATGACCATACCCAACATTTGATAAATACTACAGAGTAGCTATTAATCATCCAGGCGCGATGTTGTTCTGTTTCAACTAATAACAAGCATACAACTGTGAAAACGGTCACCCAAAACTCAAGTAATTGAGAAATTGGTTGCAATGAACCAAAAAAATTCACTGTTGGCTCCTAAGCGGAAAAATATGTATAATAGACGGAATGAAAAACAGCATACATACAAAAGTTCACTTGCTACTAGCCATTTACTCATGGCAATCAATTGGTCCATGGATAGCATTAGAAATCAATACTGAAGAAAGTTGTCAAGTTTCTGAATGTTACACAGAACTAAGTTAAAATGATCAAAAGTCAGAAATCACTCTAAAAATCAGTCTCACAAATTTACCAATTAGAATTTCTATTCTTAAAATTGAAAAAACTGAAAAGTTGCCACTTATGATGGACATTCTACAATCAAATTGTTTGGCACAGATGCAGAAATGATCAAGCGCAACAGCAGTGAGTGATGATAATAGTGTGTCCCTTATAGTTCTTTTTATATACTCCGTACATCAGGATTTCTTTTCTTCTCTTGATTTTAGCACGAGCGTGGACTTAAATCATATTTCTTCCTTTTTTGTAGCATCCAACTTCTTAGTCTTATCATAAAGCCTATAAATGCAACTCCAGGCAACTTTCACAAAAGGCTATCCTGCCAACATATCAACCATTAGCCAATGAACATGCAACGGGAAATTTATATACTTTTTGCATTTTATCACATAACCCACAGCAAGTTACCAAAGATCAACTGGAAATTTATTAAACCGCATTACTATGTTTGCCAACAAAGCGAATTTTGAAGTAGAACTTTCTAAGGACCTGAAGGTTTATATTTTTGGCCAAGGAACTAACAACTAATGTAAGAGAAATTTTAGATAATTCAACAATGTAACTTTGAATAAGATGTGCATGGCAACAGAAAAGGGGCTATGGTCACATACTCACATGACGAAAATAGACATAGAATCATAGTTCACGAGTAGAGGTGACAAAAATGGCCAGGTAGAACGTGTCAGGTAACGGGTAATTTTGGTGCTGTTTGGGCTGTTGGGTTGACCAGAAATGCTTTTTATCCAATCTTTTATTCTTTGTTACAAATAACTAGTATGTCAAGCATGATTACATACAAAATACATAATTTCAATGCTAGTAATTAAATTTTTGAGTAACCGAATATAGGGTGATATACGCATTATAAATACACTTTGGGTGGTTCCAACCCTTTGAACAACCCAATAGACCAATTTCCCTTTTAAGATAAATTTCTCGGTTTCATACATGTGAACAACTACAGAGAAAGATTAACCAGATATACTTGAAGTCATCAGACCTTTGTAATCGGCCTACTAACCCCATGTACAGTGGTGGAACTTGAACAAATTTTTTAGGGGGACTGAAATCATTTGTAACGTAAAGTGCAGTTCTTGTATATGATAAATCATTCATTAAATTAGATTATGGTACAGAAGTTTACAACCAACATTAACTACTCAATGAGGTTAAGTCAATATCAGTTCGGTACCTTTTTTCGAGCTCTAAAGGTGACCACAGTAAGATCCGTTACCCACAAAAAAATTGTGTGAATGATAGACGAAAATTGATATAGTAGTATAGTACTCTCTTCCCTATGTATATACTACATTTCTATAAATAACAAGCCCCAAGGTTCTATATCTTCGAAAAAAACTATCCAAATAAAACAAAATAATCTCCAAAGTGCATACGTGTTATGAGTACATTTACAAATAAGTTAGAACTTAGTGACCAAAATGAAAATGAAATCACGTTTTTGCTAATGAGGTGTTAGTGTAAAGAGCATAGCCGCGTGTGCAGTATAATAGAAACATATGTAGGGGGCGTTTGGATATACGTTTTTTAAGTGTTTATTGTGACCTAACAATCATAACCACATAATCAGTTGCTTAAAATCTATGGATAGTTAGGTAACTCAACATCTATATAGAAGAATACTCCCTACCATTATCCATATTTATTTTTCTCGAATATTGTGACTCACTGACCCTATATAATAAAATTTCAAGATCATATTCGCCTAACCAAAGGCTCAAAGTTGTCAAAATTGATTATAAGGGCTTCAACTAGCAGTGTCCAAACACCCCCTTAATACCACATATAAAGGATGTAATCACAAGGATACCTTATTTTTTGGAATAGGTCCAAGCACCATTAACCCACTCTTGATGAACTCTTAACCTGTCTGACGGGTAAGCAACCTTTTCATTATTCTCAAAATGCACCAAGTATTTAGACCCCATGTTCTCGATAATCTTCCCAACCCACCACCCATCATTGTCGTATGCATCAACAGTATCCAATACCGAATATTTAGATACCACAATCTCATTAGGAACAGGCCGGATGTGATCAATGGATACAACCTCTCTTAATGGCCCTGAACTGTCCTCCTTGAGAAGAGTTTTGTACTGGATAATGTAGTCTTTGTTGGAAAGACAAGCAATGATGTTTGCTGTAAAGTATGAACCAGCCATACCCTCTTCATTGTTGGTAATTTCGACTCGATCACCTCTCTCAAACAACATTCTTTTCGGTTATGAAGTGTATTTCTACAATACAAGAACAGTTTAATTCTGCAATTTAGCGAGTTACATCTTAAGTTTCTTCTTGCTATATAAAGATAGCATATGAGTTCAGGAATTATTAAACTAGACGGCTACACCTTCTCAAATAGTGTTTTAAACCAATAAGACAAACACATTCAAGAGGATAGGAAAACAAAGAGTGATTGGGATTGCATTTTAAAACAGATTATCTGATTATCTGTTTAAAACGTAGATATTCAGAAAACAGTGTTTGGCAAACTAGTTACAAAAAAAATCTGCGTTGTTTTGCAAACCCAGTCCCAAACACCCCCAAATAACAGGGATAAATGATGAATAGACCAAAATAGTTGTTAGTGAATAGCTTAACAAACAGTTTATTTATTGGGTGTTCGGGATTACTTATTTTTCCTGCTTTTCTGCTTATCTACTTATTTTTTAGCACGAAAAGTAGTTTTGATATCCAAACACTTTTGTGCTTATCTGCTTATTTTTAGTCAGATAAGCACTTCTATATTACCTATTTGATATAATATTAAAATCAATTATAACTGTTATATCTAGCCTAGAATCTTTAATTACAGAATTTGACTGAAATTTTTTATCAAATTATTATTTTTGTCGACTGTTGTTGTAAATAAGATTAATTAAAAAATGAAAAGTAAACAATCCCAAACACCCTCTAAAACTAAGCCGATTTGGGCTAAGCTTATTTAACATAAGCCGATTTGGGCTTATTTTTAATAAGCTCCGATTTTGTGGCTTATTTTGAGACTTGTCGGCTTATATAAGTTTATTATGATATGATAAACTTATAAAAGCGGACAAGTCTCAAAATAAGCCACAAAATCGGAGCTTATAAAAAATAAACCCAAATCGGCTTATGTTAAATAAGCTTAGCCAAACAGGACCTTAATAAGCTCAAGTTCTTAACCCTTTTCCTTCATCCAAACACTAAAAGATCCTTGTTTTCATTTTCATAACACAATAAGCAAATCCAAACACCACCCAACAAAGATAAATTATTCTTCCATAGATCATTAAAAGCCAACAACAATATGGGTGCTTTATTATTACCATGTAATAATCTTACTTACTAAGAATCATGAAAATATTCACGCATGAATAAACTATGAAAGTAGTAAGTATAAAGATTAAAAAGATAAACAAAAAAGAAAGAAAGAAATAATTGAACCTTGATGAATTGTGGGAGTTAACAGAGAAGTGAGTGAAGGAAAATGAAAACTCAAATTTACCGAGTCAATGTTGTCTCTACTTTTTAAACAAGTGACAATTCTTTTGTGGACCCGTCAACTATTAAAGTAGGGAGTTGATTTGTACACTCTCAAAAATGATTGTCACTCTCAAATTGTGAGTGTTTGGACAATTATACCCTCGCATTATTTTTAGTTATGTTTATCCTGAAAAGGTATGAATGTCCAAACACTCACAATTTGAGTGTCCCAATCATTATTGAAAGTGTACAAATCATCTCCCATTAAATTAGGTAACATCACAATGCATGAGCTCTATTGGTGAGCCAAATGATCAGAGCGCCAATCATATCAGAACATCGTGTCATTTTTGAGTCAAATGTTTTGACTCGGCTCAAGCTATTTGCATTTTTGTTTGTGTTTTTTTTTCTTTTTTTTTTTCAGAAAGTGGGTATTTTTAGTGAATATTTTGTAGTACCCAATAACATGCTAGTAGTGTTTTATGAGAGAGTGTTTTAGTTATTTGTATGTTATTTAGAAGTGTATAATGTGGTGCTGAAATGATTTATAGCGTATTATTTGTATTCCCTCACCTCTTGCTCTAAAACGGTCATAAATTATTGGATATGATATACACTGCATTTCATATTCCTTATATCATCATTTATGCAATGCACTGTTAGTAAAGTGATTTGTATAGTGATGACGTATAGTCTGGTGTCGGGTCATAAACCCGACTACAGTCCACTACTGGCAAGCCCAATACGAACTGGGCCAATGTCCATACGCGTTTGGGCTCACGAAAGCCCAAGCCCATATCTATTTACGGAATAGATATCCGATATCTTCTAAAATAAGAAGATAATCATTCCCAACCGACTTAGGCGGGATACGCCGAAGGTTGGGGAACACGGAACCAACAAGGATTCCGTGTGTATATAAAGGGAATTATATCCCTCGTTTAAGGTACGATCTCATAACCCTAAAACTCCTTAAACCCTAAACCGATTACTCACTCTCACGCCGGAGGATAATCGTGGGAGACAATCCCACGGTAAGCCTAACGGTGTTTCTTGTCTCGTAGTGCGCAGGTCTCAGCGGCAATTCCCAATTGTGTACGAGAACCGGAGCTCCAAATCAGGAACGTCCAACTTTTGTATCAACAAGTGGCGCCATCCGTGGGACCTTACACTAAGAACCAACACTAGAATGACAAAGCACGGTAATCAGAGATCGCAGTCAGATCTCATGGGGAAGAAGTCGCAGAGTGGATTGACCCCTAAGCATACCTCTGGGACAACCACGCTAAAAGTAAGGGATCAGGTCAAGATTTGATCTTCCCTTTGGTGGAACCGCACTCGGGAACAACCCAAGCCACTACAACCACCACGAGTGGAGTAGACCCCCTGCGCACCACCTTTACTACTCCTTCCAATCAGTCTTTGAATGACCTAACAAAGGTACGAGGCTGGCGGGATAAGGGTAAAGCAGGAAACAAACGCTCACCCTCGAGGGAGTCGTAGCCGGAATTAACCAGAAGTTTTCGTATCCCAAAACTACGAAACATTAACGGCCTCATGCAAGAGAGAGAAGAAGAGATCGGTCGGAACTTGAAAGCCCGACTCAACTTCGATTCTGAATACTGAAACTTCTCCATTCGCCATCGAAAGAAAAGCGCAGGGAGATAGCGGCGACCCCCAGTATTCAACAGAATAGGGAGGAGAATTGAGGATGATGAGACATCTCACTCGCAACACTTGAGTGATAGTGAGAAAGAAGAACGGCGTACCAGTGTCTACACTAGATTGGGTAGCCGTAAAATACGTGACAGACTGGGGCGAAAGCACTCCCCAAGTGAAAGTCCTTCAGATCCAGGCTACGAGTCAGACTCGAGGACGGCGGCAAACGCCGTAAGAAGGAAAATTCATCTTCTGATAATTCCTCGGACAACGAGGACAGCGACACAGGACATTGGAAGTCTAGAAACAGACGTGATAGCCAAGAGGAAGACATGTCTCTCCCGTGGCGCCGTCAAAAAGTGGATGCGTTCACCAGACGCATTAGTGATTTCTCTGAGAACAAGAAGAGGCGCATGCCTACAAATGTCAAGACCTATGATGGAACAGGTGATCCTGACGATCACCTAAAAATCTTCGAATCAGCCGCGACCATTGAGAACTGGCCACAACCGGTGTGGTGCCACATGTTTAATTCCACACCTGGTGGGAAGCGGCGAGCTGGTTCAACAAACTCCCACGAAGGAGCATAAATGGTTTTGAAGAGTTGAGAAAGGCGTTCCGCATAAATTTTACTCAACGGAAAAAGTGTGCTAAAAATCTGTCGAACTTCGCCAGGGTAAGCGAGAACCAAGGAGAATCTACGAGTGCATTCATGGAACGCTTTAAAGATGAATGCATGCAAGTTAAAGCATGTTCTGAAGTACTAAAGATCTCGGCTTCATGAATGGGATTAATAATCGGAACTCATCAAGAGATTGAGCGACAAGATCCCGAGACTTTTGATGAACTCATGAAGCGCTCTCGATCTTTGTCGGGGAAGCGCCAGCGGCGAATAGCAAAAAGAACCACTCGAGTTACCGGTCACAGGAACAACTCGGGAGACAATCCAACGACCGAAGTAATAACCGTAATAGGAACTATCGCAGACCGGAGGCGGCAGAGCAGAGATAATGACAGGTATACTCCCCTGATCAAAACACCAAAGGAAATACTCGCAGCGGAAGGTGCGAATTTCCCAATACCACCGCAGATGCGCATACCACAGAGGATCGGCGCTGGGAATGGATCTGTGACTACCACGCACAAAAGGGTCACACCACTAACGAGTGTGTCCAATGCGCCAATTCATCGACAAGATGGTCAAGGAGGCGGACTGGACCACTTAGTTAAAAACATTAAAGAGGGAAGAGATAAACAAAAGAATGGAAGCAAGAAGGAGACACCCAAAGATAAGGCCGATACAATCTACATGATACAGAGGCGTGGCAAGCGAACCACTAGACAAAAGGTCGGCCGGGAGTTTTCGAAGAAGCGAAATCTCCTTCCCTACTTTAACTGCGGACAACGGCAGCAGCACAGAGCCCCTCACCATTGAAATTAGTGCGGGTGGTCACGACATACACCGCATGTACATCGATGGTGGGGCATCGGCAAATATCATGTACGAGCATTGCTTTAAAGACTACGACTGAAATACGTAGTCAGTTAAATCCGGTCAACACAGCACTCACCGGTTTCACGGGTGAAAAGATATGGCCCATGGGGCAGCTGCGATTACTAGTCACGTGGCAACGCAGAGCACTCTACGACAACCTGGATGGATTTCATGGTGATCAAATCCCCCTCGTCATACAATGGCATTATCGGGAGACACTGGGATATCGGCCCGTGCGCGGTGCCATCAACAGCGCACGGGATGCTTAAATTCCCAGTAGAAGGAGGCATTGTTACTCTTTACAATGCCACGGTACCAAACAGAGAATGTAACACGGTTACATGCGAAATGGAACCAATCGGACAACGGCAAAGCAGCTGTGTGCGCGCTCCTACAAAAGAACGTGGATATTTTCGCGTGGGAGCCAAAACACATGACTGGAGTACCACGTTCGATCACAGAGCATAAACTTAGAATCCGACAAGGATACTCACCGATACGCCAGAAGAAGCGTGGCCAAGCCCAGAGAGGCGCAGAGCAATCTGGCAGAGGTACGAAATTGGTAAATGCGGGAATTATGCGTGAAGTCTATTACCACGGACGGCTTTCTAATCCGGTAATGGTCAAAAAGCGATGGTAGGCTGCGAATGTGTGTAGACTTCACCGACCTTAACAAAGCATGCCCGCAAGATCGCTATCCATTACCGGAGATAGGCTGGAAAATAGAGTCCTTATGCGGATACCCGTTGAAGTGTTTTCTTGACGCGTACAAGGGATATCACCAGATACAAATGGCTAAAGAAGACGAGGAAAAGACAGCTTTCCACACAAGCCAAAGCGTTTACTTGTTACACAAAAATGCCATTTGGCTTGAAGAATCGGGTGCCACCTATCGCGATTGGTAGACAATGCCTTTGAAAAGCAGGTGGGACGCAACACTGGAAGTCTATGTGGATGACCTGGTCATAAAAGCCATACTTGAAGTTGAGCTTGTGCGCGACATAGAAGAAACATTCAAAACTCTACGAGAGATCAACATGAAGCTAAATCCTAAGAAATGCACCTTTGGCGCTACTGAAGGCATGTTCTTAGGGTACCTGATAGAACCTGAGGGCATAAAACCTTGTTCAGAAAAGACAAAGGCGTAATAGAACTTCCTTCACCACGTACGCTGAAGGAAGTCCAATCCCTCAACGGAAAAGCTGGCGGCCTCAGCAGGTTCTGTCTAAATCAGCAGAAAAGTCATTGCCTCTTTTCAAAACACTCAAGAAGTGTATAAAAAAGGGTGACTTTCGGTGGGACGGCGAGGCGGAAGAAGCCTTCACTACACTCAAGCAGCATCTAGCAAGCGCTCCCAACACTCGTGGCACCCCGACCAGGAGAAGAAGCGATCATGTATTTATCGGCAACTCATGGGGCAGTCAGCGATCTTTGTTATGAATAGGGACTCGGTGCAAACCCCTATCTATTTTGTCGACAAAGCGCTCAAAAAGACGGAGATGAACTACGATTGCCATGGAAAAGTTGGTCTTGGCACTAGTGTTTGCCGCCAGCGGCTGCGCCGATACTTCAAGCGCACCCAATAGCGGTAATCCACGATCAAGCCATCAAGCAGATCATCTCCAAACCCGATGCGTCGGGGCGACTCGAAGTGGAGTGTGTTGCTAAGCGAACATAACATCTCTTACAGACCACGTCTGCAATAAAGGGCGAGTTAGCGGACTTCATCATCGAGAAGCGATCTGACGAAGTACCTACACCAAGCGAGAAGGAACTACAAGATCCATGGATTTTGTTCACAGGCGGGTCCTCATGCGTGGGCGGGTCGAGAGCGGCCTTATTCTCACAAACCCGAGGGAATGGAATTCACTTACGCACTGCGTTTTGAATTTACAGCGACAAACAATGAAGCAGAGTATGAAGCTCTAATCGCTGGACTCCACATTGCAGCTCGAATGGGTGTGCGTAACCTGGAAGCAAATGTGGACTCCCGGCTAGTGGCCAACCACGTGTTGGGTGAATACGTGGCCAAATAAGAGAACATGATTCGATGTATCTGGAGAAGACTAAATCAGCGATCAAAGGCTTTGCAGTTACTATCAAACAAGTCCCTAGAGGAGAGAATCGCAAAGCGGATGCTGAGCAAGATCGCCTCGACGAGCTTCACACACTTATCAAAGCAAGTCCTGGTGGAAACACTGAAAAGCAAGTCAATATCGGAGATGGAAGTCTCCTGATCATAGAGGAGGACGGTCCTACATGGATGACACCGATTGTGGAGTACTTAAACAAAGGTACATTACCCCAAGAGAAGCTCGCAGAATCTGGCGTACAGTGCAGAAATTCGAATGCGCGACAACATCTTGTATCGGCGTTCTTTCCTCCAACCATGGCTCCGCTGCGTTGGCCCCATGCAAGCAAATTACGTGCTGCGAGAAATCCATGAAGGTTCATGTAGCATGCACGCAGGACCACGGTCCGTTGTAGCACGCGCCATGCGATCCGGATACTACTGGCCAACCATGCATAAAGATGCGAGAGACTTGATAAGGAAGTGCAATGATTGTCAGGTCCACAAGCCCGTTCCGCGCCAACCACAACATGAGTTAACGCCAATCACGGCGCCATGGCCATTCTACAAATGGGGCATCGATATCGCGAGTCCTTTTCGATAGCAGCAGGCGGTCTCAAGTTTCTCATAGTAGCTATAGACTACTTTACCAAGTGGATCGAGGCAAAAGCAGTGGCGGCGATCACGGCAACCAGGTGAAACGCTTTATGGGACAACATAGTATGCCGCTTCGGATTACCTGGAGAAATCATCTCGGATAATGGGAAACAATTCTGCGACAACCCCTTCAAAGATTGGTGCGAGAAGTTAAACATCACCCAACACTTCGCGTCGATTACGCACCCACAAACCAATGGCTTAGTAGAGCGCGCAAATCGAAGCCTGGGCGAAGGAATAAAGGCGCGCCTAGACAGGCACAAAGGAAGGTGGGTCGAGGAGCTTTCGCATGTCTTATGGGCTCACCGCACCTCGATTAAAACCGGCCCGGGGACACCCCTTCTCTCTAGTCTACGGAGACGAAGCCGTTATACCAAGCGAGATCGGCATGCCAACTATCCGCACCGCGGAGATCAATGTAACAACAAACAATGACGACAGACGTATCGACTTGGATCTGCTGGAAGAAAACGCGAGCAGCGACCATACGGGAGGCAAAGTCGAAGTCAAAAATGAAAGGATACTATGATACCAAGGTGCGCAGTGTTTCATTCAGACCAAGCGACTTTGTCTACCGTGCCAATGAGGCGAGCCACGCAGAAGATACAGGTAAGCTTGGACCAAAGTGGGAAGGACCTTATGAGGTTCTTGAAGCAATTGCACAGGCGCACAGCTGAGGCTTGGATGGTCGTGACCTACCGCGCACATGGAACATTGGCAACCTCAAGAGGTGCTACTTGTAAGACCAGCTACGCACAGACACAGACGCTCCGCACTTTTAGGGCCCAATAAACATTCATGTATTTATTTTTTATTTTTCATATTTCTTGTTTTCCTTGTTGGGCCATTAAAAAAAAAAACATTCATGTATTTACACGTTTTAGTAATAGCCACTGCAAAAACAAAAAGAAATGTTCATCCATAACTACGAGTTATTACATATTTCTTACCAGCTGCTAGCAGCTTAAGTGAAGAGGTGCCAACATGACTTGTCGCACCTTTGACTTCGATAGCACTCTTCAAAACATCGCATCGATGCGACCACGTGCCACACTGCGGCACTCCATCGACCTCGGCAAGTGAGCCGCACCAACCCCACACAAAATGGCCTTCCTGCAATTCCCTTTTTTTAGCAAGGCGGGTGGCATGCGCTTCCAGGACTTCCTTTAAAGGTACCTCCTTCTCTAAAGCAAATGGATCCGACTATCCACTGGGGACGCGCAAAGACAGGCACTTGGGCCTGAGACTCATGAGGTTTCAAAAATAGTCAGCGTGTGTCAGCATCCAAATCGCACGATGACGCGCCAAGGTCAACCCCGCCATAATCACATTTATTGGATAATCCTGATCGCGCTCAAGCTCCGAAATCATTGGGAGCTCCAAGTCTTTCATTCTCTGCATAGCGGCGACCAAGTGATTATATGACTCGGCATCATACCACGGTGCCTTATCCAACGGCGCCTTCAGCGATTCGCCTTGTGGAGCTCTTCAATGGCCGATTTACCACGCCCCAGGCGCACTTCACCACCTCTCGAAGGCATTAACCACCTCGATGATTCCGGGTACTAAGAGCAGACCAGCGGAGACCATGGCCTATAAGCCCCGGGCTCCGCTATCATAGACATAAGCTGCGGATACAACTCTTCATCATACTCGATGCTTAGCTTACGCAGCTTTGCCTCCTGTACCTCCAAGGACCAGCTCACAGTATTCCCAAGCTCCCCCAACTGCGCAAATAAACTTTCTTTACCACGATCTAGATGTTTTAATGACCGGCAGACACGAGACTTATACCTAGCGACATCGGCACGCTCTTGATTCGGTGGCACACTAGCGCCATTTTTCCTCGGCTGTTTTTGGCGTACTGGCGCTCCCAATTTGCCTCTGCATGGGCGCTATCTAGTTGTGCCGGGTACTTGAGCCTCGACGAAATCGTTTGATCCTTTTGGGAATCTTGGTTTTGCATCGGATACTCGGTCTTTCGGCTTCACAATTAAGCGATGGCGGAGACTTGAACCAATTCTTCAACTAATTGCTCGAGGGCACATTTGCATCGAGTGATCTTCCTTATCTGTCTCTGCGGTTGAGAATGCGGCGTGTCGGACTAACCTTAGGGGTGACTCTATAACTGCTCCATTGCAGCGGGATCATCGCACAATATTAGAAACACATCTAGCACATTCACCAACAAAGAAAATTATTCATATGCGACTTTACTTACGTGGCTCCGCATCATCGAGTCGCGACGGCGCTTCATCGATGAGGATAACTCCACGTCGTGACCACGGGGCGTTTCTTCCTTGAAGGGCCCGCACCATCATCTCTCGAGTCCTTTTGCGACTAAGCGGCTTCTTCTTCCTCTTCCTCTTGAGGTTGAGCCACAGCTACGACGGTGGCTGCCATCGGAAGTTAATTGAGGATTGGGGCGGCTCTGCCGGTGTTGCCTCCGCGCAAGCGAGGCTGGTCCTGTATCCCACATTGACTCTATGGCGCGCCCCAGATGCCGGCTAAAATAGGCTCTTCATCATCCTTCAAAGGTCTTACTCCTGTCCTTCTTGCCGGAGGCTTAGCTATTGTACAGCGGTGAACGAGATCCATCTCTGCGAAGACAAGGCGATATAAAAGCAGGTTATATAATGCGCGACATATACGGAAGATTGTTCTTACAATATTTACATACGATGTCTGAGGAATAAGTACCCACCCTGGCCATTGGCGTCTAAGAAGATAGGGATCTCATTTTCGGGGCCAAAATAATTGCGGCTGATTCCCATGTGCACAAAAAATCCCTCAGGATATGCACTAATGGGGATGCGGTTAGCATTTATCGATTCCGCATCCTCGACATTATAAGACCGAGGCGGTGGGCACTCATCCCTCTGTAAGGTTCCCGGGTATAAAAATCATAATCCCAGGAAAACCACGTATCATCTACCCGGAAGAAATACTCCTCCAATTCCTAAGTGCATCTAATTTATCCGTATAACACTGCAGTCTACCGGGCGCTTTGCAAAGATACCCCCCATGCGCCCATGTGGTGTGATAGAAGGCGCGGAATAGGTGGATGGTGGGGTTAATCCCCAGTAAACGGCAATTTACTTCAAAATTTGTAATCTTAGCGGCGCCAATACGGTCTTTGTGATATGTGTAGATTATAATAATTTAACACATCGCACGAAGCGTGAAAGGGGCACACGTTGATTCGCAAATTCGAATAACCGTGTATATACACCCACTTTCCCTGCGGGAAAATCCGCTATCGTGGCTTGCGCATCCGGAACTACTGGATGCACATGCAGGGTATAAAGTAATGAGGTGAATTCCATCGGATCGATCCGCGGTGAGGTCGGAGGTGAAGTCGGACAAACTGTTTCACCATTGGGATATTCTTTTTTGATATAACGCACGCGCGGTTACCTTTGTGGTTGGTTACTTTCGGATCACAACTCTTAGCACACTTTAGCAATGGTGGATGGAGGTTTTACTATGAGGAATCCGGTGAAAATGAATCTCATAGTTATATATCTTTTCTCCTCCACACGATTAGCGACACGTGGATCCCACTAGTCCTCATTGTGTGGCTGAGATGGCTTGATGGGACAACAGGCATAACTTTCCCGAATAACGAGGCCTTCAAAATTCACTTGGATGTCTCGATACATTGCACCTACGGGTAGATGTATGGTTTCTTTCATACGTTTTCTAAGTTATTTATTTTTGATTACGGTCTTTAGTCTAGCACCCGCTGATTACGCGCTGCGCCTACTAGGCTGGGGGACATGATGGCGTATAGTGCGGTGTGGTCATAAACCCGACTACAGTCCACTACTGGCAAGCCCAATACGGCCTGGGCCAATGTCCATACGCGTTTGGGCTCACGAAAGCCCAAGCCCATATCTATTTACGGAATAGATATCCGATATCTTCTAAAATAAGAAGATAATCGTTCCCAACCGACTTAGCGGGATACGAAGGTTGGGGAACACGGAACCAACAAGGATTCCGTGTGTATATAAAGGGAATTATATCCCTCGTTTAAGGTACGATCTCATAACCCTAAAACTCCTTAAACCCTAAACCGATTACTCACTCTCACGCTGGAGGATAATCGTGGGAGACAATCCCACGGTAAGCCTAACGGCGTTTCTTGTCTCTTAGTGCTTGTGTCTCAAGCGGCAATTCCCAATTGATGCGAGAGACCTCAAATCGAACGTCCAACTTTTGTATCAACACTCTAATATCACCTTTTAACTATTATTTAAATAAAAAACTTTGAGAAATAACTAAAATACTTAACTTGTTGAATTAGCTAAAACCTATACACTCTAATACGTAATCACTGGCGTATCCAAGAATCCGAAGCAGGATATGCACGGTTTTTTAGTGACTTTATTAAAAACAAATTAGTTTTTGGGTTGCGATTTTCAGGTCAAGTAAAGACAAATTCTCAATATCTTTCTATAACAACCTACGTCAAATATAACAAAATAGATATTTAATAATAATAATAATAGACATGAACAAAGTTGCAAAAACCGCTAGGCGCTAATTGGGCGGTCGACCACCGCCTAGTGCCTAGGCGAATTAACTTTTTCTACATAAAAAAAACAATATTAGATGTATATGATATAAAGTTTGCATAATTTATATATTTTTATAAATTTTATTATTATCCTTATTATTTTCAATTATATATTTGATATAAATGTTGCAAAATTCAAATTATATAAGGTTTTATGTAAATTTTCATCAATTTTAAGTAAAGCACAATAATAGAGTTGGGCCATTTATATAATTTGTTAAAGAGCAATGATATGGAGGCCTAACATATATGCCTAAACTCATGTCTAATCCATTAACAATTTGACACATCATTCATATATTTTTTCACTCTAAATCTTTGCCATTGATTTTTCACTTGTCATCATCTTATTGTTAGGCATGTTTTTAGTCATGCATTTTAGGCATGACAATCATTTTCCTTTGTTAAATGGGCTCAAAAAGATAGACACGCTAATAAATTGATTAGGGTTTTTTTTTCTCTTTCTTAGTAACCACTTTTTTTTTCTTCTCTTCCAATCCTCCTCCTGCTTCCCTCCTACAACACAAAGACGCCGGAAAACACCACCACCAATGCATATAGGAACACCAAAATTCGATCTACCCTAAAATCTTGTTGACCGATGTTGACCTAGTCGACCAATTTGGCCATCCTAGGCGGAAAGTTGACTGCCTTTTGACCTAAATGTCTAATTTGGCCGATTTGCTTCAAATCGGGGTAGTGGGAGCCGACTAGCGCCTAGGCGCCGCCTAAGCCGCATTTTACAACACTGGACATGTGTAAAAGTTACTATTACAAATCTTGGTTCATAAATCATAAATGAATTATCCAATATTTGAAAACCATGCCCCCAAAATAAGCACAACGAGCTAAAAATTTCTAATATGTTTAAGTGAAACTATAAATTAAGTCGATTTGGCCTTCGGGATCGAAAAAGGTGGACCCAAGTTGTTTTTAATAAAGTAAAAGATAACTAGGCTACGTAAAAAGGCATAAAATTGACCTTTTGGCCTACATCAAATACATTATTACTTACTCCTTCTTCTTCTTGGAGAATGTCGTAGAAATAAAGACTAGAAGCGTTTTTCTTTTCTTTCTTTTTTTTCCTTTTCAACAATGCCAACTTAGATTAAGGTATGTACTCACGTTTTTCTTCTCTTTTAGAAGGTGTGCACTCATAAATATTTAGTGTATTTTGTTGTTACTTTTGAAACATCCTAGATCATTGTACTTTTCTTTTTTCTTTCTTTTCTGCAAAATAAATAATATATATATATATATATATAGTGTATCTTTATTTTGAGAACCCTATTAAGTGCGAGAACTGCGAGAACTCTTTATGAACCGTTAGATGAGTTGATCAATGGATGAAAAGCTTCGTGGCAAATCTGTAAATAAAGAAAAATTCAATATTACTTTTTTTTTTTTTTATATTAACCTGGGTTTCGACTCGACATTGCGAGCCGACTAATCCCAGGGCGACTACCCTTTGGATAGCCCGGAGTCATCGCAGGTGAACCTCCGTGGCCACATGGGGATTTGGAGGGGCAATATAGGAATTTCATGACAACCATTCCTAAAAACCGTCCCACTAATTAAAAGTATAATTGATTGGTGATTAGGTTAAACAAATCAATACCTGCCGTCTAAAAAAAATAACCACTCCTCCAAAAATATGCGCCTCTTTTTTTCTCTAGTACTCTAGTAAAAAAAAATAATCACTCCCTACAAAAGGGGAGGTCGTTTCTACTTTGGTAGAACTGGAAGCAGCCTCTCTACCTTAGGTAGGGTAAAGTGTCTACATCTTAACCTCCCCATACAGAGAAAGCGGTATTGGGTACCCAAAGTAGAAGGCGGCGTTAATTCTTTCTTTACTTTACTTTTCTACTCTAGTTTGTTTATTATTATTTTTTTTTGCAATGATTCATGCATCTTGTTTGATGGTAGTGTAAAATGCTTCCATCACCATCCTAGTCGATGACTACAACAGCCATCTCCTTCATCCATCATCATCATCATTCACCCCGAACCATCGTTTTTTTTCAGTGGTGGCGGTTGCAGTTTTTCTGTATATAGGTTTGCGTACAGGTTTGTAGTTCGATATATGTGTTTTTGTAGTTCAGTATGTGCGTTTGATGTACGCGTTTCGTTTCTATGAGTTTACGGGTTTTTTTGCGGGTTTGATTCTATCTTTATTCGTACTCATGGGCTGATGTAATTTTGTTGTGGTATTATGGATGTAGATGTTTAATTATTGGTGATGATGCAAAACTTGTTCGTGATGCATGTGCTTGCTAAGGAGATATCTCCTTGCATTATTTTTATTGATGAGATTGATGCTATTGGTACAAAGAGGTTTGATAGGTATTAATATTCTACATTTTTTGCAATATTTTGACATGTTTTTCTAAAATTGTTTTTTAATTTAGGTGTTTTGTGAGAAAAGTATTTATAAGCTAATGTTGCGACTTCTCCATTGGTATGTTCTTTTGTGAATGTAGTTAAGTTAGTGGGGACACATAGGTCCAACTTAACGAACTATGTTAGAACTACTTAATCAATCGGATGGTTTTAGAAGTGATGAGCGGATAAAGGTACTGTACCACATGATGAGTGGATAATTGTATTCCATCAGCTAATTTTTTATTTTATTATTTTTTTTGGCAATGATTCATGAATTTTTTTGGCAATGATTCATGTATTCCATCAGTTATTATTTTTTTGGAAGACATACTTGTCAACATCAATTATACATCTTCTCGATTAGTTCTCACAAAAAGATGGAGCGTTATAATTAATCTATCTGTCATTCCTTTAAGCACAATCCGATTGATGACATCTTTTATGTATTGTCCTATTTCTCAGATTATAAATCATCAACCGTATGATCAGAAAGCTTATGTTTTCAGTTTTGCAATTGTTCTGTGGGAGCTTGTAACGGCCAAGGTAATTTGGATTCATAATGGGGTTGAAATGTTAATGTAAATGAAAGAAGGCTTAATTCTCACTTGTTGATACTGTTGTGAGCTGAATTTTAATATTATATTGTCAAGTGTTAACTAAAATATATTTGTGTTATAGATTCCTTATCATAACATGACACCATTACAAGCAGCCTTGGGAGTAAGACCATAGTCACATAAATCGCTATATTACCCACGATCTGCGATCTGGATCGTGTGTTCCCAAACGGGTACGATTCGCGTTCCAAACGCTCAATGGATCGCGTTCCAATCGCTAATCGATTCACGTTTTCAATCAAAGTCAACGGCGTTCCATGTGGTTGGTCAACAAGTTCCAGTCAGCTTCAAAACGTTATAAGATACGCTTTTTATAGCGAATTGGCCCATGAGGCCCATTTAAGAACGATTGGTTTTGCCCTAAAAGCGGATGGCGGCAATAAAGAAAACATGAAACGTTTATGTTGAGCGCGCTCGATTCTACGATTTTCAAGCGTATTCACACTTTTCAAGCAATAATGATGATTAGTTTCACATCCCACATTCTATTAATATGTATCTTTATTTTCAATTTCATATATCATCCATTCCTTCTCTTCTCTGTTTGTCATCCTTCTCCTCTGTTTCTTTATTGTTGCAAATGGTGTTTGGCAAAAAGAGAACTCATGTGGAAGATGATAGTGAAACTCAACCACCCGATCATGTTAGTGAAACTCAATTTCCTCATACAAACACACCATCTGAAACACAATCACAATCAAAACCGTTGCTTGATGAGGTAACATTTGTTGGAGCAGAAATAGCCTGCAAGTTCGGCAAAAGAAGGGGGTGCAAAAGTGTGGGTTTGTAATCACGCAAGTGCCGGTTACAAGCTCATATTCTCGAATACATACTCACTTTTTGGTGATCGGTAGGAAAAAGCAGATTAGAAGGTGTAGCACTTTGGTTCTTGATCGGGAAAAATATACCATGTTGTTGAACAAGGTAAAGAATCTTTGAAAAGTTGGAGTTTCAAAGTCTCTAAAAAATTACGTAATTTCTAAAAAACAGAATACATCCTCTAAAAGTCCACTTGAACAATCCTTTGGTGTAATGGAGAAAGCCTTGATTGATCTAAAAGTTATCGATGTCTATGTGCAAATGGGATTCCGTTCAATGTTCTACTGAATCCTCAATTTCAAAGATGGTTGGTGCAATTCAAAAGCTCCTCCGGTTATAAGGCACCTTCAAGTGAAAAGGCTAGAACCATGTTGCTTGACGAGTGTGCACGTGATGTTGAAAAGATATGACTCCCATCAAAGACACATGGTTTACACAAGGTGTTTCAATTGTATCGGATGGTTGGTCGAATGTGAAACATAACCCGCTGATCAACGTAGTTCGTCAACGTAGCCGTGGTGCGGCTTTTATGTATCTTGATGACTTCTGGGGAGTGGAAAAAAGCGGTGTTGCAATAGCAAAGTTTTTGCTCGGAGCTATAGAAATATAGGACCAAACAACGTCCTACAAGTTGTAACGGACAATGCCGCCAATTGCAAAGCGTGGCGAGAGATTGAGCAGGTATATAAGCACATTTTTTGGTCTCCATATTGTGTACACACCTTGAATCTGATTTTCAAAGACTTTGCTAAAGAATTTCCTTGGTTGATGGATGTTTATAAAAAAGGAAAAACGATTGTGAAATATATTATAAACCACAGCCATGCTTTAGCAATTTTAGAGCCAATTCAACTCTTGAATTGTTGAAAGTAGCAAAGACCAGATTTGCATCTCATTATATATTGTTAAAAAGGCTAAAGGATTGTAGAGAAGCTTTAGCTACTACAATTGCACTTAATGCATGGAGGGAATGGGTGAAACAAGGGGATGAAAACACAAGAAAAATTGGTCATGAAGTTGTTGAAACCATAAACGATGAATCCTTTTGGGATGAAATTGATCACATTCTTGCAATAACAAAACCAATATTTCTGTTGATTAAATTTTGTGATAGGGAGGGTACAAGGATGGGTGAGATATATGAGAGAATGGACAACATGCTCGGGGAGATCAAAGATGTTATGAAAGTTAACGTTTATGGAATGTATTACCCCGATGTTGAGTCGATAGTCTTGGCTAGATGGGAGAAAATGACAATCCCATTACATTGCTTGGTTTTCGTTAACTCCACGGTTCTATGATACTAGTTATCTAGCAAAATTAGCACCCGGTGGAATTGCAAGAAAAGCTCCTAACTCGGACAAAGAAGTGATGAAGGTGTCATTGATTCTTTTGTAAGAATAGTGAATGAATAAAGAAGAAGAAACAATGTTAAGAGCACAATTTGCAACTTTTGCCATGAAAAGGGGATTGTATGCTTTACCATGACTCAAGTAGATCGGTAACTATGGATGCAATTGACTGGTGGGCAACATATGGTTCGAAACTCGAATTAGCTGAGATTGCAAAAAAAAGTTTTATCACAACCAATTAGTAGTTCTTCTGCAGAAAGGAATTGGAGTACCTACTCATTTATTCATAGCGTGAAGCAAAACCGGTTAAACAACAAAAGGGCCGACAAGTTGGTTTATATACATTCAAATATTCGTCTACAATCACGGTTTTGGATTCTTACAAGGAAGGGCCACAAAAGAAATGGGATATGACTCCGAAAGAATTACATAGAAGGACCAAGTTCGAGATTGGAAGACATGGAATGGGAAAATCTGGATGAAGATGAACTATGAAGAGTTGTTGTTTTTAGGTTGTTGTTTTGTTTACAATCATGTTTACTGTCTTTGTTTAGTGTCTTTGTTTACAATCATGTTTACTGTCTTTGTTTAGTGTCATTGTTTCAAAGTTTCAATGTTTCAAAGATGAACTATCAATCAGTTGTTGTTTTAATTGTTTCAAAGCCATTAATATTAATATTGGAAACTAATACTATTACATATTGGGTACACCGTATCATGTTATATGGTACACGTCGTGCGGCGATCGAAATGAGCCTACCCCCAAGCGTATCGAATTATAGAAAGCCGCGATCTGCGTTCCCGTTCCGCGTTTCCGTACCGGAGCGTATCGCGATCTATGTGACATTGAGTAAGACAGGTCAGTTCTTCTCTACATCTGGTTCTTAGTAAAGATAGTTTACAGAAGAGGCTAGTTTGCATTAATTGATAATTTATTAGAATATTACTACTTCATTATAGAAGCCTAAGACTTGCATAATTTACTGATGCGGTTTATTATAACTTTTCATTTTCAAGAGATGACTCCGCAATCTGCATATGGATTAAAGAAAAAATAGAAACCATGGAGATTTGGTAACGACTTGAAAACATGGAGATTTAAGCCCAAAATTTTATATAAGATATGGCTTACATGTTACTATTATGTAGTTGCTAAGAGATTTGTTTTTGTTATTTTGAAAAAGTGAAATACATAGCTATCTTTTCTTATATTATATTGTCGAGGACTTAAAAAGTTTATTACATTCGGATTCTTGTGTTAGTTAAATTGTTAATTAAGTTATGGAATCATATAATTATGCTGATACTATATTTAAGAGCTTTGGAGGTTTATAATATTTTAGGTTATCATTAGTTTCTAAGATGTTTGTAGCTAATGAGGAATTTACGAGATAAACTTTTTATTGAAAAGAAAACTAGCGATAACGGTACAACTTAATATTTGTGTTTGTTAAATTGTTAATTAAGTTATGGAATCATATAATTGTGTTAGTTAAATTGTTAGACATATATATTTACGTATAAAACATATATTTTTACGTATAAAACATATATGTTGAGTTTGGATTATTAAACATATATGTTTTGTGTTTGGATTATATGTTTACGTATAAAACATATATGTTTTGTGTTTAGATTATATTTGTTTTGCATACATAAAAAAATTAGTCTCATGTTTTTTTGTGTTTGCTAGTTTAAGCTTATGCATATGTGTTATGTTTTCTTGAGTTTAATCTTGGCTATTATTTTTTCTAGAAGTGACAACATGTTCTTTGAAGGCGTGCACACATGTTTTGCTTAATTTGTATTGGTGTAATATTTTATCTAACTTCGAATATAAGTCGTTAGGTGCACATATATGTTTACGTGATAATCACATTGAAGTAGTTGAGATCATGAAGTCGTTAGGTGAACATGTATGTTTATGTATAAAACATATATGTTTACGTATAAAACATATATGTTTTATGTATGAATTATAAAACATATATGTTGTGTGATTGGATTATATATGTTTTGCATACGTAAAAAAAATTCTTCTGTTTATTTGTGTTTGTTAGTTTAAGCTTGTTCATGTGTGTTATGTTTTCTTAAGTTTTATTTTAAAATTATTTAATCTTGGCTATTATTTTTTCTAGGCGTGACGTTCTTTGATACCGCATACACATAGAAGTACATATATGTTAGCTTGGAAGCGATGCATTTATGTTTTTGGAAGACATGCACACATGTTTAAAATAATATGATGAGAAACTTCAAAAACATATGTTTTATGCACATATGTCCGTTTACGTTAATTATTGTTAGTGCACAAGTGTAAAGATAGATTATATTCATGTATTTCTTTTTACTATATATTGTATTTCAATCTATATCAAATTTTGTGTTTAACATTATGTTCTTGGTTGTTATAAGTTTACATGATCTAAAAACACATAGGCACCTTTTCATTTGAAAAACATGTATGTCGAAAAAACTATTCTAAAAAACAAAATAATAAAATTAATTCATAAAAACACATATGCACTAAATCAGTTTTAAAACATGCAAAAAAAAAAAAAAAAAAAAAACAATGAAAATTGAATGTTTTTAAAAAACAGGATTTATTTTAAAACATCAAAAATAACTAGACGAGTACCCGCGCCTAGACGAGTACCCGCGCCTAGCGGCAGCGGTATCTAGTTTCGACAAAATTTTAGCGGTGATTAAGTTTGTTTTCTTGAATCAGGATTTTAAGTGTTAATGAATCCATTTTGAATGATTATATTGTTTTTCTGATAGCGTTGTTTTATTTGTTAGATTGTCTTTTGATAGCGTTTTTGTAAGTTGCATTAATCAATTCAGGTACGAATATTAAATAATAATAACGCTATTTTTTGTTGAAAGGATCAATTAACAACATTTTTTTTGTATCCCTAAGACCATGTATACATAAATAGTTAGTGTACATAAATAAAAAAATGCGAATACGAACATTTATCTTTCGTTTTTATGTCTCAACCTTTCACGGGTTCCACAACTAATTCATCATTTCTCATATAATTTTGTCAAATTTAAATCCTGGTTCGACCCGGTGGTATTCAACCGGTTGAACCGTTCCGTCAATCAAAAGTCGATTTAAACCGAGTCAACCCGCGGGTTAGGTCAAAACAAGTCAAATTAAATCGGGTTAACCCGCCCGGGTTTGAAGCGTCCCCGAAGTCAACCCGTTTTCGATATGTATTAATAGTTTCCATTTGAAATATATGTCTTCAAAATTTGTATCGGTTTCATAGGTGTCCCTCTCGGTTCGTTTTCGGACGGCTTTAATTGGTTAGCCAACCGGTGGCGACACGGTTCCCGGTTGAACACGTTGGTTCGGTCCGGTCCGATTTTCAAAACTATATGTAACATCAACTTGTTAGCTTGTATGAAGTTTTGTGTGTTTTATTAATTTGTATAATGTGTATAATAACATGTACTTTTCATTTTAGGATGTTTTAAAAATATCATTAATTAGTGTGTTTAATTATTTTATATTTTGGATTATGTTGTAGCTTCTTTATATTGTACATTATGAAAATTTTATTGTACTTTTTAGTAAGGGGTGTTTTTAATTTGGTAGATGTGCTTTTAATTGGTTGTACAATGTGAATAAATTATTGTATTTTTAAGTAGTGGAGTGTTTTAATAAGAGTATTAACTACACTATGCATTTCTCTCTCATTTGACTTTCAATATTCAATATTCAAGTTTTCACTTTTCCACTTTGACCGTTTTTCCATTTTAGATAGTAAAGATATAAAATTAACTTTTACTATTTTACCCTTTTGGATTAAATAAAAAAGTTTTATAATTCAAAAATGCTATGTTGCATTGATATGTTGCACAATATGCATGACTAGGAGTACATAAGGGGTTCTCGCAGTTCTCGCACTTAACAGGGTTCTCAAAATAAAGGCCCTATATATATATATATATATATATATATATATATATATATATATATATATATATATATATATATATATATATATATATATATATATATATACATGTAAAGCCAAAGCTCATTTATTGGTTAGAGTTAGGCTTGGAATGAGGTTTGGCTTTTACATGTATATATATATATATATATATATATATATATATATACATGTAAAAGCCAAACCTCATTCCAAGCTAACTCCTAACCCGATAATTAAGATAAGGAGCTCCAACGTCATGAGATGACATGTGTCACTTCTTAACAAGCTGGCTAACTCCTGACTAAAAAATTAAGATAAGGAGCTCCAATTATAAATTGATATGCGTCACTTCATAACTAAAAAATCATCTTTATTTTCAAATCGAAATATCTTTTTATCTATTTATTTTTTTTATAATCTAATTTCACCATATTTTCTAAAATTTTGTGCTCTTTAATTCAACATCCATTTTGATATATTTGTATGAGTTTTTAGTTTTTATATTTTTAGTAGGTTTATTTTATTTTAATTCAAATTTTTACAACTTTAACATTTATTCCAATCAATACAATCTTAATTCGTCAAAATTATATACTTTTGGGAGGAGTGTTTGACGGGTAAGAGATTGCAGTATTTCTATATCTACGGAAATAATGATGTCACCGGGAAAAGCTACGGGTACACAAAACAAACACATACAACTAACACATATAATTAAACTTTTCATCAGCTAAAAGCGGGTATCCGACTAGTATATATATATATATATATATATATATATATATATATATATATATATATATATATATATATATATATATATATATATATATATATATATATATATATATATATATATATATATATATTGGAAAATTTAGTGCACTTGTGGGATTAGTTCACACCTTGTAATGGGTTGGGAGGTACGGAGTGTATACCCATAAGGTCCATGAACACCACGACTCTTGTAGTGTGGTTTGTATTGGTAGTGCTAGTAGAAAGTACTGCTTGTGGAAAGTACTGCTTGTGGTTTCCACTAATAAGTAATGTTTTCCACTGAAGTTGTGGTTTCCACTGAAGTAGTGTATCCACTGCTAGTGCTATGAAAGTACTGCTAGTGTGAAAGTATGCTTAATGGTATGAAAGTACTGCTAGTGTTAAAGTCTGCTAAATGGCGGTTACAAGCGCTTAATGACCACGTTTAATTGGTCATGTAACCACTAACGGCTATAATGGGGATAATTATGAGGCTATTAATGGGCCGATTAATACCCATAATTCCATTTGACTAGCTAAGAGTAACCTCCTATAAATAGGAGATCTGAATATGCATGATGGACATACAGAAAACGTAAACACTTATTAGTGAAAGGGTTATAGAATTGTGCCTAATTCTCTAGCTGCATTTGGTCTTATCCCAAGTAGATATTCGTGATACCCGGGCATTAGGGTCGAATAGTTTACTTTGGAAAGTGATTACACGATTCCAAGTGATATCCGGTAACCACTTAGTGGTATTGCTACTGTCATTGATTGTCTTAACCCATTGGAAATACACCCCAATAATCAAAGTAAACTATTTTGTGATAATCAATGGCAAGCTGCGCAATGAAACACATGGCTTCAAACTTTGCTAAGCGAGATAGGTTTGAAGGGGTGGACTTTAGGAGGTGGCGAGAAGAAGATGCACTTCTTGTGTACAAGCATGAGTGTGGTGTATGTGCTAACCACACCTATTCCGGATGATGGGGATGATGCTACAAAGTGGAGCGGGGAGGAGGAGCAAATGGGAGAATGATGACTACATATGAAGAGGTCTTATTCTCAATGGTATGTCTGATTCTCTGTTTGATATTTATCCGAACTTTGAATCTTCCAAAGAACTGTGGGATTCCTTGGATGCCAAATATATGGGTGAGGATGCATCAAGTAAGAAGTTCCTTGTTAGTAATTTCACAAATTACAAAATGACTGATTCAAGACCAGTTATGGAACAATACAATGAACTTCTTGGAATACTTGGAAGGTTTACACAACACAATATGAACATGGATGAGGCCATTAAAGTCTCATGTGTCATTGACAAACTCCCTCCTTCTTGGAAAGATTTCAAGCATACCTTGAAACATAAGAAAGAGGAGTTTACTCTGGTTGAGTTGGCGATCATCTGCGCATTGAGGAATCTCTCAAGATGCAGGATAATGACAAGCCAAAGAGTAGCAATCTGCTTTGGACCATCATTGTCAATATGGTGGAGCATAACAACTCCACCGGTACAATGACAACAAAGGCAAACGCAAATATCATGACAACACAAGGGCATATCCCAACAAGAAGGCAACACCTACTTGTTGGAAATGTGGCAAGACTGGTCACATTAAAAGGGACTGCAAGGGTGTTAAAGTTTGTGGTAAAGCCAATGGATCAGGCACTAATGGTTCAGGGAGTGGTGGTTCATTAACTCACTTGAAAGGTCGAGAATATGTTTAATAAGTCTTTTCAGATTTATTATGTTACATATGTATCTGAATCTTTTATGTGCAGGATGATGATGTTGCGTGGTGGGTTGACTCTGGTACACAGTTCATGTGTGTAAAGATAGAAGCTGGTTCAAGACTTATGAGTCACCGAATGATGGTTCTATTCTTCACATGGGAAATGAGTCAACAGCCTTGGTGCATGGTCGTGGTTGTGTAGATCTTAGGTTTAGTTCCGGAAAGATTGTAACTTTGTTTAATGTTATTCATGTTCCTGATATAAGGAAAAACTTGGTTTCAAGCAGTGTTTTGAATAATCATGGTTATAAACAAGTTATTGAGTCTGATAAATTTGTGCTTTCTAAGCATGGTGTTTTTATTGGTTTTGGTTATTTATGTAATCAAATGTTCATGCTTAATATTTCCACTGGTAGTGCATTTATTTCCACTGATAATGTAAATTCACTTTTGTGTGACCACCACTGACCAGACTGTCTCTGTTAGGTCACCATATTATCACAACAATATGTATTTCTAGAGAGAGAAAGTTTTAGAGAGAGAAAGTGGAAGGAACTAATGAAGTATTAATGAAAATGATAATTGCAATTAGAACCAACAACCCTCTCCCTTCAAGGGAGGGGGTATTTATAGTGTTTACATAAGTAGGGATGTTTTCCCTTGGTTCTAGAAGAACCTTCTATCATAGCTCATGGGCTTACTACATGAGCTGTGAAACTAATTACAAACATTTATAAATCATAATTATTAACGACCTATTACAAATGAAATGACCTACACTTGATAATAAAACATGTTCCTAACAATCTCCCCCTAAGGGTTGGTCATCATTTGTTGTCATACTTAGGTCGTTTGACGTCTTGAACTTCTTTGGCGTTCATAGCTTGTGACGTCTTTGATTCTTTGCATCTTTGTTCTTTGTTCTTGTTTTTGTGATCAATTGTGAATTCTGCCTATCATCAGCATCTTAGTTGTTAGTGATGAAAGTCATTTCCAGCATGCTCATACTTCTGGTGAAGTTTGTGATTCATATATTTGAAGCTCTCATTCTTTAACTTTGATCTTTATCTCATAACTTTGTAGATTCTTTGACTTTGATGTAGAATCTTTCTGAAATTTTCTTTGCTTTTTGAGAGAACTTCAATTAGTGTTGATGTTGGTATGAGCATGTGAAAAGTCTGCACGATCTTTTCCACCCGTGAGCATCCATAAGAAGAAAAACATAAAACATGGGTTAGAAATAATCCAGCACTTACAAGTTTGAACTTTGAAAGTGTTAACAGCATAGTGTGAAAACACATCTCTAATTCTCACAAAGGTCGTTCCTGAATTGGAGTCCCACAAGTGAGATAACGCGATGTAGAAATACACCTGTTCGGATGAGTCGCTGAGGTACAGAAGCATCACCCACACTGTAGGACCGTTTGAGACACACTAAGCGTAACCCACAAGGAGTTACCGAAGTGACCTGCTTTCAAGGCTGTTTGATGTTGACCCTGGCAGGAGTTTCCATTCAATCACTGAGGATCACAATTGTGAATCCCCTCATAAATGTTCAGGCAGATTGCTAAGATCTGCGTAGGACTCTGGAATATGTCACTTGTGTCCTTATAGTTTGAACAATCAAGTGATGAAATATAAGGTGTTCCTAAGAGATCTTTTGATGAATCTCATGGCTCTAGACTCGATTAGTGCGTTTTGATTTTCCTGAGCGGAGACTAGGGAGAGGGTCTCCTTCTTCAATACCAACAATCTCTAAGAGAGAGTCGATAGATTACGTAGGGTTCCCTGTGAGAATGAAACAAGCTCTTTTGAGAGAACTTGAGTGGCTTAGAAGGTTTGGTGCATTGCGTCACTAGGTCCATGACGACTTTGTCTTCAATACCGGTTTCATCTTGTGACAACCAGCAGCATATGAATTGAACCTGGTGTCTGCCCTAAGTTGAATAATTTGGAGGGCTATTTCTTTTCACCCTTTTCTTTAACTTTTCTTTTTAATTCTTCAACTCCTTCTTTCTCCGATTCTCATTTTCTCCTTTTTCAATCATACCTAAGGACTTCTAAATACTAACTATTTGTGGTGTCCTTGGATAGATCCCTCCGGCTCTGGCGGATCATAGGACGTTTATTCCTAAACATAGTCACCTTTTAACTCCATAACTATCCTATATTGCCACAAAACCTTTTCTTGAAAATCTCTCAAGATGTTTATAATGAAAAACATGTTTTGCTGACACCTTGAGAGGTTTTGGTTTTTCAAAAATACTCCCCCTCCACATGTGCTTATGAGTTTTGACTGAAATCTGCACAGAGAGGATAGAGCTCGCACTTTTGAATTGATCGACTCTTGATAGACAATTCCCCGCGAGACACGGTTACGTTGTATAGTTAAAGAGTTCCATTATCAGCTTTTAGGTGACAACTAGCTCTAATAACTACCTTGAAGATGTAAACTCTCCTTGAAAAGGAGGTTAGACCCGTTAAAGTTCATGTCAATCAATAGTGTCTCGAATTGGTACATTCTACTAAGATAAGTCTTGAAAGACAAATCTTTTCGATTACTTACATTCAAAGATCGTCAATTCATTGGTAATATCTGAGTCGAGCACGTTATGAGATTCCATAACTTCCTGATCAACAATTTTAATCACATTTCTCCCCCTCAAAAATAGCATATGAATGTTGTTTTTGAAAAACATGTTGATTAAAATATGCTTTTTGAGGTGTTTGAACTTCCTTTGGGAAGAAACGGATTTCAAGAACATTTGATTTTGAACAAAGATTTTGCGTTGCAAACAGTTAAGAAGCTTTCGCTCCTTTAATTAGGATTGAGGCACCGAAACGTACCACGAGGTCCTTTCTTTTGAAAATTCGAGATTTGTTTCGAATCACAGTGCCTTTAGTGTCTATTTTGTTTTTTTGTTTTTTCAAATTCATTTCAGCTTGATAACATAGACCCAATCTGGTTTCTCAAAAAATTCCTTGACATCAAGACTTTTAAACGATTCTTCTGAGAAACCGTAAGAGATTAACGCAATTCTCAACAATCTTCCCAATCCACATTGCATGTCTTTAGCAGCTTCTCCATACACTTCTTTTTGGTGAAGTTTCTGATCAGCTTCCCCAAACTAACACCCATCTTCATCAGATTCAACAATTTTATGTAGTTAACATGTCTTCTAACTTTTACGGTTTTAAGTGCACATCAAAATTTTTATATGAACAGTAAACCACACCAAGCAAATCTAAATTGTCACGTAATCACAGTTGTGCATAATGCGGAAAATTCGTTCGGGGGTAACATGCAAGAAATCAACAAGATCTTCTCACGTATGCTGACGCTTCACACCAAACAAACCTTGAGAGATGAAATAATACTACTTCCCCCTGATTGTTGCGGTAAATCGGAATAATAATCGACTGTGTATATGCGAATACTCGATAAAATGATCGTGTGCGAGGCATCATAATACAATTAAAGCATCATATGTAGGTAACTTCACACAAAATAACCCAGTGAAAGTTGAAACGATAACACCGAAGTAAGATATTTGAACCACGTATCGTCTCATTTCTTCCCCCTGATTGTAGAAACTCGTAAAGGGAAAGAGTTTTCGCAAAGAAGGCAAAGAAAGCACATGACATATACTCTCTCTTCCCCCCGATGTTTTCGATGAATCGAAACATACACCATGTATGTTGATGATGAAATCGGAGACAGCGTAACCATGTACGTTCAATTAATCAAAGAGGTATGAAGTACCATAAATATATTGTGAGAATCAATTGTGATAAAACTTCGAACTTGTTCATTATGTTGATCATCAGTTGTGTCATTGTTGTTGGAAACAATTTAATCTACTGTTATCAGAGATTCGATTGAAGCTGCATCTACAGCAACGGTTGTTGTTGTAGATTCAGGTGTATCTGAAATTAGATTGTTATCAGGTTGTGCAGCGGAAACATTAGATACATCTGAAGCACGACTTTCTAAAGAATCTTCAAACATTGGAGCAAACAAAATTTCCAATTCTTGACGATTGAGTACAATGGTGATGCAGCTGATGGCTCATTATGTTTTAGACACGGTGAGAGGACGGGTCCTAAGCTGTTGTACTTAGAAGCCATAGTTTGAAGTGCGGGTCCGGGAATTATTCCGAAGCCATTGTTGTTGTACATGTATAGAAAGTAGGGACGGGAGAGATAGAAGACTGACATGGATTCCCAAGTGTAACTGGGTTCCAGATGTTAGAAGCATAAAGTTGCAGTGTCATTTATCTTCTTGACACTGAACACCTGTGTTGTTGCAAATGTTTAATATCTTGCCTGTAGGAATCCACCTAAGACCAACAGTTTTTAAAATTCTACCCGTGGGTATCCACCTAAGATTAGATCTAGGAAATGTTGAAACTTCTTTTGGAAAGAGTCTTTGTCCTATATTGATCCACCTATTAGGTTTCCGAAATTTGTTTCTCAGTTCAACGGGTCTATTTCTAATTGTCTATTGACTACACTTAGGTCTGTTCTGCAATACACTAGAAGGCATCACACGAGGTCGTGAACCTAAGATTCCATCCTTTTGGAGTAGTGCCCTTTTCCTAGCCTTTTCTAGATCATAGTTCTTGTACGCGTCATTTGAATCATATGAATCTTTAATTTTAATGCTCGGTTTAGACACAGTGTTTAAACTAATCCTAGACGGGCAGATTGCAACTACTTGTTGAGGTTTAACGAAACAGTTAAGAAAGCGAAGTATTTTTCTCGGGCCAAGAATGTGGAGTGACTGGATTTGACAAATGATTATTCTCAACAACTTGGGAGGCAAACCGTGGTTTTAAAGATTTTGATCGTTCGATTTAAGCGGTTGGTTGTCTAACTACTTGATTGATTTCGATTGGTTGTGGTGGACGATTTCCCAAGATTGTTGGTTTTGTAAACTTAGTATCCACACTCTTTCCAGTTAATCTTCTCAATTTATTTTGTAAAGCAACATCGAAGCCCCTTTGCTTGAATTTGAGCCTTTAGATGCTCATTTTCTTGTACTAATGTATCCACACGATTACTTTGCATTTTAACTTCAAGAGATTTGCAATGTGCCTCTAGTTTTGAAAAATCTTTTTGAAATTGAGCAATGGTCTTTTGAGAAGAATGTTTTCAGATTCAAGAATTTGATTTGACGATTCAGTTGTATTGTTTGCAAGTAAGGGTTCAGGACATGAGACAGTTGAAACCTGGACATTGTGCAACAGTGGTCAACCTCTCCTTCATTTCTGAATTTAGGTTGCTCAGTTTGTTTTGCATTTGCAAGCAGAGTATGAACAACGAGATGGGTGTACCTCAACCATCTGTTCTTTGTCAAAGGTAGGCTCTATGTCATAGGTGGGAACGATATCTTCCTCAACCATTTGTTCTTCATCAAAGTTGGGCTCGGTGTCATAGTTGGGTATGATATCTTCCCCAAATCTGCTGCTGTCATCCTGCTTTTCCAAGGTAGGCTCTGTGTCATAGGTGAGAACGATATCTTCCTCAACCATTTGTTCTTCATCAAAGTTGGGCTCGGTGTCATAGTTGAGTATGATATCTTCCCCAGATCTGCTGTTGTCATCCTGCTTTTCCAAGGCTACAACCTCATTGTTCGTATTACTGACATTTGCAGTATTCTCATCATTTTTGACAAGCCTTTGAGCATTCCTTCCTTGTACATCAACTCTTTCACCTTGCAGGGATGCTTGATTTAGTGGATCAGGATGAAGTCTGACTCTTTGAATTCTTAAATTGTGAGATCATCTTAGTCAGTAACATCATTCCTTTATTTAATTCCACGAATGCATTTGCATCTTCGAATCATCAAGTAGCAAGGTTTGGTGAAGAAGGTTTTAAGCAGTAGATGGAAGGTGAGGAGATTTGTGAAAGCATTAGAGACATTGATATAGTGAATTTTAATTTTCCCTCCAAAAATAATTATGAAAATTTTTCTCCCCCAAAATTTGAAATTCACTATAAAATGCAATTCTAAGGTTGTAAAAAAAATTGAGGTTTGACAATTTTGACCGCCTTAAATTTGACCGAAAAATTCAATTTAGGCCCAAAAATTTGAATTTTTGACCAAAATTTTCACAGTTAAGCAAAAATTTGAATTTCGCGTAAAAATTGAACGTTTAGTCTCCCATAGAAATTAAATTTTACTCAAATTTTCCCGCCAAAATACTTTTTTTTTTTTTTTTTTTTTTTGAAAATTTGTGTTGATGATGTGTTATGAATCTTTAAGGATAATTAAGGTTGATGTTGTTTAGGTTTATGTAGATTAGTAGTGGAAATCCAAACTTGCAGAAAAACAAACTCGCAGAGAAGAAACTAGCAGAGAAGAAACTCGTAGGAAACAAACTCGCAAGAAACAAACTCGCAGGAAACAAATCAAACTCGCCAATATTGAAGAAACTCGCCAATAATCAAGTCAAACTCGCAAAAATACAAGGCAAACTTGCCAATATTCAAGAAACTCGCCAGAATTCAAGGCAAACTCGACAATATTCAAGAAACTCGCAAAAATACAAGGCAAACTCGCCAATATTCAAGCAGAAACTCGCCAAAATACAAGGAAAACTCGCCAATATTCAAGAAACTCAAAAATACAAAGGCAAACTCGCCAATATTCAAGCAGAACTTCAAACGCAAACTCGCGAGAAATTCAAACAGAAACTTCGCCAAAGCGCAAATAGAAACTTCATGAGAAACTCATGAGAAACTTGCCAAAATTCATGGCTAACATGCCAAACTCGCCAAAACTCATAAGAAACTTGCAGAAACTTCGCAGAAACAGTATTCGATCCAAAAGTCCATAAATTTCAATCTAAACCACGTTTTTAAGTACGGATTTCTATTAAATCTAATCAATATTAACCTTAATTATCCCTTGGCTCTTGATACCACTTGTTAGGTCACCATATTATCACAACAATATGTATTTCTAGAGAGAAAAAGTTTTAGAAAGAGAAAGTGGAAGGAACTAATGAAGTATTAATGAAAATGATAATTGCAATTAGAACCAACAACCCTCTCCCTTCAAGGGAGGGGGTATTTATAGTGTTTATATAAGTAGGGATGTTTTCCCTTGGTTCTAGAAGAACCTTCTATCACAGCTCATGGGCTTACTACATGAGCTGTGAAACTAATTACAAACATTTATAAACCATAATTATTAACGACGTATTACAAATGAAATGACCTACACTTGATAATAAAACATGTTCCTAACAATTGTTGCCACAAAACCTTTTCTTGAAAATCTCTCAAGATGTTTATAATGAAAAACATGTTTTGCTGACACCTTGAGAGGTTTTGGTTTTTCAAAAATACTCCCCCTCCACATGTGCTTATGAGTTTTGACTGAAATCTGCACAGAGAGGATAGAGCTCGCACTTTTGAATTGATCGACTCTTGATAGACAATTCCCCGCGAGACACGGTTACGTTGTATAGTTAAAGAGTTCCATTATCAGCTTTTAGGTGACAACTAGCTCTAATAACTACCTTGAAGATGTAAACTCTCCTTGAAAAGGAGGTTAGAACCGTCAAAGTTCATGTCAATCAAGAGTGTCTGGTGGTACATTCTACTAAGATAAGTCTTGAAAGACAAATCTTTTCGATTACTGACATTCAAAGATCGTCAATTCATTGGTAATATCTGAGTCGAGCACGTTATGAGATTCCATAACTTCCTGATCAACAATTTTAATCACATTTCTCCCCCTTGATTGTAGAAACTCGTGAAGGGAAAGAGTTTTCGCAAAGAAGGCAAAGAAAGCACATGACATATACTCTCTCTTCCCCCCGATGTTTTCGATGAATAGAAACATACACCACGTATGTTGATGATGAAATCGGAGACAACGTAACCATGTACGTTCAATTAATCAAAGAGGTATGAAGTACCATAAATATCTTGTGAGAATCAATTGCTGATAAAACTTATGAACTTGTTCATTATGTTGATCATCAGTTGTGTCATTGTTGTTGGAAACAATTTGATCTCTGTTATCGAGATTGATTGAAGGTGCATCTCCGGCAACGGTTGTTGTTGTAGATTCAGGGTGTATCTAGAATTAGAATATGATCAGGTTGTGCAGCGGAAACATTAGATACATCTGAAGCACGACTTTCTAAAGAATCTCCAAACAGTGGAGCAAACAAATATGGTGACCTAACAGTCTCTACCCTGTGGCATGCTAGACTTGGCCATGTTCATTATAAAAGGTTGCAAGATATGTCTAAGGATGGGTTGATCCCAACCTTTAGCATGGACACTGAAAAGTGTAAAACTTGCATGTTGACCAAGATTACCAAGAAACCTTTTCAGGGTGTTAGTCGTGAGACTAATCTCTTGGAGCTTATTCAGAGTGATCTGTGTGATTTGCATGCCACTCCCTCTTTGGGGAACAAGAAGTACTTTGTGACATTTATTGATGATGCTTCTAGGTTTTGTTATGTTTATCTGTTACATTCCAAGGATGAAGCATTAGATAAATTCAAAGTGTTTAAAACTGAAGTTGAATTACAACTTGGGTCTTTGATCAAAAGATTAAGGACTGATAGGGGAGGTGAGTATATGGATACTCTGTATTTTCAGTCTGTTGGTATAATCCATGAAACGATGCCCTTATACTCTCAGCAAAATGGTATTTGAGAAGAAAAAAGCAGTCTGAAGGAGATGGTTAATTCCATGTTGTCCTACTCAGACTGAGTCAAGGTTACAGGGTGAAGCTATGTTAACCACTTGCTATTTATTAAATAGGGTTCCCAACAAAAGGAACAAGGTTACCCCTTATGAACTCTAGATTAAAAGGAAACCCAACTGAACTATCTCGAGTCGGGGTTGTAGGGCTGTTGTAAGACTCCCCGATCCAAAGCAAAAGA
This sequence comes from Chrysanthemum makinoi, assembly GCA_910596185.1. Taxonomy (NCBI): domain Eukaryota; kingdom Viridiplantae; phylum Streptophyta; class Magnoliopsida; order Asterales; family Asteraceae; genus Chrysanthemum; species Chrysanthemum makinoi. The sequence continues at coordinate 110,324,766 of OU343224.1, read as the reverse complement.
CTTTGGGTGAAAGAGGCATTGACTGCATCTTTGTTGGATATGTTGAGCATTCCAAGGCTTATAGGTTTTATGTTATTGAACCTAATGAATATGTTTTAGTTAACTTAATAATTGAATCAAGGGATGCAAACTTTGATGAGAATAGATTCTCATCAGTCTCTGACCAAGTCGAGAGGATTCCTAATGGAACTCATGACACTGGTGTATCGAGTTCCCGATGATGAACCATCAGTGGTCCCTGATGAGGTTGTGGTTCAACAACCTGAACCTGTGCTTAGAAAGAGCAAAAGGGTCGGGACTCCAAAGTCATTTGGACCTGAGTTTCAACTATACTTAGTTGAAGGAACAAGGGATGAGGTCTCTGACCAATACTCCTATTGCTTCATTATTGAGGATGATCCCAAGACATTTGAAGAAGCAATGAAGTCTCAGGATATTGCTTTCCGGAAAGAAGCAATCAATGATGAGATGGATTCCATCATGGGGAACAACACTTGGGTGTTGGTTGATCTAACTCCTGGTTGCAAACCTCTAGGTTGCAAATGGATTTTCAAAAAGAAAATGAAGGTAGATGGAACTATTGAAAAGTTCAAGGCTAAACTAGTTATTCAGGGCTTTAAACAAAAGTCAGGGATAGACTATTTTGATATTTATGCCCCTGTGGCTCGTGCTCGAGTACCATAAGACTGCTGATTGCTATGGCATCTATTCCAAATCTGGTTATTCATCAGATGGATGTGAAGACAGCTTTCTTGAATGGTGAATTGGATGAGGAGGTTTATATGAACCAACCTCAGGGCTTCATCATGCCTGGCAATGAAAACAAGGTGTGTAACCTGATTAAGTCTCTTTATGGACTTAAGCAGGCACCTAAGCAATGGCATCAAAATTTGATGAAGTGGTTTTGTCTAGTGGTTATGTTCTTAACCAGGGTGACAAATGTGTATATAGCAAATTTGATGATTCTGGTAAAGGAGTCATCATTTGTCTATATGTTGATGACATGTTGATCTTTGGCACTGACCAAAATCAGGTTGACCTGACAAAGGAATTTTGTCATCAAGGTTCTCCATGAAGACATGGGGAGGTGATGTTATCCTTGGTATAAGGATTAAACATGAAAGTAATAGAATTTCTATCTCTCAGTCTCATTATATTGAGAAGGTGCTGAGTAAATTCAATTACTTTGATTGTACTCCAGTGAGTACACCTATGGATACTTGTGAGAAGCGATGCCTAATTATGGCAAAGTATCTCAACTTGAGTATTCTAGGGTTATTGGTGCCTGATGTATGCCATGACTTGTACAAGACCCGGTATTGGTTTTGCAGGGGAAAATTGAGCCTGGCATGCAGTTCAAAGGGTCGAAGTATTTGAAGAGAACTATGGATTATAGTCTCTCATATAATGGTTACCCATCAGTGTTGGAAGGATACACTGATGCAAGTTGGATCAGTAACACTGAAGACAATTCGTCTAAAAGTGGCTGGGTATTCCTACTTGGTGGAGGTGCAATTTCTTGGGCATCCAAGAAACAAACTTGTATCACCAGTTCAACAATGGAATCTGAATTTGTGGCTTTAGCAGCTACTGGTAAAGAAGCTGAATGGTTGAGAAACTTGCTTCTTGAGATTCCATTGTGGCCTAAACCTATAGCACCTATTTCTATCTGTTGTGATAGTGCAACTACATTGGCTAAGGCTTATAGCCAAATGTACAATGGTAAGTCTAGACACTTAGGTGTCAGACATAGCATGATTCATGAGCTTATCATGAATGGGGTGGTATCTATAAAGTTTGTTAGATCTCAACAGAACTTAGCTGATCACTTGACGAAGGGTTTGGCTAGAGACTTGGTTATAAAGTCTGCTAAAGGGATGGGTTCAAGTCCAACTTAGTCACTGAATGCTAGGACACCCAACTCCCTCCTAAGGAAACTTGGGAGCTGAGTTCAATGTGGAAAACTGAACATTTAGTGGACTGGAGCACATGTTTTATTTACATCCCAAGGTTGTGCTCGGAAACCTGTGAAAGGAGGATGAAGTCTTTACTTCTTAATGGTTAATTTTCTTTGAAAAGTGCTTGGCAGGAGCATGACTAAAGAGGAACCACCTATGTAAATGTTGAAGTTTTGGCGCTTCAGGAAGCTTTGGACTTTTAGCTTTTACAACATTTATGAATTTGGATATGGACACATGCTTGTATAGGAGAGTGATAAGTGTTTGAAAACTTGTGTGTATTTTATCTTGAGGTATTCAAATGGGTTGAAGGGTTCAATTCTTAGAACACCCTGATTCTCGAATATTTGAAATATGTAATTTACTAAGATGAAAATTCAATCCTCAGGACATTTTCATTTATGCACATGTTTTGCTTGATGTTTATTTTTCATGCAAAGGAAGTGAACTAAATTTGGGGAGGATTGTTGGAAAATTTAGTGCACTTGTGGGATTAGTTCACACCTTGTAATGGTTAGGAGGTACGGAGTGTACACGTAAGGTCCATGATACCACTGACTCTTGTAGTGGTTTGTATTGGTAGTGCTAGTAGAAAGTACTGCTTGTGGAAATCTTGCTTGTGGTTTCACTGATAAGATGTTTCCACTGAAGTTGTGGTTTCCCAGAAGTAGTGTATCCTGCTAGTGCTATGAAAGTCTGCTAGTGTGAAATACTGCTAATGGTATGAAATCTTGCTAGTGTTAAAGTACTACTAGTGTTAAAGTACTGCTAAATGGCAGTTACAACTGCTTAATGACCACGTTAAATTGGTCATGTAACCACTAACGGCTATAATGGGGATAATTATGAGGCTATTAATGGGCCGATTAATACTCATAATTCCATTTGACTAGCTAAGAGTAACCTCCTATAAATAGGAGATCTGAATATGCATGATGGACATACAGAAAACGTAAACACTTATTAGTGAAAGGGTTATAGAATTGTGCCTAATTCTCTAACTACATTTGGTCTTATCCCAAGTAGATATTCGTGATACCCAGGCATTAGGGTCGAATAGTTTACTTTGGAAAGTGATTACACGATTCCAAGTGATATCCGGTAACCACCTAGTGGTACTGCTACTGTCATTGATTGTCTTAACCCTGTTCAGGGAGATACACTCCAACATATATATATATATATATATATATATATATATATATATATATATATATATATATATATATATATAGAGAGAGAGAGAGAGAGAAGGGATCCGGTAAGAAGAAAAACTAAAATGAGAAGAATAAGAAGGATTTTCAACCACACATTTTAAATAAAAGTGAGAAATTCATGGGGAGATGCATCTCTTTTTGTAGATGCATCTGAAATGTGTGGTTGTGATTTCTTCTTATCTTTCTCATTTTAATTTTTCTTCTTATTTGATCCTAACTCTATATATATATATATGGGGATAACTTGGCTACAATTTTTGTAGCCAATTAGCTACAATCTTTCATAAAAAATACACTAGCAATGAATCAGGGACTCACAGAAAAGAATCTGGACCCACAAAAAGAATCAGGGACCCACATTTATAGCACAAAATTATAGCCAATTAGCTACAATAATTGTAATATATATATATATATATATATATATATATATATATATATATATATATATATATATATATATATATATATATATATATATATATAAAACTGGAGCAATCTTCAACAAAATTGAGGATTGCAAGTTGCAAATGACCGAGACTTGTAAACATTACAAACTAAAAGGAAATTCAAGTGAGAATCTATTTGACTCATTGAGACATAAAAACACAACACTAACTTGTAGCTTGAAATCCTTTTGATGCATTGATCCATAGATATTGACTTGAGACCTTGAAATCATCATGCCGAGAAAAATACTCATGAAGATGGAAGCTTTGTGGATGAATGGGTGTAACCTAGAACAATAAAGTAGTGCAAAGAAAAACTTGAACATGATGAGGTAGAAAATTGATCTAATTGAATTGATAATGGTAAAGTTCATGCTATTCTAGATCTTGAATGAATTCTTCAAAAGTTAACCCATCTTAGGACTTTCGCAAATTACCCCCAAATGATATGCCAATAGACCTTCCTAAATTCTTTATATTATATAATCTAAGTCAAAATCGTGGGCGAAAGTTTCCTTAGACTTTTTACGTGTTGATTTCTTCTTTGATATAGTAGGTTTGATACCAGCATGCTCCTTCTCTTTTAGTTTCTCTATATCTTCATACCGGATCCTCTTACACTAGCAATAATTTATGTAGGGTATGCACGTGCATACCCTGTGTTCCAAGTAGATCTGCCCCTGTACGTAATGAATGTTTTCATTACTTAAACTATATTTTCATCGAGTATGATTTTTTTAGGCCACAATGTATTTTAATACTTTGAATTTGGCTAATCTATGGTACCTTGAATTTTTAAAGGTGTATCATAAAACCTTAAATTTGACTAAGTGGATCATCTAATACCCTGACTCGTTAAGTTGTCCATGTGTTTATCACATGATCTAAAAAGTATACAAGAACACGTTATCTCCACCAAAAGCAGAAATCATATTATTGAGCACAAATAGAGCGACACACACATCTCAATCAATTTTTTTGAGATACTAGTTAAAAAGCCGACTTTGTTCATTTTATGAGCCGACGTGTCAAATTTTGAATTAAAGATAAATATTTAACTTAAATGGGTATGGCGGATTTGACGAGTTTCTTACAACAATGTGTTCTTATGTGAAAATTTTAAATGGTAAAGTAGAAGGAACTCAAAACATAAAATGGTTGGGTAAAAACTATAAATGTTTCATGTTGGAAAATTTAGTGCACTTGTGGGAATAGTTCACACCTTGTAATGGGTTAGGAGGTACGGAGTGTACACCCATAAGGTCCATGAACACCCTGACTCTTGTAGTGGTTTGTATTGGTAGTGCTTGGCGAAAGTACTGTTGTGGTTACCACTGATTTATCAGTGTTTCCCTTTGAAGCAGGCCACTTCCGCTTGGATCATGTTTCCATTGAAGTGGTGTTTCTGAAGTAGTGTACACTGAAGCGGTGGTGTTTCCAGCTGAAGCGATTGTAACCATGATAGCACTATGAAAGTACTTGATGAAAGTACAACTTGTAGCGGTTTTGACCTATTCAAGTGGCAATTTCAACCCTTAATGACCACAATTGGTTATGTAACCACTAACGGCTATAATGGGGATAATCATGAGGCTATTAATGGGCCGATTAATACTCATAATTCCATTGAATTAGCCAAGAGTATTATCCTATAAATAGGATATCTGATTATGCATGAAGAATACACAGAAAACACAAAACACTTATAAGCGCAAGGGTTATAGAATTGTGCCTAATTCCATAACTGCATTTGGTCTTATCCCAAGTAGATATTCGTGTAACCCAGGCATTAGGGTCGAATAGTTTACTTTGGAAAGTGATCACACGATTCCAAGTGATATCCGGTAACCACTTAGTGGTATTTGTTTTTGCTGAATAGTTGTTGTTTTACCAGCTGAAGTTGATTATCTTTACCCTGCTGCTGGGAGTTACACACCAACAATCAAAGTAAACTATTTTGTGATAATCAATGGCAACTGCTGCAATGAAACACATGGCTTCAAACTTTGCTAAGCTGGATAAGTTTGAAGGAGTGGACTTTAGGAGGTGGCAGAAGAAGATGCACTTCTTGCTGTCAAGTATGAGTGTGGTGTATGTGCTGACCACTCCAATTCCTGATGATGGGGATGATGCTACGGTTGAGCAGATTAGGAGGAGAAGCAAATGGGAGAATGATGACTACATATGCAGAGGTCTTATTCTCAATGGTATGTCTGATTCTCTGTTTGATATTTATCAGAACTTTGAATCTTCCAAAGAACTATGGGATTCCTTGGATGCCAAATATATGGCTGAGGATGCATCAAGTAAGAAGTTCCTTGTTAGTAATTTCACAAATTACAAAATGACTGATTCAAGACCCGTTATGGAACAATACAATGAACTTCTTGGAATACTTGGAAGGTTTACACAACACAATATGAACATGGATGAGGCTATTAAAGTCTCTTGTGTCATTGACAAACTCCCTCCTTCTTGGAAAGATTTCAAACATACCTTGAAACATAAGAAAGAGGAGTTAACTCTGGTTGAGTTGGGCAGTCATCTGCGCATTGAGGAATCTCTCAAGATGCAGGATAATGACAAGCCAAAGAGTAGCAATGCTACTGGTGCATCTGTTGTCAATATGGTGGAGCATAATAACTCCACCAGGTACAATGACAACAAAGGCAAACGCAAATATCATGACAACACAAGGGCATATCCCAACAAGAAGGCAACACCTACTTGTTGGAAATGTGGCAAAACTGGTCACATCAAAGGGACCAAGGGTGTTAAGGTTGGTGGTAAAGCCAATGGATCAGGCACTAATGGTTCAGGGAGTGGTGGTTCAGCCAACTCACTGAAAGGTCAGAATATGTTTAATAAGTCTTTTCAGGTTTATTATGTTACATATGTATCTGAATCTTTTTATGTGCAGGATGATGATGTTGCGTGGTGGGTTGACTCTGGTGCAACAGTTCATGTGTGCAAAGATAGAAGCTGGTTCAAGACTTATGAGTCACTGAATGATGGTTCTATTCTACACATGGGAAATGAGTCAACAGCCTTGGTGCATGGTCGTGGTTGTGTAGATCTTAGGTTTAGTTCCGGAAAGATTGTAACTTTGTTTAATGTTATTCATGTTCCTGATATAAGGAAAAAGTTGGTTTCAAGTAGTGTTTTGAATAATCATGGATATAAACAAGTTATTGAGTCTGATAAATTTGTGCTTTCTAAGCATGGTGTTTTTATTGGTTTTGGTTATTTAGGCAATCAAATGTTTAGGCTTAATGTTACCAGCGACAGTGTTATTTAAGCTTTTGTGACCACATATGACCGGGGCTGACTCTACCCTATGGCATGCTAGACTTGGTCATGTTCACTATAAAAGGATGCAAGATATGTCTAGGGATGGTTTAATCCCTGCTTTTGACATGGACACTGAAAAGTGTAAAACTTGCATGTTGATCAAGATAACCAAGAAACCCTTTCAGGGTGTTAGTCGTGAGACTAAGCTCTTGGAGCTTATACACATGACTGTGTGATTTGCATGCCACTCCTTCTTTGGGGAATAAGAAGTACTTTGTGACATTTATTGATGATGCTTCTAGGTTTTGTTATGTTTATTTGTTACATACAAAGGATGAAGCATTAGATAAATTCAAAGTGTTTAAAACCGAAGTTGAATTACAACTTGGGTCTTTGATCAAAAGATTAAGGACTGATAGGGAGGTGAGTACATGGATACTCTGTATTTTCAATCTGTTGGTATAATCCATGAAATGACTGCCCCTTATACTCCTCAGCAAAATGGTATTTCCGAAAGGAAAAACAGGTGCTGAAGGAGATTGTTAATTCCATGTTGTCCTATTCTAGACTGAGTCAAGGGTTCTGGGGTGAAGCTATGTTAACAGCTTGCTATTTATTAAATAGGGTTCCCAACAAAAGGAACAAGGTTACCCCTTATGAACTCTGGACTAAAAGGAAACCCAACCTGAACTATCTTAAGGTTTGGGGTTGTAGGGCTGTTGTAAGACTCCCTGATCCAAAGTTGAAAACTTTGGGTGAAAGAGGCATTGACTGCATCTTTGTTGGATATGCTAAGCATTCCAAGGCTTATAGGTTCTATGTTATTGAACCTAATGAATATGTTTTAGTTAACTCCATAATTGAATCAAGGGATGCAAACTTTGATGAGAATAGATTCTCATCAGTCCCTGGACCAAGTCAGAGGATTCCTAATGGAACTCATGACACTGGTGTATCGAGAGGTCCCGATGATGAACCATCAGTGGTCCCCGATGAGGTTGTGGTTCAACAACCTGAACCTGTGCTCAGGAAGAGCAAAAGGGTCAGGAATCCAAAGTCATTTGGATCTGAGTTTCAACTATACTTAGGTGAAGGAAAAAGGGATGAGGTCTCAGACCAATACTCCTATTTCTTCATTGTTGAGGATGATCCCAAGACATTTGAAGAAGCAATGAAGTCCCAGGATATTGCTTTCTGGAAAGAAGCAATCAATGATGAGATGGATTCCATCATGGGGAACAACACTTGGGTGTTGGTTGATCTACCTCCTGGTTGCAAACCTCTAGGTTGCAAATGGATTTTCAAAAAGAAAATGAAGGTAGATGGAACTATTGAAAAGTTCAAGGCTAGACTTGTTATTCAAGGCTTTAAACAAAAGTCAGGGATAGACTATTTTGATACTTATGCCCTTGTGGCTCGTATCAGATTACCATAAGACTCGATTGCTATGGCATCTATTCACAATCGATTATTCATCGATGGATGTGAAGACAACCTTCTTGAATGGTGAATTGGAAGAGAGGTTTATATGAACCAACCTCGGGCTTCAACTTGCCGGCAATGAAAACAAGGTGTGTAAACTGACTAAGTCTCTTTATGGACTTAAGCAGGCACCTAAGCAATGGCATCAAAAATTTGATGAAGTGGTTTTGTCTAGTGGTTATGTTCTTAACCAGGGTGACAAATGTGTATATAGCAAATTTGATGATTCTGGTAAAGGAGTCATCATTTGTCTATATGTTGATGACATGTTGATTTTGGCACTGACCAAAATCAGGTTGACCTGACAAAGGAATTTTTGTCATCAAGGTTCTCCATGAAAGACATGGGGAGGCTGATGTTATCCTTGGTATAAGGATTAAACATGAAAGTAATAGAATTTCTATCTCTCGGTCTCATTATATTGAGAAGGTCCTGAGGAAATTCAATTACTTTGATTGTACTCCAGTGAGTACACCTATGGATACTTGTGAGAAGTTGATGCCTAATCATGGCAAGGCTGTATCTCAACTTGAGTATTCTAGGGTAATTGGTGCTGATGTATGCCATGACTTGTACAAGACCGATATTGGTTTTGCGGGAAAATTGAGCGGTATACTAGTAATCCTAGTGCTCATCACTGGCAAGCAGTTCAAAGTGTACTGAAGTATTTGAAGAGAACTATGGATTATAGTCTCTCATATCTGGTTACCCATCGTGTTGGAAGGATACACTAATGCAAGTTGGATCAGTAACACGAAGACAATTCGTCTACCGGTGGTGGGTATTCCTACTTGGTGGAGGTGCAATTTTTGGGCATCCAAGAAACAAACTTGCATTACGATTTCAACAATGGAATCTGAATTTGTGGCTTTAGCACGGCGGTAAAGAAGTGAATGGTTGAAAAACTTGATCCTTGAGATTCCATTGTGGCCTAAACCTATAGCACCTATTTTTATCCGGTGTGATAGTGCAGCTACATTGGCTAAGGCTTATAGCCAGATGTACAATGGTAAGTCTAGACACTTAGGTGTCAGGCATAGCATGATTCATGAGCTTATCATGAATGGGGTGGTATCTATAGAGTTTGTAAGATCTCAACAGAACTTAGCTGATCACTTGACGAAGGGTCCGGCTAGAGACTTGGTTATAAAGTCTGCTAAAGGGATGGGTTTAAGTCCAACTTAGTCACTGAATGCTAGGACACCCAACTCCTCCTAAGGAAACTTGGGAGCTGAGTTCAATGTGGAAAGTTGAACATTCAGTGGACTGGAGCACATGTTTTTATTACATCCCAAGGTTGTGCTCAGAACCTGCTGAAAGGAGGATGAAGTCTTTACTTCTCAATGGTTAATTTTCTTTGAAAAAGTGCTTGGCGGGAGCATGAATAAAGAGGAACCACCTATGTAAATGTTGAAGTTTTGCCGCTTCGGGAAGCTTTGGACTTTTAGCTTTTACAACATTTATGAATTTGGATATGGACACATGGCTTGTATAGTGTCGGGAGCTTTTAAGTGTTTGAAAACTTGTGTGTATTTTATCTTCAGGTATTCAAATGGGTTGAAGGGTTCAATTCTTAGAACACCCCGATTCTCGAATATTTGAAACGTGTAATTTACTAAGATGGAAATTCAATCCTCGGGACATTTTCATTTATGCACATGTTTTGCTTGATGTTTAATTTTCATGCAAAGGAAGTGAACTAAATTTGGGGAGGATTGTTGGAAAATTTAGTGCACTTGTGGGAATAGTTCACACCTTGTAATGGGTTAGGAGGTACGGAGTGTACACCCATAAGGTCCATGAACACCATGACTCTTGTAGTGGTTTGTATTGATAGTGCTTGGTGAAAGTCTTTGTTGTGGTTACTACTGATTATCGGTGTTTCCACTTGAAGCAGTACTTTCCGGATCGGTGTTTCTACTGAAGTGGTGTTTCCATGAAGTGGTGTTTTAAGTAGTGTTTACAGCGGTGGTGTTTCCACTGAAGCAGTGTAACCACTGATAGCACTATGAAAGTACTACTTGTAACGGTTTTGACCTATTCAAGTGGCAGTTTCAACTGCTTAATGACCACGTTTAATTGGTTATGTAACCACTAACGGCTATAATGGGGATAATCATGAGGCTATTAATGGGCCGATTAATACTCATAATTCCATTGAATTAGCCAAGAGTATTATCCTATAAATAGGATATCTGATTATGCATGAAGAACACACAGAAAACACAAAACACTTATAAGCGCAAGGGTTATAGAATTGTGCCTAATTCCATAACTGCATTTGGTCTTATCCCAAGTAGATATTCGTGTAACCCAGGCATTAGGGTTGAATAGTTTACTTTGGAAAGTGATCACACGATTCCAAGTGATATCCGGTAACCACTTAGTGGCATTTGTTTCTGCTGAATAGTTGTTGTTTCTGCTGAAGTTGATTATCTTACCCTGTTCTGGGAGTTACACACCAACATTTCATGTACTTATAGATTAGATTCAATATGAACTACGGATCGATAAAAATCTCATTATGCATAATATACATGCATTAATTATTCAATATGCATAATTTTTAGTTATTAACAATGAATATTTAACAAAATATTTGTATGTATTCATAATGAATCAAAACCCTAATATATTATGCATGATTGATAAGGTTTTAAAATGTACCTTTTTGAGGGGTTGTTTAAGCCCTTATTTGGTCACTTTTGTATCCGTTATTACTTAATATCGTTCCTTTTCACTTTTTAGGTCTCTTGAAGGCAAATTGCTGGAATGACACTTATTCGGACTAAAAGGCGCGAATATACGAATAAAATGGCCAAAGTGAAGAATCGAGACACTCAGGCTGCTGGAACTGAAGGCGACGGCGTCGCTGCTTAACTGCGACGCCGTCGTGCACATTTTGTGACGGCTCAGTAGCCAAATTGCTTAATATCAAGTGACGGCTTCAGGTTTTAAAAGAGTAGGGCGTTGCAACTCAGACGCCCTAGATTTGATCCGACGGCGTCGAAGATGAAGCCGACGGCGTCACAACCATAAGGTGACACCGTCAAAAGCTGCAACATGCGCGCGAAGTAGCTGATACTGTTTTGGCCATAAATTTTGCATACGAACTCGGATTTAGGTGATTCAAAAGCCCACGCGACCGGAACGAGAAAATCTACAGTTTGGTGAAAAAATGGTCGTGACGCCATCAATATATAAGTGTGACGCCATCACCCTTTGCCGACAGAAAATCTGCCTATAAATAGAACATTATAACTTCACTTTTTGGAGGCTCAAAACCCTAACTCCGATTCCAGGGCTTAAATAGGTGTTTTTCCAGCAACTTTGAAGGTTTCAATCACTCCAAAAACATCTTGTAATGGTTTGTTGATTATATCTTAATCCATATATTCAATTTATCATTATGTCTATCCTATGTTTGATTGATTGTGTGTATGCTTGCATGTTCACCATGTCCGACTAAATTACTTGTGTGTTTGCTCAGATATATGAAACCTAGTTGTTAATTATTGTTAGGTTGTCTCTTATCTTGATTGTAATTGGCATAGGAGTGCGACTAGGCTATCGTTGTGTTTAATACTTGATAAATCTTTGATAGTTTATGAATGACTTAGTGGATTTCGTTTACTAAACCCAAAGATAACCTCAAAGTTAGTTTATGAATGACTTAGTGGATTTCGTTTACTACACTTAAAGGTGACTTCAAAGAGTTAGGGAATGCACACCTTACGACCTTAGAAAACATAACGCGTTAAGAATAAGGACGTGACAATTCAACCATCAATAGGAGATAACTAGGGAGTAGTAGCATCTAGGTAAACACATCTTTAACTATCATACGAGCACACAACAATAGACATAGACTATCCTCACCCTAGCTAGATTAGATAATTAGATAAGTAGAAGTAATCGGTAGAAATACCAACCCCCAAATCCAAACCCCGAGATTCGTACCTTTCCATTTCCTAAAAAACATAAAAAGCACAAAAATAATCTTCCTCAACCCCAACCTTAGCGTAGTAATTTCTCACTAGCATTCCTATTACCCTAGAGAACGATATCAATTCCCGTGGCTTACCCTAATACTACACTACAACGATTAGGTTCACTGCCTAGGGTGTTGAAAAACTTGCTCGACAAAAAGGAAGTTCCTTTGACCCCGAACGACTTGTGTAGCGTTATCAAGTTTTTGGCGCCGCTGCCGGGGAATAGAATAGCTAGTTAGTAGTCCACCTCGTTTAGGTTTCTTTGCTTGATTCCTATCAAGTAAATTTTTTCTTATTTTTAGCTTCCTCGTAGTCTATCCCCCTTCTTCGTGACCTTTGTTCGTAATCCCATCACTTTTCATCATGGAAGGTGATAACCACCCACCATTCATCAACCCACCACCAATTGACCCGCCAAGAGCCCGTACTCTTGGTGAATACTCGAGACCAAGCCACCTAGGCTATAGAAACACCATTGAGCTTCCCGACCAAGCCCAAACTACGGCCCTTCGATCCGACACCATCCGGTTGGTGCAAAACGAATGTGCATTTCATGGACTTCGTTCTGAAGATCCTTATCAGCATCTTAAGGATTTCCTTAATATCGTCGATTCCATCGACCTCGATGCTACTACTCGGGAGACCACGCGCCTGCGTCTCTTCCAATTCTCTCTACGGGACCAAGCTAGTAATTGGCTTGAGCGACTTCCCGTCGGATCCATCTCAAGATGGGATGATCTCACCTCTCGTTTCCTTGCTCAATTTTTCCCACCGGAAAGGACCGCTAAACTTAGACGAGACATCTTGACGTTTCAACAACATCAAGGCGAATCTTTCTATGAGGCATGGACTCGATTTAAGGACTTACTCCATAGAGTCCCTCACCATGGCATAGATCTTTGGCTTCAAGTACAAATATTCTATGACAATACCGATTTCATCACAAGGCGGTCCATTGATCAAGCCACTGGTGGAAGGCTTAGCGACTTCAACGCTAAGGACTCATGGGATATTATAGAAGAGCTTGCTGATCAAAGCCACGAACACTGGAATGAATCCCCTGAAGCCCTCGTTAAGGTGGTTAATGCCTTATCAACTCCTCATGGGTCTCCCAACATCACTGAAGAGCAAATGAGTGCTCTCGAAAGAAGGATTGACTATCTCATGGAAAGGAAGAGAGCCTCTGAACGAACCCCTCGAGGAATAGTTAACTCCACCAGTTCCTCCAATCACCCAACACCCTTCTCTGAATCCCCGAGTCGTGAACAAAATCTCAATCTCGAACGGAGCTTCCGTTCTACTTCCCCAATACCACTCTCACCAAGCTTTAAGGAACAAATGAGGGAGTATATGGCAGCCCATACGGAGAGATTAGCAAAATTTGAGAAGGAGGTCTATAGGCAAAGGGAGGAGATGCAAGCCAAAATGGCGGAGATGATGGACTTAGTGAAAGAGTACACTAAGACGAAGATTCCCGAGAAGGTGCTAGTGAGGAACGATGAGCACGCCACCCCCACTTTGCATGTTAACGCCATTTCTATTGCTTCCGATGAGGATGGAACAGTTGAGAAAAAGGAGCCTGAGAGCAGCAAGGATAATAAGGATAAGAATGAGGCTCGGACTGATGATGAACCCAAATTCATCAAGCATTACCTTAAGCATGAGATCAATAAGAAAACAATCGTTAACCAAGTGAAAAACTTTAGGTGCAATGATGTTCTTAGGAAAGCCGTCTTAGGTGAAATAGGAGAGGAAGAATATGACACCATGCCTATTGGACCTATGTACGAGTCGATTATGAGATAGCCAGTAACTAAGAATCAAGAGATCTCTGGGAAATTTGTAATTCCATGTAGCATAAGTGACTTAGAGAACCTAAATGCCTTGGCCGACCAGGGATCCGATGTAAACATAATGCCGCTGTCAGTCTATAATAAATTGACTAAGGAGGAACCGACCAAGACCAATCTTAGACTTTCCTTAGCAAATCATTCGTATGTTTATCCCATAGGAATAGCGGAGGATGTCTTAATTGAGGTTGCCAATATTGTCTATCCGGTAGACTTCGCAATTGTAGACATTGAGGAAGATAAAAACCTGCCATTAATCCTTGGAACACCTTTCCTGACCACCGCCAAGGCAACCATCAAATGCGGTGAAGGGATTATGATACTCAAAAGTGGAAAAGGACAAGTTAGGATACCTATTGTTCCGAGATATCCTTTGAAGATTATGGAGAAGGTAAAAGATAAGAATTCACAGGTCTCCAATAATGCCGTTAAGAAGAAAATGGCTGAATAGGAAAAAGGGCTTAGAGAATTCATGGTTCAAGGGTTAAATGCGACATTGTGGAAACGTGATAAAAAGTTAGGAAATAACTATACCACAATACCACAAAATCAAAAGAACGCTAAGGAATTTTTGAATGGAGAAAAGGTGATTTTGTATAAATCAAGAATAAAGGCATTATGGGGAAGGAATAAGCCAAGATGGTTTGGGCCTTATACGGTAAAGGAAACTAATTTAAAAGATAAAACCGTCATCATAATAGACAACTTTGGGAAGGAATCCATGGTAAGTATACAACGTCTACGTCCTTTTGATGAAGGACTAGTGAAAGTAGAAGGTGACGGTAATGAAGTCACGTAGGGGCACGACTACGAGTCTAGCTACAAGACTCATAAATAAAGAAAAGCGCTTCGTGGGAGGCAACCCATGCTTAATTGTTTGTTTGTTAGTGTCATATATCTTTTATTGATTGCTTATTCTCATGTTAAATTTGTAAAAATGCTTTATTTTGTTTTTGACCTCGTTTTAATTGCATATAAAGGTATTTTACATAAAAGATAAGTGTAGGGAGGATTACACACGTTTTCAAAAGAAACGTAAACATGAGAATTGAAATTAGTTAAAAGATATATATGTGTGTTTGTTCGAGTCAAATGCTTGTATCGAGTCATAATGGATGTTTTGCAGAAATTTTTCCAGATTCTAAAGATGTAAATTTTCCAGAATTTTTTTCCAGAAAATCGCAGACCAGTTTTTGTCAGGATAACCTGACAGTGTCAGGATCGCAACTGACGGCGTCGGAAGGAGTAAAACAACAGATTACTTTTTCTCGTTTTCTGAGCTACTCATAAAATTTTTGGAATTTTCCAGGTCTTAATTTTTCAGAAATTCTGTAAACATCAATTCCACAAGCATTATATCCTAGTTTAGTCGAGTCTTATATATATTATTACCGCCGATTTTACGCGAAGGTTTCGTTTTTTTTTTTCAAGTGTGCAGGTTTAATTTATCAAGAAGAAGTTACATAAGATTGGAAGGAGCTTTTCACGCATACATTCTTCTTGGAAAGGATTTAACCACTACTCCACACACGGATCCTACCGAGCTAATCAGGGGAGTATTAGTTTCTTTCGTTTTTCATTACCTTCCATTATCATAACTTTGATACTTTCGGGGAACATTGGGGACAATGTTCAGTTTAAGTGTAGGGAGGGAAAATAAAACGGGAACTTTGAAACTATGCTTATCCTTGATTATTTGCTTTGTCCAATTGTATTTGTGTAATAAACCATGAGAAAATGTCGGTTAGGGTAATTTTGGCACCAAATTTAAAATTTTTATGACATATAGGAGTGGGCCATTAGTCTTAACAAAAGCGTCTCACGGATAGGAAGTTGCATGACTAGCACAAAAACCCTTTACCACCTAAATTTCACCCAAAATGTGAGGATCGCCCTTAGATTAGTAGGAATTAAAGCATTCATCTTTAATGCTTAGAGTGTGAACCGGTAGTATAATAGATTCTAGAACTTGTTTTGTGATGCATTCCGAGATCGCTAGTAAGACTACACTTGTGTAGTTAGGAATAACTAAATGATAAGAGGCATTAGGATAACCCTTGTTTGATACCCGTAATATAATTACTTCTTCCACAGCGGTTGAGTAATTCCCCCACACCTTTGCGTTGCACTCATCTTTAATACACGATACCCCTAGTTAACCCCTCAGAGCCTATCCTTTTCGCGGTTCTCGTGATGTTTCGGTTTTTCCAGAATATCAATGAAGAGCATTGTTTACACCCCACCCTCAAATGTACACCCAAATCGCCTTAGCCTACCTTATATGCACTCACTTTTAGTGCATTATTGTTATCACCCAAACCCTTAGTTCAATTATCTAGTTGCTTGCATGAGTTGTTAAGTCGAGTCATATATTTTGTATACAGTTTTGGGACGATTGAGACTCATGGGAAAAGTTAAAGTTTATGAAATAACTAGAAGGGAACGTTAATTCAAATTCCCTTATTTGCATAATAATGTACTCCAAGTGTTTTGATCTTTTCAATTCGGGTCAAATTTGTGTTAGAGTAATAAAAACTCAAGTGTAGGGATGTGCCTATAAATCCCTATCATTTTGATGTTACCGTAGAGGATGGTAGAGTAAAAGTGTATGGGAAAAAAAATCAAAAAAAATAGAAAAAGAAAAAAATAGAGTGTTCAAAAAAAAAAAAAAAAAAAAAAAAAACATACGGGCTACCATCCTGCATCTATCTTTAAATTTATGTTTGTTTGTTTCAGTTATCTAGAGTTTAGAGTGTCGAGTCTTGGCTTAGCAACGCCATTCTTCGTATGCTTGTAACATAAAGATTTTTGACTTGCCACCACTAAATAGCTTATCCCACCAAACCCTTTGTTTCCCTACCGTAAGCCTAACATTACAACCCTTTAAAAGACCTCTTTGATAGTCTTTCCTAGGTGCTTACGCCAAAGCGATGGAGGTTTGATCTGGTCTCAAGCCTATGGTAATCTATGTACTAGGACCGGTTATGAGTGTTTATTTTCCATTTCCACTTGTTATATTTCATATACACCCGAGAGATGTGAGTATCCAAACACCCCATGTGAGGTGCTAGTATGTAATTTCCGTGCTTGTTATGACTTTTTTGGGGCTTATATGTGTTGTGGATTGTTTTAAACCAATGCTTCATGACCCCTAACTTATAAATTAATTGGCTAAAAGCACATTTGCTTTAGGACAAGCAAATACCAAGTGTAGGGATATTTGATAAGGTTTTAAAATATACCTTTTTGAGGGGTTGTTTAAGCCCTTATTTGGTCACTTTTGCATCCGTTATTACTTAATATCGTTCCTTTTCACTTTTTAGGTCTATTGAAGGCAAATTGCTGGAATGACACTTATTCGGACTAAAAGGCGCGAATATACGAAGAAAATGGCCAAAGTGAAGAATCAAGACACTCAGGCTGCTGGAATTGAAGGCGACGGCGTCACTGCTTAACTGCGACGCCATCGTGCACATTTTGTGACGGCTCAGTAGCCAAATTGCTTAATATCAAGTGACGGCTTCAGGTTTTAAAAGAGTAGGGCGTCGCAACTCAGACGCCCTAGATTTGATCCAGACAGCATCAGAAGATGAAGCCGACGGCGTCACAACCATAAGGTGACGCCGTCAAAAGCTGCAACATGCGCGCGAAGTAGTTGATACTGTTTTGGCCATAACTTTTGCATACGAACTCGGATTTAGGTGATTCAAAAGCCCACGCGACCGGAACGAGAAAATCTACAGTTTGGTGAAAAAATGGTCATGACGCCGTCACTCTATAAGTTTGACGCCATCACCCTTTGCCGATAGAAAATCTGCCTATAAATAGAACATTATAACTTCACTTTTTGGAGGCTCAAAACCCTAACTCCGATTCCAGGGCTTAGATAGGTGTTTTTCCAGCAACTTTGAAGGTTTCAATCACTCCAAAAACATCTTGTAATGGTTTGTTGATTATACCTTAATCCATATATTCAATTTATCATTATGTCTATCCTATGTTTGATTGATTGTGTGTATGCTTGCATGTTCACCATGTCCGGCTAAATTACTTGTGTGTTTGCTTAGATATATGAAGCCTAGTTGTTAATTATTGTTAGGTTGTCTCTTATCTTGATTGTAATTGGCTTAGGAGTGCGACTAGGCTATCGTTGTGTTTAATACTTGATAAATCTTTGATAGTTTATGAATGACTTAGTGGATTTCATTTACTAAACCAAAAGATAACCTCAAAGTTAGTTTATGAATGACTTAGTGGATTTCGTTTACTACACTTAAAGGTGACTTCAAAGAGTTAGGGAATGCACACCTTACGACCTTAGAAAACACAACGCGTTAAGAATAAGGACGTGACAATTCAACCATCAATAGGAGATAACTAGGGAGTAGTAGCATCTAGGTAAACACATCTTTAACTATCATACGAGCACACAACAATAGACATAGACTATCCTCACCCTAGCTAGATTAGATAATTAGATAAGTAGAAGTAATCGGTAGAAATACCAACCCCCAAATCCAAACCCCGAGATTCATACCTTTCCAATTCCTAAAAAACATAAAAAGCACAAAAATAATCTTCCTAAACCCCAACCTTAGCGTAGTAATTTCTCACTAGCATTCCTATTCCCCTAGAGAACGATATCAATTCCCGTGGCTTACCCTAATACTACACTAAAACGATTAGGTTCACTGCCTAGGGTGTTGAAAAACTTGCTCGACGAAAAGGAAGTTCCTTTGACCCCGAACGACGCGTGTAGCGTTATCAAGTTTTTGGCGCCACTTCCGGGGAATAGAATAGCTAGTTAGTAGTCCACCTCGTTTAGGTTTCTTTGCTTGATTCCTATCAAGTAAATTTTTTTTCTTCTTATTTTTAGCTTCCTCGTAGTCTATCCCCCTTCTTCATGACCTTTGTTCGTAATCCCATCACTTTTCATCATGGAAGGTGATAACCACCCACCATTCATCAACCCACCACCAATTGACCCGCCAAGAGCCCGTACTCTTGGTGAATACTCGAGACCAAGCCACCTAGGCTATAGAAAGGGTTTATTTGCTATGCGAGACTAAGACAGATATACAATAAACATTCCAATCACATTCCAACAACAATCGAGATCTCAGCAGGGTCCCAAGCGACTCTAGTCAGGTACCACAATTATAGCAAAGATAACCTCAATGCTACCCTGGACTAGGTCGGAGTAGACATCTACCCTAGACTAAGTCAATATCTACCACATATCTATCCTTACTAGTCAACACATAAGTAAATCAAAAAGAGTTAAAGCATGTCCAAGAAAAGAGTAGCATGCTTTCTCACCCAATTTAGTTAAAACATTATAAAAATGGGGCTATGAAACTCACCTCGATCAAGTAAAGCACAAATAATCACTAGCAAAGCAGATAAACAGCTAACACGGCTCGGCAACTACTGACTCGGCACAACCTATTAATATAAACCCATTATTAATACATTTTCCAATTCCAATATTCTCTATCCCGAATGTATTCCAATTCTTATTTCTGAAAACATCTCGTTTCTCTATTTAGTTATAAGCGTTTGGTACCATAGTGTGAGGTACCGACTCGACAAGACTCCATGAATGCACTATATTTCTAACAATGCGACTCACAATGACACAATGCAACTTCTAAGCAAAAAGCCTTGTAGTTTAATAAGTTTCGAAATAAATCGTTAGACCTTATCGAATTCGTCACCTTGATAAACTCAACCATTTATTTATTTCACTTATTATTCCCAAAAACCAGTCACATCCTAACGAGTTATAAGGATAATTTGTTCACTAATATCTTTATTTTACGCTCATAACGACCTCTTATTGGATTCGTCAACCCAATAAGTTCGCTATCTACGTGGGTTAAACCTATTAATGGCAAGTCATCCGCAACCCATGCATAACCCACAATGGTTATTAAATACTCATAAATGATACATTTTGGTAAGTGTGCCCTCGAAACATTTAATAACTCGTTTAATATAAAACTTTTCATTTTTAAGTAGTTAGTTCCCTTTTAAATATCGAATAACATGGCGAGTCTTGTTTTTAAATATTTAATATAAGAACTTACTATTTTCTATCTTTCTAGTTTATTTACATGTTTATTATATATATATATATATATATATATATATATATATATATATATATATATATATTACGTCACGTTTTCAATATACATTTCGAGTTATTATCCGTCTAGAGTTCACAAGTCCAAGTCATGACTCTCGGCTTTTATACATCTTATTGTCCAATAACTAATAAATGTCCATGTTACGGCGTTGGCGGGGTCAACCGAGACTAGAAAGTCACGGTAACACCGACATTGCGCAAAGTTGACATATATAATATCAAGTCCACATAAACAACTCCACTCGTTATCGGCCCTAAACCTATGGATCGATAACGTACCAACAATCTCCAATCAACTCATATCAATCCCGACATCCAATCAAGTATTAAACCGCACCCGAGACAATTGTCGAGACCCTAATGGTCTCGACTTGGACACAGTTAAGACCACGCGAACCAAACGAACCCTAGAGGCTCTTTGGCTCCTCGCGTCTTGTCCAAACCCACACGACAGGACCGTCTTTGGTCCTGGTCTTTCCAAAACCAACAACAACAACTCCAAACTAGTACCACGACAATCCGACCCGGACCATAGGGTCCTTGTGGGTCTCGGTCATCTCCCAACGCACACCAAACGGACCTTTTGGTCCTTGGTAGCTCGTGGTTGCTTTCCCAACGCAACACCTCACGGACCAATTTGGTCCTTGTGGTTCTCGTTCACTTCCCAACTCAACACCAACATTCTCAAACCTCCATTTCATCAACAAACCCATAAACAAAACATCAAAACAATAATAAAAATGCACAAACACGAACCCGACACAACACACTGGATACCAACACACATTATTACATTTTATTAGTTTTAAAGTTAGTTTTATATTTGTGTTCATCCAATCCCAACCAAAAATGGACGTACGAGACTCAAAAGTCTCGTACGAGGCAAACCAACACTCAAACGAGTGTACCACTTGCTCCATTTACCTTTCTTTTTCCTAATCTATATTTGTAACAAGAAAACACGAACCAAGGATATGTTTATACGCATTTTGGGCGGCAAATAGGTGGTGTTGGGGTGCGTGAACTATGCCAAAAGAAAGAGGAGAGGAAGACGAAGCTAGTGGTGGTGGAGGTGTGATGCCATGCTCGGCGGTGTGGCGGTGGTGGCCGGAGAAAGGGGCGGCAGTGACGGATAGGGTTTGGTAGAGAGAGAAAGTAAATCTAGGGTTTAATGAGGGAGAAAGGTGTGTGGGGGGGGGGGGGATGGGTATATATAATTATGAGTGGGGACTAATTACTAGTAATAATTATTTTGGGACACAAGGGGGGCACCGACCACATTAAACCTAGAGGGATCAACGTCACGTTTTTTGTAAACTTTTCCGAAACACCTCTCACGAGCTCGTATATTTTATAATTAACGTCCGATTACTTTTATTAATAACGTTATTGTTTTTAATTACCTTTTTCCACGAGTTTTGATAATTAACACGCCTAATTCCCACGTAACGAGTTAAAAGTTACTTTTTCTCTTGTTTTAGGTTTTTACTGTGCCGACTCAAGTAGTACCTAACTTTACGGGCTATAACTCATACCATAACTCATTCGATACCAAAATAAATCATAAAAGTTAATAAACGATACCAAGACAAGTCGCGATCATCCGAAATAGCTTCTAAAGGAATCTACTTGGTCTGACTAGCGTAATGCGGTTACCTAAAAGGGCTCCCTAATTTTCTAGTTATCACATCAATGGACCAGTTTACTTCTACAGTAAAACCTCTATAAATTAATACTCGATAAATTAATATCCTAAATAAAATTAATAATTTTTCTAGTCCTAACTTGGGACCATTACAAATTTGGACCCCAATCGATAAAATAATAAAATAATATTTTTTTTGAAACCCCAATGTATATATATTGGTTCCAACGAAACTATAAATTAATAATTACTAACAATTTAATATATATATATATATATATACACACACACACACACACACACACACACACACGTAATTGGAGCTTGTACAAATTCAATTAATTCAATTAAGACCATACGTAATTGGAAATTGTCCAACGAAACTAACTTCTTACTTATTCAAAAACAATGAACTTGACAAATACAATTAATTTTTAAATTTGAATTTATAAAATGTTTATTCGAACTTATTTTTTTAATTTATATTTCATCTCAAACTAGTATAAATTGTAAATAGTATATTCGACTTCAGAATTTAAAGGTCATACGTAAAACCTCTTTAAATTAATAAATTATTAATTTATCGATATAATAATATCTCGTCAAATTAATAAAATATCCCGATCCCAACACTATTAATTTATAGAGGTTTTACTGACAGTTCGTCAAAATTATATTATGTTACATCTCTATAAATAGATAACTTTATTATGATTTGTTTCGTATAATAATTTTAACGATTTATAAGATATTTAAATTTTAAAATTGAAAATTAATTTTAATGTGTGGTCAAAGTAAATGTCTAGAATTTATTAATTTGAACTTTAGTTTTTCTTTTTTCCTCACCCTTTCATTATAGATCTAACTATTTAAATGGACTAGGCGAGTATTCGTGCATAGCAACTGAGGTTTGTAGCGACAAACAATTAACGATATGCGATATTGTGGTAAGCGTTTCGTATAAAGTTCAAAATAGAACGTGAAAATATCAAAATGTAATTGCAAACTGTAACCACCGGAAAATTTCCGTCTATATTAAACTAAAGCTTAAGTTTTTTTTTAAACGTAAACTGTTTATCTAATCACAACAACTAATGTGACGTAACTCGCATTTTCAATAAATGTGCTCACACGCGGACCGACACCAACGACCTTATGTTTATTTCACATAAACAACTTTATATGTTAAGTATCAAAAGTTTTCAACTTTTATTTACCACTTTACGTTATTTTGTTAATGTACGATTATTAAACTTTCAAACTAAACGTTATCCATTTATTAGAATTTACGCGAAAACCCTAATTTATTATAACTATGATTTTACTAGCTAAATCATAAATACTAAAGTACAATATTTTATACATAGAGTACAAGTCTTTAAAGCACAAAAACCTAACTTTACGTTGTTTCCCTTAGTCTACAAATCTATGATTTTATGTAAATAAAATCACAAAGTCTAATTAATATACATATGTAATTTTTACTAAGGTACAAGTCATTCATGCACATGTACAAGTCATTAATGAATAAAAACTTGATACATATATAAATCACGTTATAAACCTCAGTGTACTCACTATAAAACACATAATACAAGTCCTTAATGCACAAGCCTTAAACTAGATTTTCTTATACTTTACAAACCTAGAGTACAAGTTCCTAAACCTCATGGTACAAGTACCTTAAGCCAAGTCATGACCCTTGTTCCACTCTAGTCCATTTCGAACCAAAAACAAACTAAACTAGCCTTAATCTAGTTCTATTCTAACTAAACTCCAACAAAGAGTATTCTAAACCCTAACTAGGACAAAATTAATCCACGTCACCTTGTCTACTACCTTTGTGGCTAAAAATCGAACAAGCCATCATGTTCCCTAGATTTTCAACAAAGTAAATCTAATATATCAAGCTTCCTATGTGTTTTATTTTAAACCATTCGAACCATAAGGCCTTAAATAAGACAAGTATACATTTAGGTGTTTCTTTCAAAACCAAACCCTAACTTTGTGGCAAAGGATCAAACAAGTCACCTTTTCCTTTAACTCTTAGATGTGGCAAATTACCTACCATGAACCTTAAACCACTTTGCCTATAAATACGACCTATACACTTCTTTTTTTTTTTACTCATCACCATTCAAAACACACAAAACACTTACACACTCACCTACATTCTGATCTAGAGCAACAAATAGGAGTAAAGGAAAGGGGACAATAAAGCCTAGGAGGAAGGAAAGAGCTTGGTTCTACTTTAGAAGCCCCTTGGTCGAAATTCCCTCTTAGTCGAGTTCCAAGATTGTAAGTCTTTTAAACTCATTCAATTTCGTTATCACTTTTAATATCAAGTACATACTGTTAAAAAGGATTTTATAAGGAAAACGTAGCAATTTGAATCACCCAAAACTAGTACACGAGTCAAAAGATACGGCCAAATGAAGTTCCCAAAAAGCTGTCAAAACTTTTTGTGACAGAAAGTTTGGGCACGCAAAACGAGGCACTTCTGGTTCATTTCATCAAAAAGTTAAAACACGAAAGTTGTTCGGAACGACGTTGTCTTCAAAAACTTAAGAGCACGGGTCCAGAAAACGCAAAACGAAGACTAATTTTAGTCATAAACTTAATAGCTTTCATATGCTTTCGGAAGTATATTCTTAATACTTAACAAACTGTTTTTTATAAAGTAATATACGAAGTATTTCTGTATCGTTAACGATCGATCGAACCTTGAAGATGAAATATCATAAAACATATATTATCATCCACTAACTTTCGAAGAAACTTCAAAACTACAAATATCATCAGTAATGAAACTTGACATACCAACCCAGTTCGTGTGTCGGAGCCG
Source organism: Chrysanthemum makinoi (assembly GCA_910596185.1). Classification (NCBI taxonomy): domain Eukaryota; kingdom Viridiplantae; phylum Streptophyta; class Magnoliopsida; order Asterales; family Asteraceae; genus Chrysanthemum; species Chrysanthemum makinoi. The sequence goes on along the minus strand of OU343224.1, from coordinate 110,299,886 downwards.
TTTATTCTCATAACTTGATTTGTTTTTCAATCAGATAGTGTATCACCAAGGTGAGTTTCATAGCCCTATTCTTTAATTGTTTTATACTATTTTGGGGGAGATAGATACTCAACTATATTCATTTACTTTCACAAGTACTCTATACTTTTACATATTACTGTGAGTTTCATAGCCCCTACTTTTATATGTTTTAAATTACTTTTGGGGGAAATACATGCTCAAATACTTGCTTTGATTTTCAAAAATACTCAAGACATTTATACTCTTGTGCTAAGCTATACTTTTTATACTTTTGGACATGAAGTGTAGTTACGATATCTGCCTTAATGTGTTACACTTATTCTTATACGCTTTATTCTTTAGCAACTGTTTAACTCCTGGATGGAGCCGTTGGAGAGGTATTGATAGTACTATCGGGCTGACGCCCCCACCCTTGGTCCCAGATTCATGGCCTTGGGTGAATATAATCCAGTATTCTTGTTTATTCTTCCCCTGTTATGCTTTACATTAAGTACTCACATATATCGTATACACATATGTCCTACTCATACTATATATTAGCAGTGGCTTGTAAACACACATGTTGCAAGTTTTGAATGGGCAGGATATGCAACTGAATGGATTTACAATGCCTTTGCTGTGGAAACATTCTTTAAAGCACATATGTCTTACTATATTTTAGCAGTGGGTTGTGAAAACACAGGTTGGAAGTTTTGTATGGGCGGGATTTGCAACTGAGTGGATTTACAATGCCTTTGCTATGGAAACTTTCTTTAAAGACTTTTCAACTTATTTTCAACAAACTCTATGAACTCACCAACCTTTGTGTTGACACTTTTAGCATGTTTATCTCAGGTTACTAAGGCGATAGCATATGCATGGATCATAGAGTCATTTGCATCTTTTGGAGAATTATGCTTTTATCCTTTACCATTTGATACATTTTGAAAATATATATGTAATCATATACTTTGGGACCTCTTGTAATAACTCTGATTTAAATAATTCGAATGGTAACTTTTCAAAACATCTCATTTAGATGTCGTTTTCTATACCTTGTGCTTTGTATTAAGAAGTAGCACCCCATTGACACTATCGTTCCGCTGCGATATTTTGGGGGTGTTACAAAAACAGTTATAACATGCGATAATTCAACTTTAACAAAAATTATTAACATGTGTCAATCACAATATAAAAATATTAATAAGACTGGATCAATTATGAGATACTAACTAACAACACGCGTTAAATTAGTTTTAAATTTTCAAAATTCTTGAATTTTCAAGAAATACACTCATTATATGTAGTATATATCCGAGTACTCGCGCCCAAAGACAACGGTGTATAGTGTTCGACAATTTTCAAGTGCCTTAATTTGTGAGTGGATGTTTGATTATATGTAGCGTTTAATGGTAATATCAAGGTAACAACCCATAGCAACAACTCTATTTGTGTGTTGATATAATGTTTGGTTTAGTCGTGTGCATCTATGTAAACATGGTTTCTTTTGGTTACATATGAGAACAAACGATTATTGTTACAACTAAAATAAGGTAGTTAAAAAACAACTCATCATGATTTATCAACTTTTTTTATTGTCATTTTACTTGACGATGTTACATATCGTTTGTCATTATGCTTAACTAAATCTTCTTTTCTCATTTGAAATGACTAAAATGCCCTTAATTTTTCTTCCTATTTCTTTTACACCACCCCTCTTCTTCTCCAACATCACTTAATAATCACAAAAAAAGAGATGTAGTACAAAATACAAACAACTTAATATTGTTCCCTATTATCAAACTTCAAATGCTACGAAAATTTAAGTTGAGATTTGAAAAGCACTGCTTAGAGTCTATTTTTAACTTTTGAAAACAATTCAATTTACTTCTCTTAAAAGAAGAACTAAAAAACGCATGTCGTTAAAAGTTGAGTATCATGTGATTTTCTATTCAATTTGGGCAAAAATGAACCCGACACCCAACTTTTAAATAAAGCCATCAAATTGTCAAAAGATTCTGCCAGAGTAAATTATGAACTCCACATGTTACCTTGCCTCGAGCCCATCAATGTTTACATGAAAATTTATATTTTCTAAACTTCTTTATCATTTACTATTCTAATTCCTAAATGCAAGTAACAATCCAAACCATATGGGAGCAGTGCATAAAATAGAGCAAATGCAGTTTACTCCAACTTTCAAGTTTTTTCTTAAAGTTACATAATAGACATATAATGCTACATGGAACAATTTTAATCTACGGAACATGTACATGTCAGCATTCATAAATAACTACCGTTTGCCACATTATTCTCCTCTCATCCACAAAAATACCCGTTATTTTTGGAAGAACAAATCAATAAGAGATCAAAATTGGGCTACTTAGCAAATATGAAGAACCACTGAAATCGAAATCAAAACCAAAACTAAAACCAATAGATCCACAAAAATAGAAAAACTACACGTTTGGTCCTGTGGTATACCCCAAATAACAACTTTAGTCCCTAAGTCGTTTTTATTACACCACACATACCTATTTTTGAAACCTTGCACTTATTTAGTCCCTATTTTGGATGGGCGTTAGTTCAATCCGTTAAGTGTTTTGCGCTGTTAGTCCTCCATTAATATTTTTTGCACCGTTAGTCCTTATTTTTTAAAATAAATTAAAAAGGGCCAAGGATCGAACTTGGGTCTTTTGCTTCATTGTTAGTCCCACGTTTTCGTCTGGTTTCACATGTTTTCTTACGTTTTTGTCCATTTTCATACATTTTTTTACGTTTTTGTTCACACATACCTATTTTCGTCAGTTTTTACACGTTTTTGTCCGTTTTCATCCGTTTTTTATAACTTTTCAGACGTTTTGGTATGTTTTTATACGGTTTCGTCCGCTTTCTTTAGGTTTTATAGGTTTTTGTCTGTTTTTCTACGTTTTCATTCGCTTTTTTATAAGTTTTCATACGTTTTCATATGTTTCTTACGTTTTCTCCGTTTTTATACGTTTTCATCCATTTTTAATAAGTTCTCATACATTATTTTTATAGGTTTTTGTCCCTTTTTATACGTTATCATTCGTCTTTTATAAAAACGTATGAAAACTTATTAAAACTTATAAAAACGGATGAAAACGTGTAAAAGCAGACAAAAACGTATAAAACGTTTGGAAATGGACGAAATGTGTAAAAGCATATGAAAACTTATAAAAGACGGATGATAACGTATAAAAACGGACAAAAACCTATAAAAAACGTATGAGAACTTATTGAAAATGGATGAAAACAAATAAAAATAGAGAAAACGTAAAAAAACATATGAAAACTTATAAAAAACGAATGAAAACGTAGAAAAACTAACAAAAACCTATAAAACCGGAAGAAAATGGACGAAAATGTATAAAAACGGACCAAAACGTATGAAAAGTTATAAAAAACGGATGAAAATGAACAAAAACGTATAAAAACGGAAAAAAATAGGTGTGTGTGGACAAAAACGTAAAAAGTGTATGAAAATAGACAAAAACGTAAGAAAACATGTGAAACCGGACGAAAACGTGGGACTAACAGTGAAGCAAAAGACCCAAGTTTGATCCTTGGCCCTTTTTAACTTATTTTAAAAAATAAGGACTAACGGTGCAAAAAATATTAACGAAAGACTAACAGCGCCAAACACTTAACGGATTGAACTAACGCCCATCCAAAATAGGGACTAAATGAGTGCAAGGTTTCAAAAATAGGTATGTGTGGTGTAATAAAAATGACTTAGGGACTAAAGTTGTTGTTTGGGGTATATCACAGGGACTAAACGTGTAATTTTTTCACAAAAATATAATCAATACTTCACATGTCCATAACTCGTCCAAGTACTACCATAGATCCACAAACAAATAGGAAAAAGATGAGATGTATGATACACAAACACCTGATCTCAAAAGATCTAAAGATCAAAACACCACATCTGAAAGATCTAAACAATAACCGAAAGAGAGATACCACGAGAAAAAATTAATTATGCTAAGAAAGCCAACCGAAACCACCATGATTTTCCTCAGAGCCACAAATAAGACACCAAAACCACCAACCCAACCGAAACAACCTACACAACAAAAATATTGTGGTGGCCTCAGCAGACGGCGGGAATGGTGGCGGCGGTAGTGTTGTGTGGTATCAGTTTAGATGAGTAGGTGAGAGAGGGAGAAAGTCGAGTGTGAGATTGAGGAAGATGAGATTATGGTTTTTTATATAGGCACAACTTATAAAATCATTCCTTGATAAGTTTCAGTTTATCTCAATTGGAATAACCGTGTACTGTGAATGCTCTTTGTTGTCTTCCCTAAACAAGTGCAATACCCGTGCGTTGCCTGGATACACTTTTTCTTTATGACGTTTGCATAAGTGACAAAACGTTAAAACATATAGTGGAAAAAAGATAGGGCACTTGTGTATGTTATTCAATCATTGATTAAAAACATATTAGACCCCTCTTTAGACTTCAAAACAGCGACTATCAAAACAAAGACTCCTTAAACACCTATTCTTTAGACCTGTGTTTCTATTCTCTTCATATGTAAATGAACAAAACCTACACTCAAAACCATGGCTCGTGAATCACAACCCGAGATCAATAATATTAATATATATACAAAAGAACCCTAGTCTCTTAGTAATCTTCCTAAATTTGCAATGAAAACCCAACTTCAAAAATTTCAAATTAAACCATAAGTAATCAAAACAAAAAATATCTTATCATCATTAACGAACTATTGAGCTCTAATAAATCCCCAATTTGATCAAATTAAAAATGAAAAAAACTCATTAATAAAATTGTCTAAGAATGTAGGTAAAAAATTATGCATGAGCAAACCCTTCTTGACATTGTATTTAATAATGTTTCTACTTCGTACCATATAAATTCGGTGAAAAGTTTATTAAAATATATTGCCATTCACTACACAAACACTTTCTCGAGTTAATATATATAATCTTTCATGTAAAATATATTTAAAATGGTAGTAAATACTCATACATGTAAATTATGAAAGTTTGGTGTACTGAAGTCGATCTGCTAATTTACATATGAGGTCAAAGAACGTATTTTAAATACCCTAATATGTAAATTAGCTGAATAGTTTAGACAATCCTTTAAAAATAGGTATGCAAGTTGTATTGTTTATCCCGTGTATTTTTTATGTGCAAGACATTTATAGATATTCTCTTAAAATGTTCTTGATAAGCATGAAACTAATTTAGATGGTTAGAGATTAAATTTCTACATGATCCAACGAATCAGAAAGTGTGCCATGTCACCATTGTTCTCTTATCTCCGTCAACAATATAAAGGACAATTAGTTTGAAAGCCCATATATAGATTAAGTCAACCATGTTATTTGTTGAATCGTTAGTTTAAAGTTTACAGTTTTTACACACATTAATCGTTTCCTTATTTCCTGGTAAAAAATTGTTTTTTTATTTCAGATTTTTAACATTTCAACTTTTCCACACATTGATTATTGTTGAAAATTTTCACTTTTTCACATCGACTATTTTTACTTTATGTATACTTTAGATAAATAAGAACCTTGCATTAACACATGTTCAAATATATTTTTATTAAAATAAGATGATACATCCAATGAAAAAAACAATATATAATCTTTCATGTAAAATATATTTAAAATGGTAGTAAATACTCATACATATAAATTATGAAAGTTTGGTGTACTGAAGTCGATCTGCTAATTTACATATGAGGTCAAAGAACGTATTTTAAATACCCTAATATATAAATTAGCTGAATATTTTAAACAATCCTTTAAAAATAGGTATGTAAGTTGTATTGTTTATCCCGTGTATTTTTTATGTGCAAGACATTTATAGATATTCTCTTAAAATGTTCTTGATAAGCATGAAACTAATTTAGATGGTTAGAGATTAAATTTCTACATGATCCAACGAATCAGAAAGTGTGCCATGTCACCATTGTTCTCTTATCTCCGTCAACAATATAAAGGACAATTAGTTTGAAAGCCCATATATAGATTAAGTCAACCATGTTATTTGTTGAATCGTTAGTTTAAAGTTTACAGTTTTTACACACATTAATCGTTTCCTTATTTCCTGGTAAAAAATTGTTTTTTTATTTCAGATTTTTAACATTTCAACTTTTCCACACATTGATTATTGTTGAAAATTTTCACCTTTTCACATCGACTATTTTTACTTTATGTATAGTTTAGATAAATAAGAACCTTGCATTAACACATGTTCAAATATATTTTTATTAAAATAAGATGATACATCCAATGAAAAAAAACACAAAATAGCAACACTTTATTAAATAGATCTCACATGAATAAAATTCGTCGAGATGCTTTATTCTTCCATCACCATGACCCTAGACCTTTTCCAAACAAGCATTTGATCATCTACTTTACATGTCCTAAATTGATCACTCCCCAAGCAGTTTGTGGCCAATCCTTCTCCTTAGCCTTATTCAACAAAACCCTACACCAAGCCACCCAACCTTCCCATGATATCCTCTTGTCCCATGCACTTCCCCATTCCAACAAAAGACTCAACCCCTTCTCAACCTCACTTTCACCCTCATCAAACCTTCCTCTACTCAAATAAAACTGACCCAATAACACATGTGGCTCACCCACATATTGGTTCAACTTAATACACTTAACCAACATTTCCTCACCTTTTTCCTTCTTAACATCATCACATTCATCATCACACACCACATTCCAATACAAGTCCCTTGCCATAATCTGGTCACTTGCATCAAGGATCTTGGTGCACTTGTCGAAAACTGGAGGGATCACAAGCTGGATATCTTGGTCTCTATCAAGCACCTTATCATTTTTGTTTTCTTGCATGAAAATCGCTTCTTCACGTACCAAAAGTGTGTAAACTGCACCCATTCTTGATGCTGCGTTCATCCATAAACCTGGCTTCCCATTTCCAGGGTACAAAGTGTCGTAACGAGATCCAGTTAGCTCAAGACGGCCGTTTGAGTTGTCGTATAAAATGTCTTGGAAACCAAAGTATTGTTCGCTGATATCGGCTAATGTCATGAGAAGAAAAACACCAATCATTCGTCGCGAAACTGGGATATTTTCGCCTGTTTTGTAGTGGCTTCCCATCACTCCACTAGGTGGAACTAGTGACTGAATCTTTTTACGCCATTTTTCGTCACTATTAAAGACACCATTTTCCTTAGCATTCCTTAAAGAAACATCAGAAGCATCTAGGAATTCTTGAAGCTCGGATTCAGTAAACTGACACATGATGTTTTTATGGACAAGTGACTGACGATGAACAACACAAAACAAGTGAGCCAATCTTTCGGCTTCGTGGCCAATAAGGCCTCGAACAGTGTCTCGACCTGTTTCAGGGTCGAAAAGGACAATGTTACTATACGAGTTTGAGTAAACCGAGTGAAAAAGTGCGCAAAGCGCAACTGAATCAGGAGCCTTCCATAGCTTGATAATGCGGTAAACATGGCGCAAGTGATCAAGGAAGGTTCCAAGACGATGGAAACACTCGCCTGCTCCCGCTGAGCGTAAAATGGTGATTAGGGATGGAAGTTTTTCATCGATTTTCTCGAATTCTTCACGAAGAAATGGCTTAGCGGATTCCAAAAGAGTGTCAAGGTTTTGAGATTCTGAAATGTTCATTGATGAAGGCATTTTTGAAGGTTAATAGGGAAGAAAAGATAGATGAATGTGTAGTAGGCGGAGATGCCTAAGACATGCATATATATAGATTGGATGATGAAATATCAAATGAAGGTTAAGAAACGTGTCCAAATAATGACAAAAACATTCAGTTTTTTTTTTTGTTTTTTTGTTTTTTTGTTTTTTTTTCAGATTGGAATTTTCATGAAAAATATCCTTGCAAAGATCCATAATTACATATATATCAAAATAAAACTTATAATTACGATATATATCTTTCATAAACATTAAAAATTGCATATATATCCATGTTATTAATTTTTGTATTTTTAAATCCTCTAAATACATAATAATTATAATTTTAATATAGAATGTCCAGTATATCCTTGTGTTATTCATAAATTGTATATATTATCACCAACGGGCCTCTAGTCCAGCGGTATGGAGGTTTTACCCTCCTAGACAAAGTCTCAAGTTCGAGTCTTGTCTTGGGCGATAGGGGTTTTCTCCCGCGTGCGTAAAGGGAAGGGTGTCATTGCCTTCTGGGCTGGACCTAACCTGGTTGTGTGGACTCGCTACGCCTTCTGGGCTAGGGGCCATGTAGCCACAATTGCCGTTCAAAAAAAAAATGTATATATTATCAGTAAGCACTCTTTCTTCTTTATACACCTCAACTCCTACAATTGTAAACCCTAATATCAAGTTATTTAATTCGCCTCTTTTAAATATATATTTTCTTCACTGTTGAATGTATTTGAAGGCATAAACGATGGTTTCACTCATAGTTGTCAGGATCCCGATCCTGGTCTTAGGATCTTACGATTTTACGATACTGTAAAGCAAAAACGATCCAGATCCTACATAGGATCTTTGCAAGCTTAAGATCTTATAGGATCCCGATCTTGACCATACGATCTTACGATCTAATCCGATCCGATCTTACTTTTTTCGGATTACAAACTAAAAAACTACAAATTTATGGGTTGTTTGTTTGTAGAATTCAAAAAACAATATGTTAATCTTTTTAAACATTTTATAATCATAATTTAGGACAACATTTATATGAAACATTCATATATTTTGTGGTTATAATGTATTAGAATTTTTAGATTTGTATAAAATTGCATAAACTATTAAGAAATAACATTAGAGTAGGATCTTAAGATCACGATCCGATCTTACGATCACGATCTTGCAAAGACGAAAACGATCATGGGTAAGATACCGATCTTGACAACCTTGGTTTCACTTATTATTCTTGATTGACGTCTTTTAGTTTTATTTAATAAGGATATGCTTGAGACCGGATAGAATATTGTTCAAGAAATAACTAACTTATTTAATTAGGATACTCTTGAGAACGCATAAAATATATGTTTACAGATACAAAATTAAGATGGAATTCATTAGGTCAATTTAAAAAGAAGTCCAACAAGAAAATGTTTGTCCTAGTAGTCATTTGTGAAAGTTTCTAAGAGATTTGTATCTTTGTGTCTTGTGTTTGAGTTTTTTAGTGTTTTCTGTTTCTGTCATTACCTTGATATTGCATTTGGTTGCAGACTTGCAGGTTTAATCAATATGTACCTTTTGTTGTATTTGGTCTTGCAAGTATTTTGAATGTTAAGGGGTATATATGTAATTGTGATAACATATAAGAACAAGGGTACAATGGACATTCTATATTTAAATTGCAATTATCATGTTTTTTCTGGATTTATAAATACATGAAATAATAAGTAGGATACATACGTAAATTTTAATGTTTATGAAGGATATATATATGCAATTATGAGTTTAACTTGGATATATATGTAATTACAGATCTTTGCAAAAATATATAGTATATGCAATTCCCCATATCTTTTATAGAGTGAAAAAGAAGATTTGAGCCTTATAAAGTTAATGAAAAAGTTTCAAAAGTGATTGCACTTTCAGTAAGGTAAATAGAGAATTAATAATGAGAAGGACTGATAAAAAAATTGTTCACATGAAAGCCATTTTGTTGAAAATGTGGAACGAGAGTTTCGACACATTGTAAACATGAAATGTTCATGCTAAACGTGAAGTTTTAACTGATCACATGTACGTACAATGTTGAAAACTAATTGTAATGTCCATTTTAAATGTGATTTCTTTCTTAATTTATTTTCTCAGATTAGGACCATGTCAATGTTTGTGATAAGAATAACAAGAGAAAAGGGGTGTAAAAAACATCTTAGGTTAAATTTTCATTTGGAGTATTTATCTTATTTTTTACTCGATTAAAGGTGCAAAACATTTTTTTGTGTTCAAAATTGGAAAGTTTTGGATTTTTTTTGTTAATATTCAGACGCTTATACTACAAGAAAAAGTGTGTATAGTGACCATAAATTTCGTCACAAACAGTACCAATCTCGTCACTAAACCTGATTAGTGACCAAATATAGGTGGTCACTTGTGGTCACTCAAGGTCCGTCACTAATTACAATTAGAGACCAGACGCAGTTTCGTCACTAAATACTGACCAAAACATAGTCACTGATTGGATGAGGGTAGATACAACTTTAAACCATTGGTGACCAAATATCTGGTAACTAAATCTGCCAGAGACCAAATGGTTGGCCACTATTTTGGTTGATTATTGGCCACTATTTTGGTTGATTAGTGACCAAAAGTGGTCACTATCTACAAGTTGCCGACAACTAGGGGTGTTATCGGGTTATCGGGTCGGGTGAGTCGGGTTTTATTTTTTGAAAACTCACCCGCAACTCGACCCGATAAGGAATCGGGTTGTCGGGTTCGGGTGGTATTCGGGTCGGGTAATTCGGGTTATCAGGTGATATTATACTTTCAAAAGTGACGAACAAAATTATATGACAGCAAATAGGTTGCACTAAATTTAAGTTTCGAAAGGGTGGAAACTTGTTTAGTCGTTGGATTGTAAACATAATCGGTTGCACTAAACTCAGGTTCTTTTGAAAGTACATGCACACTACTAGTATAACACATCATTAAACCATTGGACCAATGCACAATAACTATACTTGAATTCCATATATTCGCATGGAAATCAAGTGTTTTAAAAGGAGGTGTTTTAGTATAATCACGGAACGAAATCCTACTCAAAAGGAGTACTAACAATAACATTATTATTAATTCGTTGAAGAAACAAACCGCGAGAGGCTCATCTGTGGTTCATTACTGATTGTTTAATATTCATCTCCATTGTAACGAGTTATTGTTAACAGAAATGATCAAAGAATAGGATGGAGAAAGAAAATGAGATTGAAGTTAACACTTTTATAAAAGAATTTTGTCAACTAACCAACATATCTAAATCTAACTCTTTCACATTTACAACTAACTAATTATCATTTAATAGCTAATTGTGTTTGAGAAGACCTGTTCCTGACAAGAGACGTAATAGTTTTTTAAATCACAAATATGCTAAACCTTTAACTAGTTTACTGATTATTAGTAACTAATTATTAGTAATAACTAAAAATTCAAAAAGTGATTGTCGGGTCTTATCCGGTTGACCCGATAACCTGATAGCATTATTTATTTAACCCTAACCTGACCCAATAACACTATCGGGTTATCGGGTTCGGGTCAAAATAACCCGACAAGAATTTTTGACCTGATTTGATCCGACCCGATAAGCATTATCGGGTTCGGGTCAACCCGACCCTACTGAAACCCCTACCGACAACCACAAAATGCTCAGTTTCTTCATACCCTTTTACTTTTAGCAAAACAGAAAACTAAAATTCTTAGCTTCTTAACCTAACACAAATTAATCCAAACAAAAAAGAGAATATAATCAATACCCATAACATACCAACAATTCCATCCATTTGTATACCATGTTATTAAAGAAATACAACATTGAACATGAGTAAAGACTAAAAACATCATTATCAAGACAACCTTCTTATAACACACAATCTTTGAATCTGTTGTTACTGCCCGCAATGTACGATAGAAAAAAATGACTAAACTTTGCCCGCAAATTCTTTCCTGCAAATTCTTCAATTCAGACTCCTCCCTGAATAAACAGACATTTAATAAAACTTAATATGCAACTTTGAAACAAATGAGTTTTTCACTTTCTAAGAAAAGTTCATGAGCAACTTTACACTTGAAAACTCATATCAGATTCACATTTAAGTTCTTTTGGTACAACCACAAAAGTCAAAACATGACAGACTGGATTGAGATAAAACTAAACATTAACCCAAACCTAATTTGCAGTCATTATATTTTCTTGCTTAGTTTTCCTGCATGATTTTATTGATAACCTATAAATCTCAATTGATCTCACAAGCAGATAATGTAAAAAATATATAAAGCTATTTCACACTACCATCATCTGGCTCAAAGTAAATGTATCAATATAGGTAAATAGCCGATCCAAACACACGAGACATGCAAGTTCGCATATGCAATCCAAGGTCAAACACATATGCTGTGAAATGACAAGCAAAGTAACCATAACGAACCAATTAGGAACAAGTGTTCTAACATATAAATGCGACCCCCAATATTATCATGCATCTATACATATGCAAACATATACCCAGCTAAACAGGTTTAGACTTTTCAGCTTATGCCACATAGATGAAGAGTTATCATTTTCAATTACCCAGGGGCTATAGGTTCATCAATGGAACATCCTTAGTGGTAACAGGAACAGAGCTAAATGACTAACATATTATACAACAAGTCAGACATACACCAACATATCTAAGGGTTTTAGTTCAACAAACAATTTTATACAGGTCTACAATCATAGAAAATCAGTCAATTATATACAAGGCACTTAAAGTGATAACCACTAAATCAAGAACACGAGAGCAAAATCCGATTATTTGATTTACTCCTAATTTATACTACTAACCGCTATCACATATCACAACGCAACCGCCCATATACATAGTTTCAATCACACAACATGGCAAAGTATCCATATCCGAGCAAACTACACAATTATGTAATTTTAAATGTCAGGTAGGAAGTAGTAGAAATTACCAGAATTTTTTCGGCCTTCTCGTTGGCCATTTTCTTTGTTCTTTCAGAAATGTGCAATTTTAAACTGTCCAATTGTTGTTACTTGTTCCCCTTTTCTATTTTTCTGTTTCATACATATATCATAATACAATTCCAAAAAGACAAAATAAGAAATAGATATATTACTTATTTATAAAATTAACTCATCGCATCAACTCTTCTCGCAGTCGAAAGGGTGCCAACTGCGGGTGGAATTTGGTTGAAAGATCTGTTTTTCTTGTTTATAGCGCTTATCTTCTGTGAAGTCAAAAGTTAAGACATCATTGTAATTTGAAATATGTATTCTTTATCAACAAAATATTACGTACTTAGAAGAAGAATAAAAGGGAGATTATAACTTGAAATGCTTCACTTGCAAACCTCTCACACAAATTTACCCAATCACGGGTCTGCACACCATTTGGGGGATGCATCATTGCGTCCTCTTTACTTGGATATTTTTTAAATTGAAGGTGCAATTCGTTATGAAAGACAACATAGCTCTATAATGAAAGACAACATAGCTAAACATATAGCACAAAATGCCTTCCTCTATCTTAAAATATGCATGACAACAAAGGCGGAGCTACATGTTCAGTAGTGGGGGGCGTTGCTCCCGATGAACCTCTTGAGGATACCCAAAATACATAAGAATTTTTTTTTAGTTGGCAACAAAAATGACTAGTGCCCTCAGGCAAGTCATGCGAGTGCCCTCGACACACTTTTAAGCTATTTAACAACCAAGTGCGCTTTAATGTCGAAACTATTCTTCTGTGTTTAGTTCATCGGAAAAATGGTGTAAAATGGTATGTGGGTTGGGAAGGTGGTGAAATGGTAGGGTAGTCATGTGGTATGATTTGTTAAATATGATACGATATAAAGTAATATATTTATGGGAATTTTTTTATAAAGACGAAGAAAGAAATTCTATTTTCTCTCCTATTTACTACGACGACGAAGAATCAAATTATCACTACATTTATTATTTTTTCTAGTTCTTTTTCCAAGTGCAGGATAACCCCAAGGGGTTGTGGGTTTTTTCTACCAATTGGGGCCCTTCCTTCACCCCCCCCCCCCCATGTGAATGGTCATATACCTACTAAAACTTAGAAACTTGCATATTTTCCCAAAATACAAGTTTTCAATGCATGATGTACAATGCAAGTTAAGCATGTTGGAAATTATATTTGAGTTGATTATGACAAAACATGAAACGTGAAGGACTTAAGAAGACAAAGAAAGACAAGGCACCAACTTGTTAAAGAAGAATTTATTATTTAGTCCCTAGTAGTCATTTGTAACCCTAGACTCTCTAGTTTATAAAGAGAGGCAGGGAATTAGGTTTTAGTGTGTGTCAAGATGTGAACACCAAAGGGGTGTATGTGTAACCTAGGCGTAATGTATAAACTCCTAGGATAGATATTTAGTGTTTAGTCGATTAGTAGAATTATAGTGTTTAGAAGAGTAAAGATGATGGCGAGGAAACTAGAATAACATTGATGTTTTGTTTATATTCCGCTGGGTGTTGTTATCATTCAATGTTATTGTTATTCCCTATTGCTCATAAACGGGCTTTACAATTGGTATCAGAGTGGGGGGCTCTTGATATAGGGATCTACAAGGTTTTTTGAAGAAAATATGCAAAATTCGAAGCTGTTACAAGGATGGACGTTCTTTAACTGTTTTCAAGAGGCGATAACGTTTTCTTTAACTGTTGGATCGGGACGAAATTTTTGATGGACGTTCTATATATATATCTGGCTAGCTTTTCACCGGAGGGATCTTCCATCTGAGGTCTGGATTGTAAGTTATTCAGTCGTGAAAACTGCTGCAGAGGGAGGTATAATTTTCAAATTTTTAGGGTTTTTGTGATATTTAGCTTCCTTGATTACGTTTTGCTGTCAATTACATTCATCATGGAAGTTGGTGTATACTTTGAATTCATGTTTTATATTTTCCAATTAAATTCTACAAGATCGATGGAGAAAAGATTTCTTGTGTGTTTTTGCTGTTAATACCTATTTGCCAAAAGTGAGTTGTTAGGGTTTGTAAAACCCTAAACCTTGAATTTGTTAGGTGTTTTTTATGTCAATTAAGCAAGCAGATTTGAAAAAGGTGTTTCGGTTTAAAGATTACTCAGAAAATCGATTTTAGGGTTTTCAAGTGTTAATGCTTTTCAAGTGTTCATCAGAATTTGTTAGGTGCTTTTGTAGATCAATTTATTATGTTTAATGGTTAATATAATAACTGATCTTATTGAAGAAACAAAGTTGTTCGAATTTTGTGAAACCCTAACTTGGAGTTGGTTTATACCAAAGATAGTATCAACACATCTGCTTTTTGAAAGGGATTTGTATTAGCTTTGTTGAGTTAGTTATTTTTAACTGATGATGAACCCTAATACATCTTTTATCTCTCGTGCTACTGGATTTCTCTATTGCTGCTGCTATCGATCTATGTTTTCTGTTTTGCTACAAGGTTCTGATTTATGGACGATTATTGATTGGTTCTGCTGTTAGTATCAGAAGTTTTGTAGTGATCATGGGTTTATCAACGTCAGGACAAAGGATCAATATGGGAGATTTTGATGCTATGATTCGAGTGGTAACGACACTTTTGAGACGATATGCTACCAGTTCTAGTCTAGCAGATAGTATTGTCTTCACAGTTTGTACTGCTCGCTGCTATTGAATGTTAATTCTGTTCAAATGAAAGATAGTACTGGTCGACAATGATTAATACTGATCGTTTCATGTTAATACTGGCAGCTTGGTAAGTTAGTACTATTCGCGTACAAGTTAATACTATCAGTTGGAAGTTAATCATGTTGGTTCATGGATTGTACTGCTGGGAATTATATTTGAGTTGATTATGACAAAACATGAAACATGAAGGACTTAAGAAGACAAAGAAAGACAAGGGACCTACTTGTTAAAGAAGAATTTATTATTTAGTCCATAGTAGTCATTTGTAACCCTAGACTCTCTAGTTTATAAAAAGAGGCAGGGAATTAGGTTTTAGTGTGTGTCAAGATGTGAACACCAAAGGTGTGTGTGTGTATCCTAGGCGTAATGTATAAACGCCTAGGATAGATAGTTAGTGTTTAGTCGATTAGTAGAATTATAGTGTTTAGAAGAGTAGAGATGATGGCGAGGAACCTTGAATAACATTGATGTTTTGTTTATATTCCGCTGCGTGTTGTTCTTATTCAATGTTATTGTTATTCCCTATTGCTCATAAACGGTCTTTACAAAGCATATTTTGGGTATATATGCAAATATGCAAGTTTTGATGGTATATATGCAATTGCCGTTTATCTATACTACTTATAAAGTGTTTAACACTCTCTCTCTTATTAATTGTTTTAAGACTACCATAAATAGATTTTTAACCAAATACAAGTTATCTAACATAATTTACAAGTATGTAAAGCACAAATCATTCTCATCTTAAAACACTATTTCTTACATATAATCAATATACTCATTTACCAATAAATACAATTCTCTAAGCACAATATACACAGCCATGTAGCACAATTATCACTCTGAAATCCATCAGCAAAAAACAAAATAACATTTGTTCGCCGGAAAATTTAGTCACAGGGTACCCACCGCCGCATCACGCAGGTACCCTGCTAGTATTTATTTATACTCAAACAAGATTTATAACAACATTATTCCACTAAACAAAGTATGAGGAGAACAAATGTACATAGTTACACCCCTACTTAAACAAAATTTATATATTTTTTATATCAAAGAATATAAAATCATTTTATATTTTTTTTAATTAAACTTATACTTTTTGATAAATATAAACTGTTTTTTGCACTACATAAGCAGGTTTTTCGCTTATTTTTGCTCACTAGCTAAAACCTAAATTTTGTTGTTTTTTGTGTTGCTTTGGGCTATGTTTGCGATGTTTGAATGTTGTTCGGGGCTACTGCCTTGCTGTTGTTATTTTAGCACAATGTAAGATGTTTTTTTTTCCTGCAATATTAAGTCGCTTGAAAAAATTTTTTTTTAACGACTTCTTTAAAGGTAATATATTTTTGCCCCCCATATGCTAATTTCTGGCTCCGCCACTGCATGACAGACAATGGTTTTCTGCAGCTGCAAGTATGGCTTTTCGTTTTAACTGTATTTACATTTGTCACCCTTATGTTTTGATGCTTTACAAACCGGCTTCTTTATATGACCTAATGAGCATATTTTTCTAGTGTTTGTGATCTCGGATTATTTAATTGAGTTAAAAGGGGAGGATCAATAATGTGTTATCATTCGTGTTATAGATAGAGCAGTTTTAAATAAGTATCCCGTCAGAGGTAAGAATCACTTGAGGACAAGTGATAACTAATATTCCGGAGTCATATTCCACTACGAGATATGAATAGAAATTTACATTTGAGTCTTTTGTTTAATGCTTGATTATCGAATATTTTTCGTTTGGTTTTATAAAAGATTTAAAAAAAACTATTTTAATTAATTAAAAGGAAACTATAAATAATGATGACAAAAACAATATCTAAATATGATAATAAAGGATATGCTTGTCAAGTGAGGTGAAAAGATCATTAAGTGTGAATTATCATTTAAAAGTGTTGAATTAATACCCGTCTAAACAACTATTTTCTCACAACGTTTGTTTATTTTGAAAACAATTCTTTATCTTGGTAAAAATTAACTAGATTTAAATAATTAATTATCCTAACGACTTTTGCCCGTCAAAACAACCAACTAAATAGATATAAAATAATCCAAAAATTATTAATTAACAATCTTCTTAATTACTTTAATTAATGATTGACTACCCTAACGGCTTTGGCCATCAAAATAACCAAAAATCAATCCAAGTAAACCATAGATTATTAATCAACAATTTCTAAGTTTTCACACTTAAATCTCAAATTATTACTCACTTAACCAGCATATAAAAATCTACCCACTACTCATATTAATTAAGCTAACATCAACAAATCCAACAATAATAAGCATATTTCTAAACTAATTATTTTAACTAATTAAAAAGGTAAAGAAATAGAACCTGAGATGAGACTAATAAATCACCCTATCTAATAAACTTGAACAAACACTAAAGGTTACTTCTTTATTAGCTTATATCTACCAACTAGTTACTAAAGTTGTGAACTTTATGCACTAATTAGTTTAATATAAACTAATAAAGCTATAAACTTTACTAGATAAGCTAGCTTATAAAACCCTAAAGCTCCACGCCTTATGATGTAGGATTGGATGCATAAAAATCAAAACTTTATAAAGGTTAGTACAAATAAGCTAATGAATAAGCAATCTAAATAACTAAGCTAGATCAAATAAGGTATTGATAAGCTAACCCGATCTAGAAGTACTATTATTAAATCAAATAAGCTAAAAAGCTAATAGATCTAAAACTAGTAGAATAATCTACACAAGCTAGGGAATAAGCTAGATCGATTAAGATGTAAAGAAAAATAAGCTAATATGATTAAAAGAAAAGAAATAAGCTAGAATATTATATCTAAATCCACCCAAAACTAAATTGTTCACTTTGAAAAGCACGCGCGGATTGAGTATATTTAAGGATTAGATCTAAGAGAATAAGCTAGAGTATAACTTATTTGAGTAAAAACTGCTAAATTTAAAAGCTTTTTGAAATAAGTAATTAAAAACTATTTAGATCTAAAGTAATAAAGAAGATTTGAAAAGAAAATAAATAAATAACAAAGTGCTTATTTGAATAAAGGAAGCTTATTAAATAAGCTAAATCTAAATAACCCAAAAATAAGCTATAAGGAAGCTTATTTAGATTATAAGATGAAAAAGGGAAAAAGAAAAATAGAGGATTAGAATAAGAATAAGCTAAGTAATATCACAAATCTCCTTCTTCATTAAGTAAATAAGTCGTTACAAAAAGCTAAAAAGCTATTACAATAAGCTAGAAATAAGCTACTACGCTATTACAAAGAAATAAATCTACAGTAGAAACTCTATAATATAATACACTTGGGACCACCAAAATTTATTAATTAAAAGAGTTATTAATTAATCGATAAATTAATAATTATTAATTTATATATTAATTAATATTTTATTAATTTATAGTAGAATACTTAGTTTACAAACACCTTTCAAGCTTCCACTTAATTATTGTATACAATGCATGTATATCAAATGAACGGCCCAATTTCAAAGAAACCTTCAATCTCCCACCTTATTATGCTTCTTGTGTTCAATGTATCACTTTATGGACATTAAAAATATTTCAACAAAAAACAAAAGACAATTGAGTCATTTTTCAAGAAACCTTCATAAATCATTCATGTAATATGCTATATATAAGGAATTATTAATTTATATTTTATATGGGGTCTAAAGAAATTATCAAAAATGTATTATCTTATAATTTTAGCGAATTATTAATTTAGCACCCTATCCCCGAGTCGGGACCGGCAAAAAATATTATCTTAGAGAGTTTATTAAATAATCGAGTTTCTACTGTACTACTATTCTCTCTGTTGTAAAAATCGGTCCAGGCGGCCGATTAATCCCCGCATAATCGCTGATCGCTCACTAAGCGCCTTGATTTATCATAATCGGCCTATTTAATCGGTTTGGTTAAAGATCGCTTAAAAATAGGTCAACAAACCGATTAATCGAAAAAAATCGGTCTAATCGGATTAATCGGACAAAATCGCTTAAAAATAAAATCACTTAAAAATAGGTCAACACACCGATTAATCAAACAAAATCGGTCAAAGATCGCTTAAAAATTGTCTACAAACTGAATAATATCTATGTTTGACTTTAAACTTTGAAGAATTATGTATTATGTTTATATTTGAACACTTGAAATATTTGAATTTTGATACTCTATGCTTATCTCATACATATAATATAATACAATATCTAATATTACAATTTTGTGTATAAAAATTCCAATCCGATTAATCCTCGATTAATCCCCGCCTAACCGATTGATCGCTAGGCCCTACCCAACCGCCTCACTAGCGCCTAGCGATTTTTACAACCTTGACTATTCTAATGTGTGTGTGGTCTCTCCCGTCCGGATGAAGTGATCTACAATATATAGCCCACTCAAGACAGGAGTGTTTTCGTCATTTCCACGCACAACTATAAGCCAATGCATCTAATCATTTTCAGCCTATTCATTAGGATACGTGTCACGCTGCTATTGGTCAACCACCCTTCTAGAAACCTCGGACTGATACCTCGTACCTGCCATGTCAGCGCCTGCCACCTCGGAGATCTCTTGTCTTGTAAACATGGGGAAATTAAGCATACTGTTGATGCATAATCTGGCGCGGGAAGGATTCAACGACTCTCCTTGGCCGTTAGTCGTCTTCTCGAGCCCTAGTAGACCTGTCAACAAAGAGAACCCGTTAGGAGTGGACCCGAGGCCGTAGCCCCGGGGTCCACCTCCGACGATCAAGTTAGTATCGATGCGATGTGATGAATTAGGGTTAGAGTAACCTGTCATTCCTCTTTGAGAAGGAGATCCAACCCTATATTTATAGGGCATGGATTAGGGTTTAGGCGTAGAGTGGGCCGCTGTCTGCCGGGCCTGACCCATTCCTGGCCCAGTCCGGACCATACGTCCACACATACAGTAAATTCTCTTCTTTGTTGGCAATGGAACAGAACACATGGTTTTTGCGTTTGTTGATCCTTGCATCATCCATTATTGGCACCGACTGAAAAACAAGAAAACTTTTAAGCTGATATGGAGAATGTATGAAAACACGTACGATAGTTACACATTTAAGAAAATCCATATTTGTTTTATCTATGCACCATCTAGCATCTTTTGAAACCCTTACATCTTTAACAAAACAGGGACCAAAAGTGTAACTAGTTTTAAAATGGAAACCATTCATGTAAATTTAATAATTTAGAGACCAAATATGTAATTTCGTATAAACTATAAGCACCATTCGCGTAATTTACTTTCTACAAAACTGCCCCGTATTTAATTTGATCGAATAACCTTTTAGCCAATATCAAATTCGATATTAAAATAAAAGAAAATGAATTTAGAAAACAAAGAAAGTACCTTTTACTCTCCATGAGCTTGTCCATTTTGTCACTGAAGAAAAATGATTCTCATACTTCTGAAGAAGCTCTGAAGATGCTAATATAAGTAGACCTTTTAACCCAAAAATGCTTTGCGGAAGATGACTTATGCGTGTATGTGTTATATCTAGCTTTTCTAAACATTCTAATCGGCCAAGATCTTCAGGTAACTTCTCAAGAAGAGCACAGTCATAAAGGCCGAGATACTTCAGATCTTTTAACATACAAATGCCATCTGAAAGATGTTTTATCTTTGTAAACGACAAATCTAGACTCACCAGAGATTCTAACTGGCCAACGTCCTCAGGCAACTTCCCAAGACGCCAACAACCTTTAACATCGAGCAACTTCAGACGTTTTAGCATACAGATGCCTGGAAGATATTCAATTTTCTGACTAGTCACATATAACTCCTCTAAACTATCTAATCGGCCAAGATCTTCAGGTAACTTCCCAAGAAGAGCACAACGATGAAGGTTGAGAAACTTCAGATGTTTTAACATACAAATGCTATCTGGAAGATGTTTGATCATTGTACCCCATAAATCTAGTCTCTCCAGTGATTCTAATTGGCCAATGTCCTCAGGCAACTTCCCAAGACAAGAACAGTCTTTAACATCGAGCAACTTCAGACGTTTTAACATACAAATGCTATCTGGAAGATGTTTAATCGTTGTAGCCCGCAAATCTAGTCTCTCCAGAGATTCTAATTGGCCAATGTCCTCAGGTAACTCCCCAAGACAACAATCTGTAACATAGAGGCTCTTCAGAAGTTTTAGCATGCAGATGCTATCTGGAAGATATTCAATCTTCTTACTAATCACATGTAGCTTTTCTAAACACTCTAATTTGCCGAGATCCTCCGGTAACTTCCGAAGACAGCAATCTGTAACATAGAGGCTCTTTAGACGTTTTAGCATGCAGATGCTATCCGGAAGATATTCAATTTTCTTACTAATCACATGCAGCTTCTCTAAACATACTAGTTTTCCAAGATCCGCTGGTAGCTTCTCAAGAAGATCGCCATTATTGACTTCGAGATATTTGAGACGTTTCAGCATACAAATGCTTTCCGGAAGGTGTTTTATCATTCTAGATGACATACAGAGCTCCTCTAGATATTCTAACTGGCCAAGATCTTTGGGAAACTCTCTAATATTGCATTTGAGTGAGAGACTTTTTAAACATTGTAAACTACAAATTATGTCTGAAATTTTCTTCAAGTCTATGCAAGCACATAGACCTAAAGAAATAAGCTTCTCAATATTTCCAACTGACAACTGTAGATATTCATTATAATAACAACGAAACCGCAAATTTGGAAAATTACTGTTGGGGTGCAACGGGCATAAATTTTGGATCTCACCATACAGGGCTAAAGAAGCTGAAGAACGACTTACCTTTGGTTCCAATCTACTGGGAAACTCAAAATCGGAAAATATTAAACAACCACTTAAGTTTAAGTGAACAACTTTTTTTAGACATCCAACGGGAGCGTTAATTTCTACCAACCCATCACAATTTGCAAGATCTAAACTCTCAAGATTTGGAATCAGCTCAAGGTCAAGGCTCCTCAACCTTGAATTAGGAAGGTTGAGGATTTTGAGATTTGGACATGCAGCAGACACGTGAAGTTCTACAAAATGAGCACAATCCAAAAGAGATAACGTCTCGAGATTCGGAGTCAACCCAAGGTCAAAGGTTCTTAACTTTGATTTACTGATAACGAGATGCTTGAGCTTTTGACAACTGACTGGCATGCAAAGTTTTACTAGCTTATGAGAATTATCAAGAGATAACGTCTCGAGATTCGGAGTCATCCCAAAGTCAAAGGTCGTCAACTTTGACCAAGAGAGAGAAAGGAATTTGAGTTTTTTAAGAACCTGCCAACGAAAACATGAAAAAGATTTATATTAGCCTATTAACAAACCAATAAATTAATAGAATTATTACAAATTATGCAAAACAACCATTCAACAATTATTCTACCTTTTTTTTTCTCCCTTTCCAAAGTTGTACCATTGTGAAGCTGTTCTTCATATCAAGTTCAACAAGATTATTTGCTTCAAATGTTTTGGGTAAATACAAGAAAGGGTAATCCGAACATTTTAGATATCTTAAAGAGTTTGAAAAGTATTGCCTGGTATCATTAAGACATCTTGACTTATTAAGTTTTAGACATCTTACTGCAAAATCACAGTCAGCTTGAGGATCATAATATGCAAAATTCACATCAAGATATCTAAGTTTCTTCATTCTTCCAAGACCTTTCATAACAATTCTCGCATTTCTGTTCGACTCATTAAGTTTTAGACATCTTGTTGCTTCAGTACCCTGCAATCCAAAAACAATGTCCAGAAACCTCATGTCAGAAGTCATAACAAATTAAAATGTATTAGTTTTATCTACCTTACAAGTAAACTGATCTTTACCATGTCACTAGCCAATATAGCTTCAATTTCCTCATCAATCCATAGTCGGCTATGTTCGTTAGGCTCACGTGAACGGCGAACAATGTTCTTTCCCATTTCTTCTATATGATCATGCATGCCCAAAACCTCATCTTTAGAAATAGTTATAAGAGATCTCTGCTTAAGAACTTTTAAACCATTTCTAGCATGAAATCCACAACTTTCAAGAATTCTGATTGCATATGCTTTGGTCTGGCCTTTCAATATGCTTGCAATGTCTAGAAATATTTCCTTATATTCATCTTCCAGACTGGTATAGCTTAATTCTAGCTGTTTTAGAGTCTCCTTTAAGGGAATTTTTTCTAATCTGTCTATGGCATCTACCCATTCAAGCTTCTCTTTACCATAGAGAAATGAACCCAAGACTTTGAGTGTTAAGGGAAGACCAGCAGCATAGCGTACAACTTTTCCTGATAGCTTTCCGTATCCTTGATATGGAAAATCCCTTCCAAACGTATACCTACTAAAGAGACAAATTGCTTCCTTATCTGATAAGAGATCAATATCTCGAATCAAGTTCACTCTGTGAGCGACCAGGACTTGCTCATCTCTCGTTGTCACGATAATTCTACTTCCTGGCTTAAACCACTTCAGCTCACCAGCTAACGCCTCAAGTTGGTCTATGTGATCCACATCATCAAGAACAAGAAGAACCTTTTTACCGAACATCCTCCTTTTCATCATGTTTTTCCCATCATCAACATTATTTAGAGTGACTTGTTGATTTAGCACATTGGAAAGGACTTGTTCCTGTAAATTCTTCAAACCAAACATGGACGCTTTTGAAACTTCCCTCACATTCCCAACAAAGCTTTTAGCTTCGAAATCATTAGATAGATGATCAAAAACAGCTCTCGCTGTAGTTGTCTTCCCAGCCCCTCCCATGCCTTTGATCCCTATTATGCGAACTTCATCAATACCAACTTCTAAAGATGAAATAACATCCCTTACTCGGGTCTCCATGCCTACTAACTTTTCATCAAAGCCGGAATTGATGAAACGTAACTCTAACAAAATCTGGTGAACGATTTTTTTGATGAATTTAGCTTCATGCCTGTGTGTACGTAAAAACAAGCTAGATCTGTTTAGCTTCATATGTGAAGTACGTAGAAACATAATACTATAATAATAAACTTTCATCCAAGATCCTCTTTAAACATATATTAGCAACATACAAAAAAATGAATATGCCACCCATAGATATGATGAAGGAATTACCTGTCATTAGTGTTCTTCAACTCCCACCCAGCAAGATCAGCTGCTTCTTTTAAAGCCTCTCTCCATTTCCCAGCAGCCTCTTCACTTTTTTTGCGGATTTCGGTGGGTTCCACGTCAAAGAATACAGGGTAAGCGGTGTGCTCAGTCATTTTCTGACACTCCATAATCTTGACAAGCTCTTCCAAACACCATGACGAAGAAGCATAGTTTTTGGAAAAAATAATGATGTAAAATTTCGAGTCTTCAATGGATTTGAAGAGATCATCGCTGATCCTTTTCCCTTTCTGTATATTCTCATCATCTTTGTAAGTGTAAATGCCTTTGTCCATAAGAGCTTGATAAAGATGATCGACAAAGTTTTTACGGGTGTCTTCACCCCTGAAACTTAAAAACACGTCATACTTATAGCTCTTCTGAATGAATGAAGTTGAAGAGGTAGCCATCAAAGGTGTGCTTGTATGATCCTACTCAAAAAGGGTGTTTTTGGGGGAAAATTTATATGATCGAAATGATCGATAGCAACAAAAGTTGTATGAGATGAAGTTTATAACAATGGTTCTACAAGAGACCATATAATTGCTTATGCCTTGATTAGCTGTTGTAAATTTGTCCTTGAAAAGTACAAAGGAATTAGGCGGATGACACTACCCCCTTCTTGTTTTTAACGTAATTATCGGTTTCTTCCTAAAATTTAATTATTCGGTCGCCAAGAATATTGTATACTACGTAGATCCCATCGTTTTAATAAATAAAATGTAAGTTCTGAGGATTTACTTTGAGAGAAACCTCAACCATGACAGATATCAAACATATAATAAACAGAAATTCGCCACCCATATCCATATTATTTCTCATTTTGGGGATTTTTAGAACTCAATTTTGTTTGTCTGATAACTGATATGCTAAAGATACATCTAGCTATTAATGGCGAACAAGGCCAGCAAAAATAGAAAAAGAAATATAGAATTCATTTGCTTACTGATTGACTTACTTTGAAATTTTGATAGCATTTATGGCCAAAATGAAAATAAATTAATCTTACTGTTCAAATTCAAATCTTGTGGCCAAAGCGTGAAAAATCACAACTTGGAGGTCCTGTTATTTACTTCTCACCCTTTTAAAACAATCACTGGTGAAAGCATAAATGAATTCATTTTCAACAATAATGCAGTTGACTTTCTGAAGAAGTCAACTTGTTTACTGAATTCCACGAATTGAACTTATTTAAAACTTTAGAATGGTTTATAGTTATAGCATGAAATCTGTTCAATATACTGTAACGAAGAAGCGTTTCAGCCTCAAAGCATGGTGCCATGTCCTGTACAGTATCATCTTCCGCAATTTTATGATTAAATACAAACCTTTTAGACTCTATTGTATCATAACAATGTCACTACATATCACCTACATAGTTAACGGTGACATGGTTTGGTTTTAGTTGTAAGCAACGGTTTGTGTTAGCTCAGTTTGTAATCCCAAGTTCCCGACCATGATGACAAATAAACAATATGATTACTCAATGGTTTCAAATATACAAACAGTTCATGCTCCAACAATTTTTAATCTCTGAAATACATTTGTCGGTACAATTCCATGAAAATCTCAGTGAAATTTGATGAAATCCAACAGTTTGACTTAAAAGTCAGTTATAATTATGCTTAACGATTTGATCCAAATTTAGAGCCGCTTTATGTAATATGATCTTACATCACTTACAAAAGTTTCTTAAGTTTATTATTAATATGATCATCTCCAGCCTCATATAAAAATCTGAACATTTTTCATCAAGAACACAGTTTGACTATCTAATAAGTCAACTGTATCTATTGAGTTCCTTGAATTAAATTAATAAGTACTAGTAACAGCACCCATGTTGGGGCTATACCTTAATTTAGAGCATATTTAAAAAATGTACTACTGTAATCGTTACAAATAATCATACTTTGGGAGTGTACCAGACAATACTAACAATGTCCAAAATGAGATAAAGCCAAAATCACTTGAAATTGACATCCGTGTAATTTGTAAAATTGGAGAATGAGTCAAGACAACTAGTCGATCTGTCTTGACCAAGTTCTACTCAAGAACTCAAGGTTCTGATTTTGTTAAGGAGTATGATTATCCTATAAAATAGTTCATCTTCGATGTTAGTTAAAGAGAACATGAGGTCAAACTCTAGTCATAAAAAAGGGTGAAAGATTGATGAAACGCTCACCAAGACAAACTGTTTTCCATATCCTACATTCAACATTTTGTTGGCAAACATGAAGACAATGGTACACAAAATATGATTATATTCATAAAGATGGACTTGAGTTGAGTTCTAATACCCTTTTCATTTGGAATCACATGAAAAAAAAAAAAGAAAAAAGAAAAAAAAAAGCTATGTCATTTTAATTGAGACAATTAAATAACTAGAACCATTAGTGAAAACTTCATACTACAATGCATGATCAAGTTTCAATTGCAAACAATAACTAGA
This sequence comes from Chrysanthemum makinoi, assembly GCA_910596185.1. Taxonomy (NCBI): domain Eukaryota; kingdom Viridiplantae; phylum Streptophyta; class Magnoliopsida; order Asterales; family Asteraceae; genus Chrysanthemum; species Chrysanthemum makinoi. Next base: position 110,272,918 of record OU343224.1, on the reverse strand, counting down.
ACCATTTGTTACTTGCAGAACCATCATTTCCAGGTTATGACATTAAAAAATATTTTACTAAACACCATTCCATTAATCAACAATGATACAAGTAACAGATCTACTACACAAAAGTGTAAATCGCAACATTCAATACCAAAATGAGGACTTGAAATACACTTCTAAAGCTTAACCTCGACATCGACACCACCAGGTAGATCAAGCTGCATCAATGAGTCAATGGTTTGTGCAGTTGGGTGTAGGATATCAATGAGCCTTCGATGTGTCCTGATCTCAAAATGGAATCTCACGTCTTTGTGAACATGAGGGGATTTCAACACAAAGTTGATTCTCTTCTTGGTGGGTAATGGAACTGGGCCCATTGTCTTTGCATTTGTTGTTCTTGCAGCATCCATAATCTGTTTGCATGAGTCTTCTATTAGAGGTAACCAATACGACCTCAACTAATCCTCATATTCTGTTTCGGTGCCAACTGAAAAAAAAAAAAAAAAAGTCGCTGATATGAGTTTTCACCACTAAAACAAAGCAAGAAACGGATTCGAGAAAATGAAGAATCTAAGAAAACAGTTATGACAGTTATAGAGTACAGAAGATCCATTTTTGTCTTGTCTGTTTTCCGTCAAGCATTTTCCTCTTATGCTAGTATAAAGTCTACTAGTTTTCCTTTTATCAATTGTCTGGTATGTTGGAAATAGTTAGAGGACCTTTTTAGTATTTTAGTATGTTTTATATTCTGTAAGTTTGTAAATGTCTCTAAACCCATTACATTGGGCTGGGTCAAAAAAAGGGTAGAAACGGTTATTTAGTTTAGGTTGTAACATTGTGTCGTTTACTTTTAATCGGTATGCCTCTTCATGAAAGCACCGATTCATATAGTATATATAGGGTAGGACTTTGTAATCAACAGCAACCCTTCTCAGTTTTAATATATCAGTTTATAAGGGTTCACCCCAATCTCTCTTGTTTCCTTATTGTTTCTTTGTTTGATGATTATACATGATTCTGTTCTTGATCATTCGATCCTGGAGATGTAGATGCAAGACCTGGAACATTAGTATCAAAGCTGAAGGGGGTCAAGCAACAACAACAATTCATGTTACACAATCAACAATCAAGATTCTGCCATGAATGATGAAGAAGAAAGAGATGTCGAATTACAAAAGAAAGTTTTAAGTTTCTTATTAGGTTTATGATAAGAAACAAGTTTCAAGAATTTTCTTATTAGGTTTAAGATATTAGGTATAAGATAAGAAATATACAAAGTTTAAAGGGTTGCAAAGTTTAAAGTATGAAGACATCAGTTTCAAAAGTATGAAGAAAGAAAAGGGTGGCTGCGGTTTTGTTACAAAGATCCAATTAAGGGAAACCGTTGTGTTTCAAAGCAAGTAAGAACCGATCATACGGTCACAAGTAAGCAAGTAAGAAAGCAAGAAGGATAACAACTCTGCAACAAAACCAAAAGTCATGGAGAAATCAAGGCTTGAAGAAAGCAAGAGCAAGAAGGCATTCAAGGAACATGAAAGATTGAACAAGAAGAAGCAAGGAACTATCTGTTTTGTCATTAGGGGGGAATATGTTGGAAGTTTAATGACAAAACAATAGTTAGAATATTAGTTTGATAATAATAGTTAGAGGACCTTTTTAGTATTTTAGTATGTTTTATATTCTGTAAGTTTGTAAAAGTCTGTAAACCCATTACATTGGGCTGGGTCAAAAAAAGGGTAGAAACGGTTATGTAGTTTAGATTGTAACATTGTGTCGTTTACTTTTAATCGGTATGCCTCTTCATGAAAGCAACGCTTCATATAGTATATATAGGGTAGGACTTTGTAATCAACAACAACCCTTCTCAGTTTTCATATATCAGTTTATAAGGGTTCACCCCAATCTCTCTTGTTTCCTTATTGTTTCTTTTTTGATGATTATACATGATTTTGTTCTTGATCATTCGATCCTGGAGATGTAGATGCAAGACCTGTTAACATGGTATTTCGTCTCAACAAACTACAATTACTAAGATCTTACACATCCAAAATAGTTTAAATTTCAAACATAAAGGCATGAAACTGCCTCAAATGTGTATACTCTTAAGTTAAGTCTAAACTACAACTACTATAATCAAGCATCCCAAATACTCTAAACAAAAGTAAAACGGTGATAGTAATTTTACGAAGTACTCAGCCTAGCTTGTTTAAATACAATGCATCTTCATAACATCAATCTGCTTCATGTATAACCAAGTAGCATTCATAATTTATAGCAGTCTATTGAAGATGGGGATATTATGCCAAAGTCTTTTACTGGTTTATACAACATACTATTTTTACCATTTACCTTAACCTACCATTAATAACCACTTTATGTAATTCAAACCTAAACATTCAGTAATCACCAATCACATTTTCCAAATTTGTATAGGTTTTGCTTGTTGCCGAGTAATCTAGGATATGTCAAATTTTCAAGTTGCAACAGAACAAATTTCTACTCGTTTTCAAAACTGGATCTCCCACACATTAACACCAAGAACACAAAACACCTAAACAAAACAAAAAAACAAAAAACAAAAAAAATAAAAAACACGAAAACACAAAAACAAAAACAAAAACAAAAACAAAAACAAAAAAAAACATAAAAAAAAAAGCCAAAAAAGAAAAAGCATAAACAACAATCCTCTTTGAACTAACAGTAGCTGTTTTTTAAAGTGTTTGGTAAAGTAGTTTTATCAGTGATTACAAAGCGTAGAATGATGTAAACGCTCCTTCAAGTAACATTTTTTGAAAAAACAAAACGCTAGACACTCCTTGGCTGCTTGCCAAACGAGATTTTAATTCCAAATACTAAATGTTAAATGCTAAATGTTAAGCGCCCCTAAACGTTCTTAAAAGCTCCTTGCCAAACATACCTACCAACGAACTAAAAATGAATGACAACCATACCTTAATAACATGATTTTATAACCTTCAACCAATAATTTCATACACTTATTATAACAACTAAACCCTTAAAACCCAACAATATACATTATTTTAAGAGCAATTGAAAAACCGTCTTTGTGGTTTTGTCAAATCTCACACGTATTGGGTTAATCCGAATCGACCCAAGTCAAACTCCCAATCAACCCAGTCAACCAAAAGTCAGAAGAACAAAAGTCAACCATGGCAGTTTTTCTTGACAGTTACACGAGCAGTTTTCTAGCAGTTACAAACTAAGAGACACATCTGTTGGATGGATTGAACCATCACAACGATTCTCTTGTACCTTTTCATTTGTATAAATACTTAGAACATACAGATTGTAAAAATAGATGACTGATATATAGAAAAGCTTTTACGATTCAATTGTTTCTTGTATTTTTGGTATATCTTGATCATAGATCCAGAAAAACGGGCCAACAATTGGTATCAGAGCCACAAATCATCATATACCAAGGTCTTTGCATACCCTGTTCTTAAATCGATACAACCACTTAGTCTCGGTAAAATTTTTGCAAAAAACAGTCGAACACAGTAATCAAAAAAATTATTTTATTGTGTTATTTTCATCAAAGAAACCAATTTTTTGTCACCAAGGTATCAATCACAAAGTGATTAGTTACCGGCATCAAAAAAGGAGGTTCCTTTATCTTTGCAAAAAAAAAAAACCCCCAGTCGAATCAATTCAAAACCAAGGAAAAACCATATACCAAATTCAATATCACAAAGTCATCAAGGGCAAAAATTAAACGATTCACAACAAAGAACAAACACACATGTTCATTGAGGAATCAAGCCCAGAAACATCAAATTGAGTCACCAATCGACTCAATTTAGAACTCCAATCATTCAATTCTCTCACGGTTAGAAAACCCCAAATTCATCGAAACCTTAAGTTTCATATTGTGGGATTATAAGTGTTCGCGAAGAACACAACATACCGGAGAAGAAAAAGGACGGTCAACCTTGCCTTATCACAGGCGGTCAACCATCAGATTTGGAGAAGAAGAAGAACGGGTATCATCCCAAAAGAAAGAGACAGAAGGAACTAGTCTCAAAGAAAAAAGGAGACGCGTTATTTTTCTATCTCAATAAAGAGATAAGAAGAAAAGATATAAGAGGCGCATCTCAAATATTAGGGCTACTACATCAAGGATTATTTTAGCTACGGGTTAGACCATCAACCCCTCCAGGTTCCAAATTTTACAAATACCACCCTTTCAATTTTATTTTATATAGTATATATTAATTTTGATATATATTGTATCTTTTGTTTGATAAGTTACTTTACTTTAAAATTAGTATCTTGGCAAATTTTAGATAGTATATTAACATAGTGATTACACTGCTTATTATACTGATTAGGAATAATTTTTAAGGAGTAATTAACCTTAGGTTATTCATTTTTAGAATATATAATCTCCGAGGATAGTTTTTTTTTTTTAAAATTAAAACTATACCTATAACGTTTTATACTCTTTTAAGAAAAATAAAATATAAGAGCTCATTAGAAATAAGAATTTTTTGAAACACACTTCGTGTTTAAATTCTTTTTGCAGATTTATTGTCAATATCTTTAAGATATGACGAAAGGAGGTGGAACTAAGGAACTAAGTACAACAAGTACACCACAATTTCAATGCCCAATCCTAAAGCCCACGAATTACTCATTATGCACTAGTACAAAAACGGGATTTGTTCACGCATGGTCGAAATGGAACGGCAACACATTCGCATATTTGTGTGGCTGAAGGTACGAAAATTGACAACATTTACTAATTAGTCACACATGAAAATTTTGATTGTGTGACCATTACAACTGTATCGCCACACAATTGAACATTGTGTGGCTAAAGGTATCTGGTGATTTTGTTTCAGATCATTTAGCCACATATGAATTTGGAACGCGTGACAAATACAAGTAACCTTGATGCGTTAGTCACATGAAGTAATTTTTGTGTGTCTAAATCATAGAGTCAAGTTTTGTCACACATTATTTAAGGGTGACTGATATGTTTTGCCAACTCTTTAGCCACATCTGAAATTGGAACAAGTGACAAATGAAAAGTAAGATTGAAGCATTAGTCACGATATACATATAAACAGTGACAAATATATGTCACATACTTGAACACTGTGACCAAAAGCCATATATGGTCACACTAAATGTTTTGTCACACATTCGTTAAGTGTAGCCAAAATCCAGTACATATGTTCACGTAAGTTAATATGTGTGTTTAAAGTTTAGTTTGTGTTAGCTTGCCAAAAGCTAATCTATAAAGTCACATTTGCTACTAACACCGTGACCAAATGCCATATATGGTCACGCTAAACGTTTTGTCACACATATTATTTAAGTGTAGCCAAAATCCAGTACATATGGTCACGTAACTTAATATGTGGCCATTGGATGATCAATAGTCACTCAAAATACACGTTTCTTCACTTTAAACACCATATGGTCACACTTATTAACACTTTTAGCCACTTTATGGTTAATTGTATGTGACTAAATACCCAAAACAAACATTCTTTGTGTGACTAAATGTTAGAAAATGCCACACAAACATAAAATTCATGTGGCCATTGGATGATCAATAGTCACACAAAATACACCTTTCTTCACTTGAAACACCATATGGTCACACTTATTAACACTTTTAGCCACTTTATGATTAATTGTATGTGACTAAATACCCAAAACAAACATTCTTTGTGTGACTAAATGTTAGAAAAGGCCACACAAACATAAATTTGATATGGCCATTGGATGATCAATAGTCACACAAAATACACGTTTCTTCACTTTAAACACCATATGGTCAAGTTTGTTGCATTTATGCTGTTAATGAAAATGTGGGTTTGTAGGTGATGGCTTTTATAGTCACATTGATATGCACACACAAACACACACATTAACACTTGTGCAACACCACAATTTACTAAACTTGGATAAATCCAAACTAATTATATATATGAAGAACTCTTTAACGACAAGTACTTGATTGTTACTGCGGAATCTTAACAACAAGCAAGAAGAACACAAATACTATTTCACTAATAAACTTCTTTTATTAATATTTCTATTCGTCTAAGTACAAGTTCATTTCACTATACTTTAGGGTTCCTTTATACACTTAGGAAAACCTAGTATACAAAACGTTTAGAAGGATATAGATATCTCTTCCTAAGATATCTCTACGCGTACATATGCCTTCCCTAAACTCTAATAAAATATTATGTTTTTCATAAACAGAACTAACTACGAATACTACCAGACTTAACTGTTATACTGCCAGTATTATTGCTGTTGAGCTTTTGATTCAATTAACCTCAAAAGCTGATAGCATGCATCATCCTTTCTTTCACCTAACAGCTTCTTCTCAAGCATAGCCATGCAAATACTGTTTAGAAGTGGATACTCCACTTCTGTAAGCATATAAAGAATTGCAGTTTCTAATTCCAAATTGTGCACCTGACAAGTGTGGAAATATCTCCATCTGCTCACTTGTTCTTGACAGGCCAGCTTCCACATTTCATCATCAGCATCTGGTGTCTCAAACATGGTCTTCAAGTCACCCCAGAGGACTCTTTCATATTCCTCTTCAGGTCTCTCGTCACCATGCTTCTCCATCATCAGCTGGTACATGGTCTTCAAATCATCCCTGGACAAATCACTCAATAAACCAGGAAAGTTCACATATATAGTGTCTGTGTGATTTTCCCTTACAGGAAGTGCTGAACCTGTAAGGGAAAATCAAGTAAACTACCCTTTTCCCATTTTTGATGATCTGAACCTTTGCAATCTTAGCAGGAAGTGCTGAACCTGTAGGAATGGAGCCCATGGTAAACTCTTCTGATGACGTTTCATCAACCTTATCCTTCATGTACTCTTCCACTTCCTTCTTAACATTTGTCTTATCCTTTTTCACTCCTTTCTTTCCAGTGGATTTCTTCCTTGTCATATTCAAAACTGGTTGCTTAACCTCAGCTTCCTCCTCTTTCTTTACAGTTTTTGGCTTATCACCAAGTTTTTCAGCTTCAGCAACCTTTTCAGTCTCTGCAATCTTCTACTTCTTAGCATCCTTTGGTTGAAGATTGTAACCCTTCCTTTTAAGCGTTGAAGCTTCCAAATCTGAATCCATTGGAAAATTTTTTTATTTTGGTACACTACTTTTTCAAATTCTGCTTTTAGTTCATCATTCTTCAATTTCCTTAACTGGCTCAACTTCCAGGTAGGATTCCCTTGACTTTTGACGTAGTGGATCATATAATCCCTTTGCTCAGCTTTGGTCAAGGGTCTTTTCATCCTTTCTCTTTGTCTCTGCTCTCTGAGAAGCCTCTTCTTCTCATTAATTAGCTCAACCATTTTACTTGCATAGTCTTCTCCGCCAATATCAGGAAGGATATCTCTGTTTACTAATAATCTAGCATTTATACTATCCCAATCTTCATCAGTGTAGAATTTGGCAGATTCCTCAATTTCAGCTTTCCTTTTCATTTGTTCTTCAGTTAATTATGGTTCCTCCTACAGACTTTTGGCAATCAGCTCATCATTCAATGTTTGTTCTGCACGTTTAGCTTCTTCAGCCGCATCCTCTGCTTGAATCCTAGCAATCTCAGCAAAGCTAGCTTCCTCTTCTGTGAGTTGCTTTTTGGTCTTCACGGCTCGAAGATTCTTGCACTGTTCCTTTGCCTTCCCTATGCACAAACTCCTCACCAGTACTACCTGGATCACTACCAGGATTAATATGTTCAGTACTTGTATTAACTTCAGCATCAAAGCCAGTATTAAAATCTTCATCAAAAGCAGATTTAATTTCAGCACCACCAGACTTATCTTTAGTAAAGTCACCAGACTTATCCACTCCACTAGAACTTGCAGCTTCTTTATCCAGTCTATTCTTAAAGGATTTCTTGTGACTGAAATTCTTAAACAATATTTCAGCTGCTTCCAATCCTTGAGAACTAATTTGACTTTCCTCAGAGGATTCCTCACCTTCTGAGTCTGTAATGTCTATCCCCGTCTGTTTGAATTTCCCCTCCAATTTCTTAACTCTTTTGCGAGTAGTCCCCAGTGACTTCTTGGTTTTCTTCAATTTTTTCTCCAACTCATCAACCCTTGAAATCAGTTGTGGAACCAGTTGAAGTAGATCTTCCATAGATAAGGAACTGGGTTCTGCTGTAGTAGTGGGTGTTGGAGTTTGTGGTTGAGGAAGCACTGGTGGTTCTTCCTCATGGACTGAAGGTGAAGGTGGTGGGGGTGTTGGTGTCCTCTGTTCAAACTCTGTTTTTTCTGGTTCAGATGTAGGTTGAGCCTGAGCTTCTGATGTAGCAGTAGGAGATGGAACAGATGTAGATGTACCTTCAGGGTCAGTAGCAATAGAAGGCAACATAGCAGACAAAAGTGGCTTGTGTGCCCCTTCAAAACCCATTTTCATATTACCAAATATCTTTTTAGTGAAAGGGAGAGCAATGTAAGGATGTTTTCTTGCTGTTTCAACATTTAAGATCATTTTCAAAAATCTTGGGTACATCAAAAACTTTTTCTTATTCTTGGAATTAGCAACCATGGCATCAAAAATCATTTTTGAAAAATTGAAGAGTCTGCCAGTGGAGAGACAGACCAATGCAGAAGCAATATTGCTTCCAAATTGATCCCATCCACCACTTTTAGAGCTCATACAATGTAAAATATGATGCACAAGGAAACGCCATTGTGGCGTAAAATGACTTCCAAAAAGTGAATGTTCCATCAGTTGGATATCCAATATTTTCCAATCCCTGAAAGAGGTCATCATTTAGCAACATTGAAATCCCCGAGGCATCAGCCAATTGAAGCTTGCTTCTGACTGATTCCTCAGTGATTGAATACTCTAACGTATCAATAGTTGCATTTAACTCTAGTGTCCCATCAACAATAGTTCTAGCAGTAGCAGTATGCCAGAACTGTTTGACTAGGGAATCATATATAGTTGGATTATGAGTAAGGGCATACCTGATATGACTACCCTTTAGAAAGTCCACTATCTGCTCGAAGCCTGTGCTTTCAGCAGGCTTTTTGAGAAATCCCACTTGATTGTGCTTGTCTACAAACTTTAATTGTGCCATCTTTTATGTTAAATGAAGTACTGGTAGTGCAGGGCAATTAGGGTTTAGTGCTGGTGAGGAGACTTAATCGAAATAAAAGAATTAAACTTTTAAATATTAGGATAAAGTAATTAAAGGATAAATATGAATTATAAAAATAAAAATTATCCATATAAATACTTCTGACCACCTAAAATTAGGTAACGGTACTATTTAAACAGTAAAAAATCGTTTTTTACTTTTGCACTACCAGACTAAAGAATGGTCAAACAGACTTAATAATGACATCACCAGAATTAACTCTGTACTATAGCACATCAACTAGCACAGCTTCCATACATCTCCAATCTGTGAGAATTTTTGCTTTTCAACATATCCTTAAACAAAAAAATATACCTAACAGATTTAACTAATATTAAGTCTTGTATTATAAACATAAATCCTTAAAAAAGTACAAAAATCGAATGTCTATATGCTTTAAAAGAGTGAAATATGATAAAGGTAGAGTGTGATAACTTGACCATAACATGGTTCACTTGGACTTTCGTATAACAACACCTCCACAGTCGGTTCGATAGTAGTCAGTTCGTGATTCGTTACCCAAGTCACGTCGATCCACACGTGGCAATATGTTATCATTGTGCTGGTGAATGACGGTACTAAATTCCTCATCGGCTTCGTCATACTTATCTTTGTAATTCTTGGGAGGTGTCTTAAACACAATAGACAATTTTTTATCTACCTGGTCTTTCACATAAAACACTTGTCGTGCTTGTGCGGCTAATATGAACGGATCAACCTTGTGGCCTAAACTATTCAGGTCAACCAATGTATACCCAAGAGTAGTATCGCGTTTCACACCACCAACTTTGTGATTAACCCAGTCACATTTGAAAAGAGGAATTTGCATGTAACGGTAATCTAGTTCCCATATCTCCTGTAAAACCCCATAATAATATGCTTTTCTTGTGGTTGCAACTTCTTTAGATATGTGCATATCTAATGTCTCAACACTAACCCCATCGCTGGTAAACTTTGCCTTCATGATCTTCCGTACGAAAAGTATACCCATTGATGTGATATGCATCGTATTTCACTACGGTGGCGCGTGGTCCATAGGATATCCACCTTACAGTTTCTGATACACTTTCTTTTATCGATTTTTAACTCTCTCTCAACCTGAATTTCATTACAAGTATATATTAGCTCAAAAGAATAAGTACACCAATTTTCAGATCAAAATGAGCTGAGAAATAAGGTTTAGAAAGGGTATGTTGAGTAACATAAGATTAATTACTTCTTTGCGTAACCACTTGGCAAAAGATTTGCTGTGCTCATTCTCCAAAAATGCTATTCGTTTACCCGGGTTTTCTGCTTTCAAAACTTGCTTGTGTCGCCTGAAACAATGTGTTTGATTATTATATTTGATACATCATTTTCAGTAACGAAATAGACATGTGTTAGTAAGACTTACTCAATATACGGTACAATTTCATCTGTATTATTTATTAAATACAAATGTGCTTTCTGAAAGAGTTCCGCAGAAACTTCACTTGATTTTCCGGCCGACAATGGATTTCCTTCCTCATTTTCATATGTTTCATGTTTATCAGGTGGGATACCAACAGTTTTCATGGATTTATGATATTCGCTAAAAAACTCTATTGTTTCTTCCGCAATAGTCTCCTCAGCAATGCATCCTTCTGGTCTATTTCTGTTCCGCACATGTCCTTTAATAACCTTCATACATCTTTCGAATGGATACATCCACCGAAATCATATGGGACCGCATAATTTTACCTCCCTTGTTAGGTGCACAATCAAATGTATCATAATATCAGAATGATGGAGGAAAGAACTTCTCGAGTAGGCACAGTGTCACTACCAGTTCTGCTTGCATATTATCTAGTTCTTGCAATATTATTTTGTGACACACGGTAAATTTTCACAAAAATTTAACTGATAATTGGTAATTTATTATTTCTAAGCATGAGTCATAAAGCTTGCATAAGCTTTACCTGACCATTTGAGTAGTTAACTCGCATACTGTAGACTATTGCATCACTTTTGCATTCATATCATTTTATGAATATTTCATTTTGTCTTATGATTTAAATTGTAAGACGAGAGGTTATCTCGTTTTCCCCAGTGACTGACACTGCACGCGTACCGACACTATGATGAGGACTAGATAAAACAAATAACAAATGTTCGCGACATGGAATATTACAAAGATAAAAATATTTCAGACACGTAACAATAAAATACTACAAATGAAAAGTTATCAAACAATGAAACTTTGGTCACAATATGACTTCGCGGGACACAAAATATTTAACACACTATCACATAGACAATAACCCTTATAAGACTCAAGTGCAAACATACATAAGTATAATGTATAGGCATAGAATAATTTTTTCCTACATACACATACTTACTCAAATGAATTAAAAGCCTACATATACCCAAGTAAAACATTACATATACCCTCATTTTGTATTACTTACATTACCTTATATCACTTTTGTTTTTATACATAAAATACACTTACAAAAAAAAAAACTTAATAAAAGGTAGAGGTACCCTCTTTGTCTTCCTCCTCCACTCACGACAAAAACAAACACAAACCAAGATATGAGGAAGATATCAAATCTTCATCCTCTTCCCTAGGCCTGCTTCTCCTCTTCACACGCCTCCTAGGCCGAATCTCTCCAAAGTAGTAAACCAACACTCCTCTTCCAAATATTCCTCATCTAATCTTACCAAATCCATGAAAGTCAAGCTTCCCCACATCCTCTCTTGATGCGCTGCTACACCACGATGGAGTCCAAAAAGAATCAAGGTGAATCACCAAAGAAAAATAAATCTTTCCACCAATCTATCTTGAGATTTTGTCCAAGGTTCTTTTAGTTTTGGAAGTTACCCATATTTGGCTTCAAACCAAATTCAAGAAGAGAAAGTGGAGTAAAAACTTTCTTGAGCCCCCTCCTTTTAATCCCAGTCGAGGCAACCCAAGAGTATCACACTCCAAACTTCACCACAAAGAGATAAGGAAACTGAGAAGCATAGGGAGACTCCTGCTTGGGAGCTTACTCCGGATTGATTGGGTCCAAGTGTGGTGTTAGATACTCGGGTTGACCTTCGACTTCGTGTCCTCACTTCCGTTGTAAGAAATTATTCCAACCTTGTACCTTGTTAAAATTTATAAATTTGATGGATAGTGAAAATTTATATTTCGATTGTAAAGGTTAAGTGTTCTTTGATGTTTGATAATCTTTTATATAGGTAAATGATTTGGTCATTGAAAATAAAATTTTTTCAATTGTTTTTGTTAAAGTAAAAACTGTGGAGAAGTAAACATATATAAAATTTGTTCCTGCTAATCACCTGAACCATGGTCTACTTAGGGCGTCGTTGTGTTTGGTCGCGGAAAAGTTTCGTTTCCGTAAACCTGGAGTTTGAGTCTTAAACCTCGTGATAAGTCAGTCCTTGTAATTGGTTGCAATAAATCTAGAAAGGAGATGTTGAGTTTTGAAATTTTGTATTGATCCATGTTCGTGAAGTCCGGCAAATTATATTGCCATCATCCTTTGGTATTAAGTTGTTGTTTGATTCGACTATCGTGGTCTTCCTTCTTTTTTTTTTCTTCAGTCGACATCCGTGTTAGTCAAATGGTGTTGGTAATAGCCATATGCCGGAGAAACCAACACTATGTCATAACCTCGCCTTAGCTTGATAAACCGAACTTTTCATCATAGTACCCTATGTCTTGGATTACTACTATGAGCCTTGTGTTAAACTTGTAGTGTCTGCCTAGGAAAAGAGCCGGGTCGAGAGTACCCATTGGTCAAAAATAAACGGGACGAACCTATATTAGTTATGAGTCATAAGAGTACATGAGAGGTCGAGATGAATCAGGGTGAGTAGTACTCAACTATCGTATGGTTTTATCACTTCCCTGATCCAAATGTGTTAAGTTAACATGTTGGCCTTGTGTATCAATCGTGTTGTTATGGACAAGTTGAGTAGTCGAGGCGTGTTTTGAGCACGTCAGTCGTGACGCTCTTGACTTGATTTCAACTCCGAAGGAGTGATACCCTGCTCGAAACCCCTCTACACATCTGGGCATATATTTTGTTAGTAAATATATTGCACATGAGGTTACTTGAGGAAAACTGAAGTGGTCATATAACTATTACGTTGTGGCTAAAATGAATCACTGTTGCTAGAGACACATATGTTTGTTTTCCCAGCCGAAAATTCTCGACATCACAAATTAGGACATGCTATGGGCGAGTCGTATCTCGAGTCAAAGCCGAATATGTTAAATTCCTGCACCAAGAACAAAGACACTAGCATTACGATAGAATGTAATATGTCTCCTAAAACCGGGTATGACCTGTTTGTGAAACTATACCAGTACCAAACTTGTGCAGGTTTTCTTGTGTCGTATTGGGCCGCAGTCCATGTTAACCTTCCAAATAGTCCTCTAGACCATCACTGGGCCGAAGCCCATTTCTTATTCATTTACCACCTTGAGCCTAAGCCCAACGTTATACCATTTCTGTTGGGCCACAACCCACACGTGTTACATGTGTGCTCCAATAACAAATCCAATGAAACAAGAAGTAAAAACTAGAAACGTGATACGGAAAAGCAAATACAAGGCTAAACTTATTTTCGAGTATGCAACATCTTCTACCTAGATATATACACATACATATCGACAAGCAATCGAGCCTACAAATTTTAATACAAGTGAACAGGTGTAAAGGTTGTAATATAAGAAACGAGTACTCAAGTCACGATTTACATAATAAAAGCCTACATCAACATTTTGACATTAATATGTGCAAATAGACATAGTTATGTCACAAAAATTAATTGTCGAAAATGATAAATGTGGAGAACAAATTTTGATAAATAAATAGAGATTACTAAATCATTTTATCATTCACTAAACTTGAAGGTCTCCAACCTTAACTCAAATATTTTCTAAATACAATTAGAAAGTAAACCAACTAATATTGATTTTGACGATACTAATATATGTCAACATAAATAAGTATATATACATTTATATACTTACTAGTAGAATATCGAAACTATTTTACAAACCAAATTTTGGATTCTCATACCATCGTAGTATCAACATGAAAATGTATATATACATTTATATACTTACTAGTGAAACACTTTAATTATTTTACACACTAAAGGTTGGTTTTAATACCACTATACAAAAACAATACAAATTAAACCATTTTAAGTAAAGTGTTACTTAAAACAATACACTAAAACATTGCCCTCCTTATCTAGGTCGCGTGTCGGTGCCGCTTCACAACAATCACTAGATCCCACTTTTGGATTGCACATTTGCTAAGGTGAGTTTTCATAGCCCCACTTTTACTTGATAAACTGTTTTATACGTTTTGGGGGAGAAATATGCAAAACCTTTTATGGACCAAAACTATTACATGATTACTATTACGTGGTTTAGCATAAGCCCTTATGTCCCTAGAGAATGCCCTTTTTCATGAACAGTCAATTCCCTGCTGGGAAACGCGAATGTTATAAATAGATCTATTGAGGGTGACTCCTCCGTTCGGTTGGCCATGCTTAGGCCAAGGCGAAACGTATACCATGTCGGAATCAAGTGTTGAGGGACAAAACACTTGCTATGGGCCCCTATATTGTATGACATCTTTTAGCATACAGAAACTGTCGTAGTATCGGTTGCATGAACTTAGAACTAACGTAATAGACTTTCACCCATATATCATTATATTCTTTATAATGATTATATGACTTGACTTATGGTCCGAACTTACTGTTTTAACTTAAACCTATGAACTCACCAGCTTATAGCTGACCTTTTTAGCATATTTTCTCAGGTGCTTAGTTGTGATCATGGATGCAAGGCAAGAGGCGGATAAATGGTCGTAGAAATTTCTAAAGAAAAGCTTTTACAAATAAAGATGTTTTTATATTGGGACCACAAAAATTATGGGATATGCCCATTCATCTAAACAATGTTGTAAGATATTGTTTCAAAATATTTTATGAAATTAAACGGAGTATGTATTCCGTTCTGTATTACTTGTGTTATGATTTACCAATTTCGTAACGCTCCCAAATAACACGTATGCTTCCGCTAAACCAAATTTGGGGGTGTTACATATTTCTTTGCAACATATTGATTTAAAGAAAAAGCAAAACCTGATAATAGCATATCGTGTGGGTGGGTGCATGATTGAACGTATTGCAATGGGTAGAAACTCTTGCATTAGCATGTGATAGTCATGCGATTTTAGGCCAATGAGCTTCCTATCCTTTAGGCTCACCAAACAAGAGAAATTTGAACAATAGCCTTGTGGTACCCTGATGTTGTGTAAAGTTTCACAAAAAATATCTTTTTCAGCATTCGTTAATGTGTAACCTGCTGGAGGTAGTGTTGTTTTGTCTTGTTCTTGCATAGCAAACAACTCTTGTTTTACCCCAACTCAGCCAGATCCAATCGAGCATTCAGTCCATTTTTCGTCTTTCCTGGAACATGTAGCAAAGTTCCGACGAGACTCTCAGCAACATTCTTTTCTACATGCATAAAATCAATACAATGTGGAACAGAATTATGCCTCCAATACCTAAGTTTTCGATACCAAATGTTGAATTTCTTCCAATACGCACCGTTTTGTCCGTTCACTTGGCTTGAACTACCCTCTACTTCTGTTATGTTTGTTTTCTGCTTTTGAATCTTCCCACCTCTGCCTTTCGTATCTTTTTGGTTTTCTGATGCATTATTGTTTGTTCGTTTTCCTTTTCCCCACTTATTTTCAATATGTTGTACCTCGTTGTATATTTGTTCCCCGGTCATTGGATTTGGAGCCGGGAGAAATTCTTGTTGTCCATTAAATGCCTTCCTTTGCCTTCTGAACGGATGGTCATATGGTAGATATCGTCTGTGACCAACATAACTTTGCTTGGATGAGGCAGAAAGTCTAACACAGTTTGTATCTTTCCCACATACTACACAACCTTTGAATCCACTGTACGGGCAGCCACATAATGTGCCAAGTGCAGGGTAATCATTTATTGTCCATAACACAACGGCACGTAGATTAAAGTTATCTTTTGTGGATGCATCATATGTATCAACCCCTGTATCGAATAAGGTTTTCAGATCATCAACAAACGGTTCTAGAAAAACATCAATATCATTTCTCGGGTATCCCGATATTAATACCGAAAGCATGATAAACTTTCTTTTCATACACAACCATGGAGGAAGGTTGTATATGACAGTTAAAACTGGCCATACACTGTGATGCCTATTTCCTGAGTTGAAGTCAACCCCATCAACCGATATTCCTAGCCGTAGATTTCTTGGATCTTCAGCAATTTCGGGGAATTTTTCATCTATGGTACGCCATGCCTTTGAATCTGCGGGGTGACGTAACACACCATCTGTTATCCTCCGTGTCGCGTGCCATCTTAAATCTTCTAAAATACTTTCTAGCTTAAATAGTCGTTGCAGTCTTGGTATAATTGGAAAGTACCACATTACCTTTGCTGGAATGTTTTCGTACACTTTATGTGTCTTATTATCCACCTTCCATCTTGATATCCCACAAGTTCGACACGCAGTCAAATCCTTGTCATCCTTCCAGTAAAGAAGGCAGTTGTTGATACATACATGTATCTTTTTGTATCCTGATCCCATCAATTTCAAAATGTTTTTGGCTTGATAAGTTTTTTCCACCATTTCGTTACCAGCAGGCAGCATCTTTTTTAACAATCCTAGTAATTCAGTAAAGAACTTATCAGAGCATCCGTACTTACCCTTCAAGTTGAGTAGTTTAACTATTGCGGACAGCTTTGTGAAGTCAGGACATCCTGCGTAAAGAGGCTTCTCTGGGTCTAATAATAATTGTTGAAACTTGACAAGATCATCCTCATCAAAATTATCTTTTGTAGCATTAGCCATTTCTACTGTTGCTGGGGCATCTGTTGGAATATATGAAGCAAAATCCGTGTCGTCAACAAACTCTGTTGTAGCGTTAACAGGTGTTTCGGTACTTATTGATGACTCATCCTTCTCTCCATGTTTAGTCCAGTTTAGGTAGCTTAGATCAAACCCATTGCTGAATAAATGGAACTGCACTTTCTCCACTTTATGCTCTATGTGGTTTAAACAATCTGTACTCGGACATGGCATTGAAAGATCATTTTTCTTAACTCGTGGGTCGATGTTCCCCATCTTCCGCAAGTTGTGTACTGCATAATCAATAAACTCAGCTACTCCATCAACATAAGATTTGTTGGTCCTATTAGTTCCTATCCAAGACTTGTCCATGTTTATAAATGTGTCCCACTTATTCGAGCAGCAATGTTTATAAATGTAGTCCCTGCAGCCATGTTAAAAAGACAATCCAAGTTATTGAAGATTATACAAGACAACATCAAACTTCAATTGATGATCTTAAAAGTTAAAAAAGACATTCCAAGTAATGAGGATAGCTCAAAGATTGAATGTGGTATTGAATTATGCTAAGAATTGAATAAAGTCTAATGAAACAGTTCCTAAAGGGATGTTTGGGTCAAGGAAAAATAAGAAATTAACTAGCTAAATTATGGTTCCATGTTCATGTGGTAACAGGCTTAACATGGTTTCTTAAATTTTTTTAACCAATTAACTATCTAAATTTAACAAGAAAATGACATAATTTACAAGAGGATATCTCGAAACAAATGTTCAATTAGCTAATAGGCTTAACAGGGTTATTTTATGTGTTACAACGATGTGTACAAAAGGAAGATAACAATACTTACCAGTGGTGACGGGATTGGTGGGTCTATGACGGGAGAGTTGTGGTGGTGACGGGATTTGTGGTGAGATGAGAGGGAGGTGTGGCGGTACAGGAGGAGGAGGAGGAGGAGGAGGAGGAGTTAATTTTTGCAATTAGTTTGGAATGGCCTTGATGCAACTTTGGGGGGAATAAATTTAATTTGTGGGGGGAATTTTAAATTTGCTTAAATTTTTGAAAAGTTTTCATATTAGTTTAAAAATGTTTTTTTCTCTTATGATTTAATGATTTTTTTTCATTTAATTAGTTTAAAAAGGTTATTTATTCATAATAAATAAAATAAAATTCAGAAAAATACAATTTAAATATATATATATATATATATATATATATATATATATATATATATATATATATATATATATATATATATATATATATATATATATATATATATATATATATATATATATATATCTATATAGGCTCCGGTTCCATTGAGAAGGTTTTTATTTTGAGAAGATTGAGAAATCTTCGTTTGAGCAAATTGATTCATGTTTTTGATTTGATTCACAAGTAAACATCATTTTATGGTGAATCGAATCTATAAATCACAAGTTTGATTCACAAATCATTGCTAAAATCGAGTTATGATGATGATTCATTAAATTTGTACAGATGATTCAGTATTCTACATATATCGCAAAATCGAGAGATTTTTAACATTGATTCAGAATTTTTTTTACACATTTTGAATTTTAATCATATTAAAATGAGTTTTACGCTTGAAAAACATGAATCAAAGTTAAAAATCTATCATTTTTGAAAACCTTCTCAATCTTCTCAAAATAAAAACCTTCTCAATCGATCCGGATTCTATATATATATATATATATATATATATATATATATATATATATATATATATATATATATATATATATATATATGTTTAAGTATTTAGGACTTTTAAAAAATAATTTTAAATTTTATGCTTAAATTTACAATATTTGGTATTTTTAGGATTAAGTGCATTTTAGGTTATTTCGACTTTTGTTAGTTGATTTATTTGCTTATTTAGTTGTTTTTAGTTAACAAAAAAAAAGTAAAGTAACTCCCAGTACCGTCTTCCACGGGTTATAGGTCCCAATACCGTCTTCCACGGTGTATGTGGGAGGTTGAGACGTAGACAACCTTACCCCTACCTAAGGTAGAGAGGCTGCTTCCGGTTCTACCAAAGGTTGAAAAGGACCTCCGGCCTTGCAAGGGGTGAGGATCGAACCCTTGAGAGGCTGCTTCCGGTTCTACCAAAGGTAGAAAAGGACCTACGGCCTTGCAAGGGGTAAGGATCGAACCCTTGACCTCTGTTAGCCTTAATAGTTTTTATTAGAAGTGATGGTCATTCACATTTAGGAACTTTGTAACGTGTGTTAGATATCGTGATAGAATAGTCAACGGGCTCGTGGATTGGACTAAGCTAAATGGGTACTAGTTATGTAAGGCTTGCCTTTTATCCAATCCAACCCATGTCCAAGCCCACGAAGCCCATAAGAAAGCCTTTAGGGCATCAAGTCCCTTGGACTATAAATACCCCTCAAATGGTCATTTGAGGGGTGTGCTTGAGTGTGTTTTGTGTGTGTTTTTCATATGAAATATTGTTTCATCTTCTACTCTTTGTCTCTCTAAAACATACATATCATCATTCAAGTCACCATATCTTTTCTTCATCTTTCTAGTTATATTGTGTGAAATGGATTGATAAAAGGGTCCTAACAAGTGGTATCAAGAGCCTAAAGATGATTTAGAAGTGTTAAAAATCGTGTTTTTATTGTCAAAAATCACGTCTTTAAATTTTTTGGCACTTTTTATCTTGATTCTATCTTATTTTAAAAGCTTGCTTCTATTTTTTAGAGTCTATTTAAAAGAGTTTTTATGTTTAAAAGCTTAACTCTTTTGTCCAAAAAGTTCTGATAATCAGTCCTTGTTTTTTTGTCCAAACAGTTGTTATATTCAGTCCAAGTAGTCTATATCATATTTCTGTCATAACAGGTCCTATTTGCTTATCTTGGTAAAAAAAAAAGAGTCTATCTTCTTCTTATCATTTTTCTGTTTCTTTCGGTCACAAATACTGCTGAAAAAACTGGTCGAAAATTGTTGTCGGAAAAGTTGGTCGGAAAAAGTCAACGGAAAAAAGTCAAAACCCTTTTTTTACGCGTAAGGATTCAGATTTACGCGTAAGACATCCTTTCTACGCATAAGGCCTTTCGACTATCTTCAGATCTTTTACGACTTACTTGGAAAGTATTTCGTACGGTTTTTTACGCATAAACCTTACTCGTAAAAGTGTTTACGCATAAACAAGAGTTTACGACTAAGGTCAAGGGCTTACGCGTAAGGTTTTACGAGTAGAGGTTACGCATAACATAAGTTTACAAGTAAGCAAAGTAGTCTACGCGTATGGTTTTGAAAAAGTTTACGCATAACTAAAGTTTACGCATAAGGGTAGTGTTACGCGTAAGGGTGGTTTACAAAGAAAGTTTCTTAAAAACGGTTTACGCATATCAGTTTACGCATAACCATCTCGAATAAAAAGAAAGGTCAAGACCAGAACTAAACTAAATCAAACCTTCGTACATCAAAACCCATCTCCATACAAAAACCCATATTAATCAAACATCATTCTTCAATCAAAAACTCACCTCCGACAACAACCAAAAAAAGTAAAAACGCATCAAGGAAAATATAAACGATCTCAGTTTGATAACTTGTCCTCAGATATAAGCGATTCACAAGTTCTGTAATCAAACCATCATCGATCCGTTTGAAGCACAAGCTTCTATTTTGAATATCCGAAAGCTTTTAGAAAGAATCAATAACAAGATTGTTATTGTTCCTTCTTTCATTCGGTCTTAAACGAAAAAAGAAAACAACCAAACAAACCTACATGTGACTATAAACTCGATCTTGAAGACTGTTTGCTTCTGGAAATCATCGAGGTTTGTTGTATTGTTAATCGGATTTAACAAAAACAAGGACGATTGTGATTGATTTCTTGGTTTTATTTAGTGGCTGCGAATTTTTTTGAGATAAGTAAAAGATTAGGTCAAGTGAGATTTGGAACTGCAAGTGTAAGTGAAAGAGGTGGCTGCGTTTTTGAAAGTGTGATTAGGGTTAGTGAGTGATTTTAGGGCAAGTGAGAGATTAGTGGCTACTTATAGTCAGAATTTTTAAGGGTTACCTTTGTTGCAGCGGGCTTTAATTACTCCTGCTGGACTTCATTTATTCTATTGGGCTGCGTGGGCTGTTTGTCCAAAAATAAACGAAATTTTGGTGTTAAAGTTACAAGGTGAAAGTTTAGCTAATCTTGAAGATTGTAAATTATTGGTATAAGTTTGGATCACGGTTGTGATTAAGCTTCGATAATCCGAGACTGAGTAGTATTTTTTTTGGGTTGAGATTTTTCGGGTTCGTTGGATATAACTACCGTGCTAGTTATCGAGAAACTCGATTCGAAAACAAAAAGTACTTCTTTATCGTCTACAAGATCCGAATTCATTTCACACGTTCACAATGTCTTTTCTCAACAACTTCCTACCATCGATCGATATGGACTCTGTTGTTCAATTCTTTGCTCCATATCCTAAGATTGAAAAGACGGTGTCCGATACTGAAGAAAATTTGACTGAGAATGAGCAAACGTCGACTGATAATGAGCAAGAGGTTGAAGAAAATGAGCTTCCATATCACTTAAGATATCTTGACTTGAGATTTCCAATTTCCTTCGTTGAGCATATGAGGCGCAAGCCATTGACCGAACATGAACGAAGTGCAGCATTGTTTGAATCTAAGTCAGATGCACCTGAATATCTGCAGGGTATTAAACACAGTGGTTATAGCGAAACAGAGGATAAGGAATCAACTGGGAATAACTGTTTTATGACTTCGGTTCAGAATGCTACCTCCGAACCTCAAAGCCAAGATTCAGGGTATCGTCGGTTCAGTATGCTACCTCCGAACCTCAAGTACAGGGTGCTGTTATCAAAGAAAGAAAAATTGGGAATAGAGTTGACTGCTGAGGAATACGAATCTCTGTATCTAGGACGGGCAGAGAAAGCAAATGATAATGCAAGCTACTGTCTTACAGTTAACCAGCAGGACACAACATCAAGTGCTACTTTTGACTCACCTCCTGTCTACGACACAGATTCACTCAATGAGGTACCAAATTATTGTAATGTTGCTAATCAGTTTACTCATGATGAACAGCATTCTGTGACATCAACACCTACTTATGATACATACCTGGACAATCCAAGTTGTAGCAATACGAACTCTGAAACTCCAGATGTGGATCCTAATGGAGGCTGTGTGGCACAAAATACTGAGACTGATGAGGAAACCCGTGCTTATTTTGAAACATTAATTAATAATTGTGGTATTGAGATTGAGAAAGTTAGAAAGGTCAATCGCGATGTTAAAACCGCGAATGCTAAATTGACTGCTGAGCTTGAGAGTTACAAGGAGAACGCAAAAGCTTTTGAATTTCAGAAAAACAAAGAATCAGAATTAGAAATTGGTTATCGAAATTTGGTTTCTAAAGAAAAAGAATTGCAAATCAAGTATAACACACTTGATGTGAATTCGAACTTGAAAATTAAATCTCTAAACAAGGAAATTTTTGATTTAAATAACCAACTTTCTAAACAAAAAGAAATGTTTTCTAATCTTGAAAAAGAAAAGAAGCAATTGATTACTGATTTTTCAAAACGAGAAGATTCTCTTCTTGATGAAATTCTTGATAAAAATGAAAAAATCCAAACTTTGGAAAATTTGCTTCTTAAAACGGGTCATTCTGCTCAAACAATCAAGATGCTTTCTAATCAAGTAAATCCGCGTTTTCATACTAACAATAGAATGGCACTTGGTAACGACCCTTCTTCGTTTCTCAAGAAAGCTCAGAAATCTCAGAATGTGTTGCACAATGGAAAACCTTTGCATAAACCCATAATTGTGCATGATTCTCTTGAAACGTTGGAACTATCTGAGGAGAGTAGATCAAAAATGAAACAAAAACATCCGGAAATCAAACCAATTGTTTATAACACATGGAACAAAATTAATGGTATTTCGTTTGTTTCTCAATCAACGTTTTCCACCAAACCAAGTGTTTCAAACAAAGAGTCAACACCTGCTTCAAAATCTGTTTCAAAACCAGTCGTTGTCTCAAAATCTCTTTCGAACATTGAACAAATGTCTTCAAACAATCCTTTTAACACAAGTGATGCGAGAAGTATTTTAGACAATGTAAAAACTAGAATTGTGGATCTTCAAGACACTGTTAAAACTAAAACCACTATTACACCTAACAACTGGTTCTCTAGTTTTGACATCGAACAAAGAAAGTTTTTTGAAACTCAAATTGCCCCTCAGTTGACTGGCATCAGTGCGAGGGTAATTCATTTCGAACAAGCGTTTTTGAAAGAAACAGCTGACTTTGTCAAGGACCATAAATCCCTGGTAAAGCAAGCTAATGAAAGTGTTGAACACATCAAAGTTTTGGAAAATTTGAATGATTCTCTCTTCGAAGATGTTCTGACTACTGATATTATGTCCATTATTTTGCAAACATATTCTGTTGAAGATCATGAAAGACTCCAGTTTGAGACCTCCGAAATTGTTTCAAAATATGAAAAAGCTCTTGAAAAACTTGAAAAAGAAAATGTGTCCTATTTTAAACAACTTGATCGAAAATCTGAGGAATGCAAGTATGACAAACTGTCGTATGAGCGTGCCCACAAGGACATGAAAGAGCAAAATGATCTTTTGAGGGCTCAGCTGGAATGTCAAAAAGGAAAGGCTGTGGATACTAAGTTTGCAAAACCATTGACTGAGGAGAAAACAAATGTTCCCAAACCGGTTTTCAAACCAAAAATGTCTATTTCTCAGTTTCCTCCAAAGGTCAATGAGAAAAATGATTTGTCAAAAACAGTCACTCCACAGTCTCTGCCTATTAAAAAGAGAATTATCAAAAGTTTTGAAAAAGGAAAAGCAGTTGCTGAAACACCAAAAGTGATTACACCTAGCATCTCTAAGAATAGTACACGGAATGTGACCAAAAATCCAGTTAAAGAATCTGTTGGTTCTAACAACATGGTCAACAATCACTATCTAGAAGAAGCTAGGAAAAAGGCACAGACTCGAAAAGATGGAATTTTAGGTGCAACATCTAGGGTGATGAATTCTACAAGATTTCAAGGCACTGCTAGTAGTAGTAAACCATTACCTAGGAACACTCTACAAAAGACTAGGAATTGGCTTGCATCTAAGAGTAGTTGCGCAAAAGAAAATGCTATGCCCTTAGAAAACAACACTAGGAATTATAAGTCTTTTTCGAACAAGAATCAATGTCCACAAGACTGTAGTGACAAAGTTAAAGCTGCTGTTTTAAACAAGAATATTGAATTTGTCTGTACTACATGTAAAAAATGTGTCTTTTCTGCTAATCATGATGCATGTGTCTCACAATATCTCAAGAAAGATAATTCTCGTGCCAAGGCACAATCCACTAAGACTCCAAACCGAAACAAACCCGTTGACAAGATGAACATCAAAAGGAAACCTAATAGGTGGATCTCTTCAGGACGTAGTTTTTCTAAAAATGAGTCTTCCGCTGCATCTGATAAGAAAACAACTCCTAGATCTTACCTTAGGTGGATACCCACGGGCAAAGTTTTCAACTCAATAGGTCTTAGATGGATTCCCACAGGAAAGATTTTTGATACTTGCTCCAACACAGATAATAGTGAGAATCATTCGGATAAGGAAGTACAAACCACTACAACCGTTGGTAGTGATCACCCTCGCCGTGAGGAAACATATACTTCTAACAGTGTTATTTGTGAAAATTCTTCTTCTGTGGATGCAGGTTCTTGTAAAAGTGTTGAAGGTTCATATACCTCATGTGGTAAAGAAGAACTTTATGCCAATTTCGCATGTGGAAATCCTTTTCTAGTTCCACTCTTAACTCCACTTTTACATGACATGACTTAATCTTCTTTCTTCAAATCTTCTATGTAAATATTTTTGAAAAACCAAATACAAAATTTGAAAAACCATCAAAAGCAAAATACAAAAATAGAAAACTTTAAAAAAAAAATACAAAAACATTATAAAATTTCTCAAAATCCAAAAATATTCTTCTCACGACATGTCTCTCGTATAATCGATATTCTGTACGTTTCTAGAAATGTCATTCAACAATGATACGGGTATGTACAGATGCTTGAGTGAGAGTTATTTATTTGTTTTCTAAAACATGTCGTCTCTCAAAATTTCTTCAAATAATGGCTTTCGTATACTTCAGTACGAAACCCGGACTTCAACATAATGGCTTCTGGACACATCAGTTCAGAACCCGCGCTTCAAAGAAAGGAAAGTGCTTAATCAAAATAAAGGTTTTAAATATTTTTTAAAGCACTATTCCTAAAAACATAATGGCTTACAGTTACTTCAGACTGTAACCCGATCTTTAAAGAAAGGAAAGTGCTACGCAAAATAGATTTTCATAAATATCGAGCACTTATCCTAAAACAAATGAAGATAATTCTTCTCCATAATATCTTCAAAATATTTTCAAAATCTTCATCATCTTGCGTACCATTGATTCGAAATTTTTCAAAAAGATTTTCAAAATCTCTCACATTTAGTACCAAGATAACTCCCTCTAAACCCTTAATTGATTCTAAATTTTCTGTATGAAAAATATGCTTTCGTTAAGGGGGAGTAGTAAACCAAAGTTGTTCCAAAATTCATGCTAAATCAGTTTCTCTCCAAATGCTTTCCGAAAAACATATCTTTTAATCATTTTGTTTCAAAAACATCATGGATATGCTATTTTTGAGGGGGAGAAACGTGATTAAAAGGTGATCAAAAATGTTTTATGATCGGTGTTTGAATCTCAAAAGAGCTCGACTCAGTCGAAACCAATGAATTGACGAGTAATCAACGTACCATTTCGAGAAACTCGTGATAGACATGAACCTTCATGGGTCTAACCTCCTTTTCAAGGAGTGTTTACAACTTCAAGGTAGTTATTAGAGCTAGTTGTCACCTAAAAACTGACAATGGAACTCTTTAACTAGGCAACGTAACCGTGTCTCGTGGGGAATTGTCTATCATGAGCCGATCAATTCAAAATGTGCAAACTCTACCCTCGATGTGCAGATTTTTGTCAAAACTCATAAGCACATGTGAAGGGGGAGTGTTTCTGAAAATATAACACTCTCGGAGTATCTCAAACATGTTTTCTATCATAAACACTCTGTGAGATTTTCAAGTAAAATGGTTTTATGGCAACATGGGACAGTCATGGAGTTATAAGGTGACTAAGGATAGGAAATCCGTCCTATGATCCGCCAGAGCCGGAAGGATCTACCCAAGGACAATACCCATAGTTAGTATTAGAAGTCCTTAGGTATGATTGAAAAAAGGAGTAATGTGAGAAAGGAGAAAGAGGGGGTTGAAGAATTAAAAAGAAATATAATGAAAAAGGGTGAAAAGAAATAGCCCTCCATAATCAACCTTAGGGCAGAAACCGGGTTCAATTCATCTGCTACTAGTTGTCACTAGATGACACTGGTATTGAAGACAAAGACGTCATGCACCTAACCTTCTAGCCACTCAATTCCTCTTAAAAGGATTTGTTTCATTCTCACTGGGAACCCTACATAATCTATCGGCTTTCTCTTAGAGTTGGTTGATATTGAAGAAGGAGACCCTCTCCCTAGTCTCCGCTCAGGAAAACCAAAAATGCACTAATTGAGTCTAGAGCCACGAGATTCATCAAAAGATCTCATAGGAACACTTGACATGACATCGCTTGTTGTTCATCAATAAGGGCACAAGTGATATATTCTAGAGTCCTACGCAGATCTTAGCAATCTGCCAGAACATTTATGAGGGGAGTTACAACTGTAATCCTCAGTGATTGAATGGAAATTCCTGCCAGGGTCAACATCAAGCAGCTCTGACAGCAGGTCACTTCGGTAATTCCCCATGGATTACGCTTAGTGTGTCTCAAACGGTCTACAGTCGTGGGGTGATGCTTCGGTGTACCTTAGCGACTCATCTGAACTGTAGATGTACTTCGGTATATCGCGTTATCTCACTTGTGGGACTCCAGTTCAGGAACGACCTTTGTGAGAATTAGAGACGTGTTTTCACACTATGCTGTTAACACCCTCGAAATTCAAACTTGTAAGTGCCGGAATCCGCTTATTACTAACCTGTTTTTATGTTTTCTTCTTATGGAAGCTCCGGAGCGGATGGATCGTGCAGACTCGCCACATGCTCATACCAACAACACATGAAAGTTCTCATCAAAATCAAAGGCAACTCAAAGTTAAAGATGATTCTTCGTCAATGAATCTAAAGACTTGAGAACTACATCATTGGTAACCAAAAGACAAATAGAAGTGTGAGCATGGTGGAGAAAGACGAGGAGATACCTATCCAACGAAGTTGACAACGGCAGACAACCACATTATCTGATCACAAAGCATGAAGGAACAAAGAATCAAGACTATTCTATATCTACACGCAAAGTTCGAGCTCAAGAAAAGTAAAGACCTAATCAAGTGGAGCATCATTTGAATGACCACCCCTTAGGGGGAGATTGTTAGCCTTAATAGTTTTTATTAGAAGTGATGGTCATTCACATTTAGGAACTTTGTAACGTGTGTTAGATATCGTGATAGAATAGTCAACGGGCTCGTGGATTGGACTAAGCTAAATGGGTACTAGTTATGTAAGGCTTGCCTTTTATCCAATCCAACCCATGTCCAAGCCCACGAAGCCCATAAGAAAGCCTTTAGGGCATCAAGTCCCTTGGACTATAAATACCCCTCAAATGGTCATTTGAGGGGTGTGCTTGAGTGTGTGTGTGTGTGTTTTTCCTTGAAGCAATATACAACTTATTGTTTTCATCTTCTTTTCTCTAACTCTCTAAACATACACGAATTCATATTCAAGTCACCAAGTTCTTATCTTAATCTTTTCCTTTCCTATTATTTACGCATAAAGTGTTGGTTTAACGAGGTATACTTGTGTTCGTTAATAAGGTATATGTGATAAAGGGGTATAACAACCTCTTTCTCCAGAGGCAAGAGTGTTAACCACTTGATCTAACCTTGGTCTTTTTTTTTTTAGTTTATGTTTCATAAATTTATTCACAAAATCCAAATATCTTTCATTATTCTTTATCACCCGATCACGAACCGAACACGAATTTCCATTCAAACTCCGTTGGGACTTAAAACGACCTGGGAATATCTCATATTTCTAGAAAATATTGTGTTTTGACTTTCTTTTACCAAATTGGGATTTTCATTCTCGGGTAGCCAGTAAATTGACCATTTGGTCGGGTTTTTCATATGCTTACATTTTATATATACTATTGATTGAATCATGTCGTAACATGACACTCTAAGCAACTATAACCCAATACTTTTGACTCATATTATAGTGTGAAGGTTATATGAATTGTATTAAAGTTATTAAAGGTGGGCACGTTAATTTTGACATTTCAGGATGACATAAAATCATTAACTCATGTGTCTTACTCAAAACACTGTGTGAAAATGTGTTTCGGGTTGCGTTAGATACGTTGGGCACGGTAACACAACCCTTGTGCGTTTTCGTGCGTTTTAGTCGGTCCTATACGTTTTCGTCCGTGTTCATACGTTTTCTTAGTTTTGTACATGTTTTCTTCCGATTGTACGTTTTTACACGTTTTCGTTTCTTTTCATATGTTTTCGTCCGTTTTTGTACGTTTTTACACTTTTACACATTTTCATACGTTTTTACACGTTTGCGTCTGTTTTCATACGTTTTCCACCGTTTGCGTACGACTTTGTCCTTTTTAATAAGTTTTTATACGTTTTTGTTTTTGTTTACACGTTTTCGTCCGTGTTTACACTTTGTCGTTGGGTTTTTTCATGTTTTAGTCCGTTTGTATAAGTTTTTGACCGTTTTCGTCCGTTTCTACCCGTTTTCATCTATTTTAGACGTCTTCGTATGTTTTCATACGGTTTCATATGTTTTACATATTAATGTACATTTTCTTAAGTTCCATACATTTTCTTACGTTCTTACACGTTTTCGTTTGCGTTAGTCCGTTTTTTTCCGTTTTATCCGTTTTAAAGACTTTTCGGGTCAACCCAAGAAGCGAAGTTAATTCATATTCGGTTTTCGGCTCGCTTCGGTTTAATTCTAGTTCGGTTCGGTTCGGTTTTCGTGTTGAACCGAATAAAAAAATTACCGATTTAACGAAACCAAACAACCCGATAACCAAACGGATAAACACCCCTAATTTATAGTGATAGTTTAAAAGGAGGACTTGTTTTGCGGTTTTAAAGTTTAGGTCTTTATAGTTTGAATTCATAAGGAGTTACAAGTATCTTCTCTATCACACTATCCCCACAACTCTTCTTCAACCTTTCTTATCAATCTTTCAATAATATCATATTTTACCCAATTTCATTATCAATGGCAGCACCATCACCACAAAACCATTTGGCTAAGCGTGTTATTGATGACCTAATTGAGTTTAGTGGGGAGACATCTGCTGATGGTTACATGAGTTTCTTCAAGGCTCAGCAAATTTCCAGTCTCTGTGGCTTTATAAACCGGATGCGCGAAGAGGCCACCACAGTAAAGAATGAGATTGCGCAGTTTAATGCTTTAATTGCTGAGATGGTAGCTATTGGAGATGGGGATGAATATTTTGACACATTGATTGATCTTAGGCATGAACTGGAGGCTGCCAGGACTAAGCTGTAGGGGTTGAATGATCTCATTACTCAAGCTGAGGAGGATATCGAGACCAAGGAAGAACAAATTAAGTCGATGAATGGTTGAAGGGTTGCTCGCTATGTAAAGGGATGGTTTCTTTTGCTCTAGTGTCATCTGTTTATAATGTCTAATGTCTTGGTTTAATATTATGGTTTGTAGATATATTAACAATGAAACATGTATGGATCTTTTGATGGTTTATCCAATGGAATGGAATGGGATGCGCTCGCTAGTTTGTTTCATCTTTTTTAATGTTGTTTTGCATTTAGGAATTGGTTGTGGTGTTTAAGTTCATATCTGGTAGAATGTATTATTGTAGGTTTGAGGTTGATCCAATCACAGTGGTGCATTCCATGTGTCGTTATCAATGTTGAGCCATGGATATGCGGTTCATAAGTGCTTTGCTTAGGTTGTTCATTTTTTAGGTTGTTGTCAATTTTTAGGGTGTTTTTGTTGTTTTTTTGCTTTAAGTTAATTGCATTTACATGATTTCTTGATTTTTTTAACTGTTGGAGGATGTTAGAGCTTATTTAAGTGCTTATAAATAGCTTATTTATAGGCTTAAAGTAAGGTCTCAGGGCTGTTTCTTGTGTCAGCAGTCCTTGGTTGGATTTGATTATTTTTGTGCTTACTTGTTTATCTGGGACTGCTTATTAGTTATAGTTGCTTAATTAGTTGCTTTAATTCCAATTTTTGATTTTGTTTCTACATTTGTATGCGCCATGTGGTGAGATTTTAGTGTAGTTGCAGTTATATGTGTCTTTGATACAGCTGGTTTGAAGTTATATGGGTGTTTGGGACTGTGGGTAAGAACCATTTCTGTCATGGGTGTGTTGGTTTCAAAATGCAGCCAAAATGAAATATTTAAATTCTATATTATCAATTTGGAGCCACATTTTAAAATTATCAAATTTGGAGCCAAATTTTAGCCAAAATTTTTAAAAGTACTTAGGAAATTATGGTTTCCTTAATTGAAAAACTGCCCCATAATGAGACCTAATTTTACTCCAATAAATCAGGATTCAAGCAAAACAACCAGAACTTCAATTTTACACCATTATTTACCAATTAAGTTTACTAATTTTCTTTAACACATTACTTCTGATGAATCATGGCAACTCAAACCAATTGTCAGGATGATTTGGTTTATTCTGATCGTGAAAATGACAACTCATTTGGATATGAATCAGAGGCGTATTCAGATGAGGGTGAGGATGCTGAAAACAACCATTCAAATGCGAATGTTGTTAAGAGGGCATAACTAGGTTAGCTAAGTTTCGCAGGGATTATGGAAAAACCGACGGAATAAAGGTCAGTGTAACCTTCGATGCACTGAATATGATATCAGGAAAAAACAGGGCATTGTTTTCGAGTTTTTTGGGTGATTTGGTTCGTGAGCATATAGGTGTCAGGATTCTATCCTGGAGGAAGGTTGATTCAGAAGCAAGAGATAAAATGTGGGACGAAATCACGGTACACATATACTTTTTTTAACTAGTAGTGCAACTAATTAACAACATTGTGTTAATCTTTGCAGCGATATTTTGATGTTGACTTGACAGTCCGAAAGCTGATAATGAATCGTCTTGGTCAACTTCTAAGAAGGAAATTGACCGAAAACTACATATTGCCCAACCAAAATACCCTTTCAAAACTTAATGAAGTCCCGGCGAAGTATAGTGCAATTATAAAAGCTGAAGATTGGGTAAATTTTGTAAACTACACGGCCACCGAGGAATACAAGGTGTTAATTATTCATTTTTATTCAAGTTCAAATATCTGTCACATTTGATGTTTCCATATATATTAGTTGTATACTATCAGCATTACTACATCTAAACACCTTTTTTATTTTGTGTTGCAAGGTGAAATCAGTTGCATCTAAAGTGGCGCGTTCCAAGTCTGTTTATCAGCATAGAATGGGACGAGGTGGATACGCCCGTGTGATGGATAAAATGGTAACATTAAACATTAAAAATTTGCATTTAATAGCATCATACTTTCGTTTATATTGGTTTATCTTACAAGTGTATGTATTTGATGTTTATAAGATCGAGAATAAAGAAATTAAACCAGATGAAGAACCACCGCGTGGTACGCTGTGGTTGAAAGGAAGGGTGAATAAAGACGGAGAATATCACGATGATGATATCAGAACAGTTGGACAAAAAATTGTAAGTTTGACTCATTTTATGATTATGTTTATTGTTAGTTATAAGTTAATACTGATAGTGTATTAGTTAAAACTGAGTGTGTATTAGTTAAAACTGTTAGTTATAAGTTAATACTGTTATTTATAAGTTAATACTGTTATTTAAAATTTAATATTGGTAGAATTAAATAACCTATTTCCCATATTGTGCAGAAAGAGACGGAGGAGAAGATCAAACAAGGAACCTTGAAGCTTGATCATGGCACTGATGCCATGACATTTGTATTAGGTAAGGAAAAGGGAGGATATGCGAGAGGAGTGGGAGGTGGAGTAACCTACAAGAGGTATTTTGATCTGCCTCGAATCAGACAAGTATCTGATGAAAGAGTGGTGTCACTTCAAAGAAGAAAAAGAGGCGGTAATACAGGATTTGATGAAACAATTGGCTGCACAAAGGGGGCAGTTGCAGTCAACTGCAACTCCATTGACACAAAAGGAAGTAAGACATAAGAAAGTAACATTCCATCTTTTTTTTTACCCTTTTAAATACTGCTGTAGTCTTCTTAAACAATTTATATTTCAGGTGTCTCTGGTGAACATTAATCTTATAAATAGCACTGATGATGAGGATGCCGGAACACGTGTTGCTGGACGTGATAAAATTGCGAGCATTGAGAAGTCTAATGGACTTGCAACTTTGGAAAAGGAAATGGAAATAAGTGTAAGTAATAAATCACCCCCCTGGGATTTTTGAATTCTACATACATGTATTATTTACCGTGTATTATACATATAGGAAACTGTTAAATCTGTCGCATCTAAGAAATCGACTAGATCAAAACCAAAGGATTCTTCACGTCAACTTTCCGGATCACAAGAACAGGAGTCTCCATTAACAGTACTACCACAAGTATGTATTTAAACATTTTCATATGTTCTTTAGTTTAATTAATTACTGATACATATATACATGCAACAAATTATCTATTTAGGTAATTAAGTGCGCATCTGTGGCACTTAAAGAAATCAACTATTATTGCGGAGGGTAACGTGTACAAAACTGATGGAAAACAAATGCTTCATAACAAACCACTCCCAAAGGATTGCTACAGAGTGTCTATTGAAAAAGCTTTAGTGGATGCAGCGTGCATACCGGATGTAGGAAGTAACGGTCTCAAAACAGTTAAGGATGCAGTAGGTGGTTTTTATGCATGGCCAAAGGATCAAGTGGTTTTCGATGAAAAGGTACATACATGCATGTGTTTTATAAACCTACATATATCATTCTTCATGTTTAATTAAGTGTTTGATACCCCGGCTTTTGTTTCCTATAGGTAACACCACCAAGTACCATAAAACTGATTGGTGAGAACAAAACTGCACCTAAAATACAAACGAAGCGCTACGTCTCTAGTGATACCATGCAAAAGGAACCTAAGAAGATCAAGAGTCAGAAGTCGTTAAATTATTGAGAATTTTATTATGTACGACATTACAATTTTATATACATTCCAATTTTATTGTATTTGAATATATTTTGAATATATACATATATATACATGTATATGTGTATATATATATATATATATATATATATATATATATATAGAGTCCGGTTCTAGAGAAAAGTGTAATTAGAGAGAAAAGGGAGAAAAAAAGTTTCAGGGTAGATTATGTAAACACTTGAAAGTTTATGGTAAAAATTAAAAAAAATAAACAAAGAGGGAATATCAAAGAGATCCTCACTTTCACTTTCATTATCAAAACAGATACTGTAGATGACGACTCATCAAGACCACCGTCACCACAACCACTATCCCCACCGTCTTCCATTGTGCAACCACCGCTTCAATCTTTACACCGCCACCATCACACCTACGCCAAACAGTGAGATGAGCTAATCTATTTGTATGATGAGATGACTTACCATCGCCACCACCACCGTCGCCACCGTCTTCCGTCGTACATCCACCGCGCCAATCTTCACTCCGCTACCGCCACACCACCGCTGGTCATGTGCTGTTCATTTACAAACGCTACATCAACAATGATCTTCTTCAGGTTAGTTAATTATATATAAAATTTTAATTATATAATTTATATAAACCGAATAATTTATTCATTTTAATGTTTAATTATTTATAATAAATTTGACGAAAAAATGCATAAAAAGTGTGTTTATTAAAGTTGCACACTATGTGTTTGATAAAATGTCTAAGTAAGATTATTATAAATGCGATGCACTAATTTACATCATATGTGTTTATTATTGTAGGATATGACATATTAGGACATTTGTGTGTAAATTTGCAGCATCAAATTACACGTTAGGGCTTCAGGTTGTTTTAGTGCATCTGTGTTTGTAGTTGCTACATCAGTTTAAAGGTTTGCAGGTTTAGTGCATCATTGAACATGTTAGAGCATCAATAGTTATGATTAGTGCATCATTAGACATATTAAGGCATCATTGTATGTATTTAGTGTATCAATTTTTATGTTCAGTGCATCGTTGGTCATATTAGGGCATCCATTTATATGTTTAGTGCATCGCTAGAAATACTTGGGCATCTCTTTATATGTTTATTGCATCATTGAACATATTAGAGCATTCTGTGAGAAGATTAGTGCATCATCAAACATATTAAGGCATGGGTGTGTATGTTTAAAAGAATTACTAATAAGGACTTAAAAGTTTCCGTATTATTTTCAAATGAGAGGGGTTTGGGTTTAGATGTTGTTGGAGATGTCTTTGTTGACGCCCTCTTTCTAGCTTTTCAAATGCTCTAGTGTATAGTGCTGAGGACTTGAAATATTATGGTCTATATACTCTTTCTAATATTATGGTTTTTTGCAGGCTATGTTCTGTTTATTTGGTCCACGTAAAACAACTTTAATGTTTGTCATACGTGATTAAACAAAGGTATAACTTTTGTAAACTGGAAATATTTGTACCTTGTGTAAAGTAACAAAATCTGTCTTGAATCAGAATTGAGGAAAGATATCCATAAGGTAACTTATTTTATTGTCTTGTTAATTAACCTTAAGAAATAACATGACTTGACACTTATGATAACATGTTATTTGTTGTAGATATGGGATTGCATTTCCAAGCCTGAAGCCTATAAATATAAGGCGCGTATTCTATATTGATAAATGAGCGGTTGGGATTGCTTTTTGGAACTGCTGATCTGATTTGATCTGACAGAAACTTCAGCAATATATGCATCTTTCAATGAACCTGACGATAAGAATTCTTGGGATTGGGTATGTTCTTGATAGTACTTCCGTATTCATTTTTCATTTTCAAATACTGATTTAGTTGCGAGCTCTTAACTTTCCTTTTGATATATATGACTGAATTTTTACTACTATAACTTTTTAATTGAAATATAATTTTATGCTACTGGACCACTTGATAAAAACCATGTGGCAATTCAACAACTCTCATTAATAAATCACTCAAGTCAGCTCTAAATCGGGGTGTTTGGGATTGCGTATGCAAATTGGTGTCTAAGAAAACATGTCTCAACCATCCTTTTCACATGTCTCAACCATGTGGCATCTAAGAAAACATGTTTCTGAGACAATTTGCCTCAAAAATGCAATCCTAAACACTGTCATACACTTTTTGCAAAATTAGAGCATCAAATGTATTGTTGCATCCATTTGACATGTTTGTTTAGTGCATCTTTAGAACTTGGGTCAGTGCACCACCATATGTACAAGTATGATCAGTGCATCACCATTGCAGCATCAGTTAAAGTACACATATGATCATTTCTTAGACCGTCTATATGACTAGTTAAGGCATCTGTTATATTACTTAGTTAAGGCATCTGTTAGCATAGTTAGAGCATCAAATGTATTGTTGCATCATCTGTAGTGATCACCATTACGACATCTATAAAAGAATACGTATGATCATTTATTAGAGCATCTATATGACTAGTTAAGGCATCTGTTATAGTAATTAGTTAAGGCATCTATTAGGATAATAAGGGCATCAACTATATTGTTGTAGCATCTGTAGTGATAGAGCAACGTATGTATGAATGTGGCATATGTATTATGTGTTTGGTGCACCAAAACAAAAGTGTTAGACCATCTATATGTATGATCATTGCATCACCAATATGATCAGGGCATCTAAACATTACGGCATCTGTTAAAGCATACGTATGATCATTTGTTAGAGCATCTGTTAGTATAATAAGTTAAGGCATCTCTTAGTATCGTAATTAGTTAATGCATGGTTAAATAATATCGTTATAAGTTAAGGCATTTGTTCGTATAATTAGGGCATTCGTATGTAATAAAGCAACTGTTTGTATGAATGAGTCATATGTTATGTGTGATTAGTGCATCAAACCAATAATGTAAGAGCTACAAAATACCTTTTTTAGGTATGCACCTCTTGACTTGTCCTCCCGTAATTAGTTGGTCCTGTTCGGGTCGTCATGTACAATTAGAGAGGGGTAAATTCAGCTTACTTCCATATAAAATGGTTTATTTGTATATTTAGTGCATCAATGGAAAATACTTTGGCAACTATATGTATGTTTAGTGGATCAATATACATATTAGGGCATCATTGATTATTAATTAGTGCATCATGAGACATATTAACGCATCAATGTGTATGTTTAGTGTATCCGCTTGTATGTTTAGAGCATCATTGGTTATAGTAGGGCATCCATTTGTAAGTTTAGTGCATCATTGGAAAATACTTGGGCAACTATTTTATGCTTCATGATTTTCCAGAGTTCCTTTGTGATTATCATTTTAGTTTTTGTTATATCATTCCTCCAAGCTGCATTCGAATGCGGAATATAGTACTCAGTGCATTTCCACACAACATGAGGCTACCTGACCCTGCTACTCCCAACTTGAAGGTGTCTGTCTTCTCTTAGTTTCTAAGTATGGCTCAAGACCAGTTTGTCCTGTTTATTGAAAGCACGTTTCTATATAAATAGATCGCGTGCTCTAATATAATTACATAAACTATTTTTCATTTTAAGTAAAACATTTTAGGAGGTTCGTGTGCAATAATTATGTCCCTTCAGATTTTCGAACCTTAAATGTCCCTGCAGGATATCGTCAAAGTCAAATTTAGGAACCAGATGAACCAATTTTAAAAACATGTTCAGTTGAACCACTTTATGGACGTAGGTACACATGTGTTACTGATCTTGGAAACATGTAATCTTTGTACCTTTCTAATAATAATGTAATTACACATGTGTTTATCTTTAGCTAATGGACACAAATCAATTTGACCCGAAAAGTAATTGTTTTGACCCGTAACCTAAGCACATGACATGCTTGTTTTGCAGCCCCGATAAAGTGATTAATGTAATTGCATATAATAATTGACTTGCCTATTGAAAGTGATGTTGAGAAGTATGAGCCAACATTTTGGTGCCTCATATGCTTTCTAAAACTAATTTATAGTTGCAAATTTGCAATGCAGGGCGACAGTTGGATTATGGGCTGGTAATAGGAATTCCAGAATAAGAGTGATACTGCACGCACATGGGAACCAAGAATTCATTGTCGAGGTTCTTATGTTGAGTCCCTTTGCCATTCAAACCTTGTCACTTTGATTGGTTACTACACAGACGAAGACCATAGACACTTGGTTTACGAGTACATGCCAAATGGTAGTAGATATAGTTATGTGGTATTAGTTTATGTTTTTAAGTACTTTTAATAGTAGAGACAATTATCTTTGGTTTTATCAAAATGCGATGTAGCAAATAAAATGATGAGATCCATAGTAGAACTATATGTTACTTTTTTACACACGTGTAAATGAAATGCTACATTGCTTTATATAATGTTATTGTTGAAGTAAAAGCGATTGAATGATTATATAATGATGATTGTAAAGATATATCCGCATCCATACTATGCACAAACAAATGTACAATAAAGGTGCATCAGTGTGAATAATAAAGGTGCATCAGTGTAAATAATAAAGGTACTGATTGTTGCGAAATATTGAACTATTTTTGGTTTTCTTCTTCCTCTACTTTATTTTTTGGCCATTTATGTATTGAGAAAATTTAAACAATACGTTAAAACCGATTAACGAATAGTGACATACTTAAAAACCAAAAACTGTGTTTTCCTACAGTTTCCTTAGTTTTTAATGGTTGTTTAAATTCTGGACTTAATGTTTGTCTTTCAAGTAATCACAGATTTCTTTGTAGTAAAAACATAATATTAATCTAGCTGTACATACGTGACATAAAGCTTCTATGCTCTCTGGAAAAATAGTGTTTTTCATAATAATAATCTAGCTATACGCTACATTATACATTTGTTTTCTAATGTGTTAAGCACAAGTACCAGTTGTACACTTGTCTCCAAATTTTAAATCTTATAAACTAGAGTTATGGTTAAGAATTCAAAATCAGTAACCAAACTAAGAAAAAGTCTTGTCATCAGTAATAATTGACGAAACCATCGCCTAAACCTTCTGCATCATGCAATTAGGATTCAATTTTTGTTCTCGTTTTCTGGGTTTCTTGGTATGCGTTGCAGTATCCGAGTGGGGCCGTGATAACGATGTGTTCTTTTGCTCAAGCCAAAAAAACTGAAGGGTTCATCTTTATCATTTGCCATTTTAGACATAGACGTTTCTTGGACTCTTGGTTTATCTTGATCACTGTCGTCTCCATGTACCATGTCTTTTGGAAATGAATCATCTTGCACATAACATAATTACATCAAAGATACAATTAGCCAACAAAATAGGTAATAGTACTAAGTGCATCACAAATGGTAAATATAAGTGGATCACATTGCATAAATTAAGGCATCTCACTATTTAATTCAGGGCATCAGTTAATTAACAGTTAGTTTATCACATAGTTATCTACGTTGTAAAAAATAAGGAATCACACTATATAATTCACGGCATCGATTAGTTAACAATTAGTGCATCACATAGTTATCTAAGGGCATCAGTTAGTTAACAATTAGTGCATAACATAGTTATCTAACTTGGTGAAGGGCACTATCAACACATGCTAATATATAATGATATGATACTACAAATCAACTATTTGAAAATAGGCCACAACAAAGTACAAGCTATAAGCCATGTGAAAATGACTTGATCCATATAGGTGTCAAGATCACGTCACAAGAGCATTAATGATTAATCTACACGGCGAAAAAATAAGACACCGTTTGGAAGAAAAAAAACTAAACAGAGATAAGTGTTATATTACCTCACTCTCTACACGTAATAAACTACGAAATTCTTCATGCTAAAACGATATGCTATTAACCGGCCTCCAGCAGCTAACCATGGTGTGAAGGCCATTAATATGACCAATACCAGAAACAACAAAAGAAGACAACTGAGAACTCATTATTCCGTGAAAAGAGCTTAAATTCAAAGTTACAAATATAGTCACTTTGATTCACAACTCTGATTACAGGTATCAATGATACACCAAAAAGCCTACTAACTCTAGAAACAACTATGGTCTTCCCAACAATCAGAAATCCTAACGAGTCCACAATAACAGGAAAGTCTGAAACAAGATTTTTTGGATTGATTGACATTCCAACTTGAAAAACAATCGGTGTCATCAAAGATTGCCCAAAATCTTAGTAAAGGTCTTTGATTTTTGGTATATGACGATCAATTTTCTTCTAATTGCTAAATTTCAAGAAGCTAGCTTAAGAAAACCAAATAAAAGCCCACGATATGGACCATATCTGATTCAACTTGCAATGAGAATTCAACATCTGCAAGTAGCAAAACCAACAAAAAATGGTCCAAGTGCCATGGAATTTATGATGAGGAAAATAAAATACTAATGCCAAAGTGATTTTCAAACGTAATGTAAATCACATAAGCTATTGAAGCCATTATCATATAAATATGTTCCAATCAACTTAGATGTAAATGTATAAAGATATCTCTACAAAACCATAACAGGTACCATACCTCCAATGTGGCAACGACTTTCGATACCATTTCAATCATCCAAATCCTCACCGGAGGCCTAAGATTTATAAATGATATTTCAGCACCAAAACTACTGTTGAAACCATGTATTGGAAACTAGATCATTGTAATTAGTCGTGACAATAAGCTGTACATTTATAAACTAAGACCAAAACTAGATATCAAAATAAACAACTGATGTATCACAATGTAAAATTAGTGCATCACAGTTATAAAATTTTGTTGAGACATTTTATCAAACACCTTGTGTGCTGCCATCCTAAACATGATTCGTATCTATTTTTCCTCAACTTTTTTTATATTGAAAAGTAAACTCCAAAATATAACATATTTAGACAAAAAACAACAAAAAAAAAACCGAATAAATTATTCAAAATAAGATCAATAAAGTTCATATATATGCAAACGAAGATTAATATAATCATATTAATTGACGGTAACAGTAAAAAAAACATTACTTTTCAAACTTGAATGATGAATCTGATTACATTTTGGGTACGAAATGGTTGGGAACGATTGTGAACGGTGCGTAATGATGGTGAAAGATGCTGAACGGTGGGGAATGGTGGTGAGCGACGGGGAACGGTTGTGAAATTCTGTGGATGTGAAGGTCATGAACTGAAAAACGAGAGAAAAAAAGAAAGAGATGAGAAAAAAATTGAGAGAAAAATAGGCATTATATATGATAAGGAAGAAAGGGGGTGTAGTTACAAAAAAGACCCCTGAAAAAATAAAAAAGTGACAAAGTGGCCCCTAAAGTTAGTAGGGAAAAAAAGGAGGGGAGGATGGGGTGATCTAATGGTTGAGATCACTTCTCCCACTTTTCTCTTGAGATCAACTTTTTAAATGATCCCATCTCTCTCTCTCTCTCTCTATATATATATATATATATATATATATATATATATATATATATATATATATATATATTTGAATTTGTTTTGATATATATTGATTTCTTATATGTGACTAAAAGATTCATATAGTCACAATTATTAACACTTTTTTGTCACAGTTTGCTTAATTCGATGTGTGACTAAATGTTAGAAAAGGCCACACAAACATAAAATTCAAGTGGCCATTGGATGATCAATAGTCACACAAAACACACATTTCTTCACTTTACACACCATATGGTCACACTTATTAACACTTTTGGCCACTTTATGCTTAAATGTATGTGACTAAATACACAAGACAAACATGCTTTGTGTGACTAAATGTTAGAAAAGGCCACACAAACATAAAATTAATGTGGCCATTGGATGAGCAATAGTCACACAAAACACACATTTCTTTCACTTAAAACACCATATGGTCACACTTAGTAACACTTTTGGCCACTTTATGCTTAATTGTATGTGACTAAATACCCAAAACAAACATGCTTTGTGTGACTAAATGTTAGAAAAGGCCACACAAACATAAAATTCATGTGGCCATTGGATGATCAATAGTCACTCAAAACACACATTTCTTCACTTTAAACACCATATGGTCACATTTATTAACACTTTTGGCCACTTTATGCTTAATTTGTATGTGACTAAATACCCAAAACAAACATGCTTTGTGTGACTAAATGTTAGAAAAGGCCGCACAAACATAAAATTAATGTGGCCATTGGATGATCAATAGTCACACAAAACACACATTTCTTCACTTAAAACACCATATGGTCACACTTATTAACACTTTTGGCCACTTTATGCTTAATTGTATGTGACTAAATACACAAAACAAACATGCTTTGTGTGACTAAATGTTAGAAAATGTCACACAAACATAAAATTCAAGTGGCCATTGGATGAGCAATAGTCACACAAAACACACATTTCTTCACTTGAAAGACCATATGGTCACACTTATTAACACTTTTAGCCACTTTATGGTTAATTGTATGTGACTAAATACCCAAAACAAACATGCTTTGTGTGACTAAATGTTAGAAAAGGCCACAAAAACATAAAATTCATGTGGCCATTGGATGATCAATAGTCACACAGAATACACGTTTCTTCACTTTAAACACCATATGGTCACACTTATTAACACTTTTGGCTACTTTATGATTAATTGTATGTGACTAAATACACAAAACAAACATGCTTTGTGTGACTAAATGTTACAAAAGGCCACACAAACATAAAATTCAAGTGGCCATTGGATAATCAATAGTCACACAAAATACATATTTCTTCACCTTAAACAACATATGGTCACACTTATTAACACTTTTGGCCACTTTATGCTTAATTGTACGTGACTAAATACCCAAAAGAAACATGCTTCGTGTGACTATACAGTGTTTATGGTCACTAATACGGATTAATGCAACAAAATTTGTACCTAATTAGTCACACATGTTACGGTTTTGGTTACTCTTTTGCAATAGAGACTAAAAAAAGTCAAACACGTGACCATAGAGTACCTATGGTCGCGGCACCTTTAGTCACACACGGCCGAAAAATCATGTGTGACTATATGTATATCGTCACACATATTCGGTGTGGCCAAATCCACTTTTTGTTCTAGTGATGGGAAATTCGAATGCAAATCATTCTCGAAGCGAATGGTTTATGGGAAACAATAGAGCCGACTGAATCGACTCAACCCGATAAGAAAAGAGACAAAACTGCTATTGCTTTCCTTTATCAAGCCTTACCCGAAGAACAATTACTTCAAATAACAAAGCACAAAACCGCGAAGGACATTTGGAATGCTTTGAAAACTAGACACGTTGGCAAAGACAGAGTTCAACAAGCAAGTTACAAACACTCAAATCCGACTTTGAGATGTTATATATGAAGGAAGATGAGACAATCGACACCTTCGGTACAAAACTAACAACACTCATAAACAAAGCCGCTAGTCTAGGACACACAATTGAAGATCAAACAATAGTATGAAAACTATTAAATGTTGTACCCGATAGGTATCTGCAAATATTTGCATCAATAGAGCAATATTCTGATCTAAGTGAAATGATGATGGAAGAAGCAATTGGGAGACTCAAGACGTATGAGAAAAGAATAAAGTTTAAGAAGAATAAGGACAATAACGATCAAGATAAGTTATTGTTTACACTTCACAACAATAACATTACTCACGGAAGACACTATGAAAAATGTGGACAAGATTTGTTACGAGGCCAAGAAAATAATTTCAAGAAAGAATCAAACAGCAACTCAAATAAATTTACTCATGATAAGAGTAAGGTGTTGTGTTTTAGATGCAAGGAGTATGGGCATTTTGCAAACAAATGTCCATCAAAGAAAGAAGAACAATCTATCTCATTGAAGAAGACTTAGAACCAACATTACTTATGGCAACTGTTGAAGAATAACCAGAAAAATATGATCAACCTGGACTTAAGGAAGATCACAACAATGAAGGTGGAAATAACCAGAAAAATATGATCAACCTGGACTTAAGGAAGATCACAACAACGAAGGTGGAAGTAACCAGAAAAATTATGATCAACATTGACATAATGAAGATCACAGCAGTAAAGGTGGAAGTAACCGAAGGAAAATTGATTTACCTGGATATAAGGATGATCACAAGCACTACGAGTAATTAAAAGCTCAGATGGTGGATTTAACTAGAAGATGAATCAAGAAGACTTAAAGACCTATGTCGCAGCGATTGTGATTAAGGGGGAGAATATTGGGTTAATCCGAATCGACCCAAGTCAAACTCCCAATCGACCCAACCAAAAGTCAGAAGAACAAAAGTCAACCATGGCAGTTTTTCTTGACAGTTACAAGAGTAGTTATTTAGCAGTCACAAACTAAGAGACACATATGTTGGATGGATTGAACCATCACAATGATTCTCTTGTACCTTTTCATTTGTATAAATACTTAGAACATATAGATTGTAAAAATAGATGACTGATATATAGAAAAGCTTTTAAGATTCAATTGTTTCTTGTATTTTTGGTATATCTTGATCATAGATCCAGAAAAATGGGCCAACAACACGCATTTCTTACAACTTTAAAAAGTATACGTGCAATGTCAAATATAATCCATATATGTGGCAAGTAACGTGGTCTCACGAGGATTTTGAATAGCCAAAACGAGCTCGAGAAGTGTTTTAATGGAAGTTTGACGAAGTTACAATAATGGCCCCTTGACAGTTTTTATGGAACGCACCCTTAACTTTTGTAATTAACATTTTTGGCCCAATAGTAGCTTAAAACTCTTACAAACTCACACACACTCACACACTTAACTCTAAACCTAAAAATTTGTCTCTCCCACCTCTCTCACTTGAGGTAGCCACCGGACAAAGAGCCACCACCACCACCACCACTCCTTCATCACTTTTGTCCATAATTTATTATAGATCCAAGGTGTAGAAGACTATTCCAAGACTTGTTCGCGTTCCTTTTGTTCGTGTCATCTCTTTTAGCCGTGTTTCTCTCTTGTTTTCGTGTAGTAACTATGTAACACATCATTTTTTAAGGCAAACCAAAGTCAAAAGATTCACACACTCATTTTGTGTGTGAATCAGATTTAAACCGGTTTATGTATAAGTTTAAAAATGATTTATAACTTGTTTTGATTTAAACCGATTTATGTATAATGGGTTGTTAGTTCTGGTCTGAATAGTTGAGGTTCGATTGTGATGGTGATATTTTGATTTGATAATATAGTAGTGAACCGATTTGATCTCGGGATGTGATGTTTTGGCTTGTCATGGTTAGCCGAGAACCCGTGGTCTCGGTGTAGCCACGATAGCCTAAAAATGGATATTATATGACTTGGATATGGATATTTGACTTGTTGACCCAGATTATGACCGTGGAAATGATATGGACTTGTGATCCGAGACGGAAATATAACTCATGCTGTTTTAAAAATTAAAAGGGAAGTTATATTAAAAACGGACGTTAAATATATTAACTAACAATTAAAATTTGTTACTTAATATATTATAACAAAAAGGGAAATAGAAAAATTCACGAGTAATTAATCAAAGTTAAAAACAAAAAGACACGAGTTTGGTAGATGTTTCGAGGAACA
This sequence comes from Chrysanthemum makinoi, assembly GCA_910596185.1. Taxonomy (NCBI): domain Eukaryota; kingdom Viridiplantae; phylum Streptophyta; class Magnoliopsida; order Asterales; family Asteraceae; genus Chrysanthemum; species Chrysanthemum makinoi. Next base: position 110,228,027 of record OU343224.1, on the reverse strand, counting down.
TTTACCCTCGTACGTATATTTGGAATTGTTAAATTATGGTGGATTAATTAAAGTTCTGGATCAGTTTAACATTAATAGACCCGACCGAAATAGTTAACGGACTTATTGGGTTGACGAGCCCAATAAGAGCCCGATAAGCATGTTGGAGGAATTTATTAGGGTGTAACCCATCCTTATGACTTACCATTTATTTGTGACGTGTAGGTTTGGCTTGGGACTAATAGCGAGACGAAGGGATCATTGGACTTGTTGGGTTGATGAATCCAATAAGGATTCAATCATCCGTCCGAGTACCTTATTAAGCTCTTAGCTTGACCCGTTGACTCGTTGACCTTTGTTTACTTTGAGTTTGCCTTAATATCGATTGGTAGTTGGATTTATCTTGGGATTGCAACATTGTTCGAGAATTGGATTTTTATTATTGGTTGGACTTATTGGAGTTTTATTAGACTTTGGACATCATGGATCTTTTGGATACGATACGAATATAGTATATTAGACTTGTAATGAATTTAATGTATTTGATTCGTAACAGACAAACAATAAGGAAATAATATCTAAACACTTATAATATAAATTATTACTTTTATTCATTAAAGAATTTAATTAGGAAATTGAAATTCAAACGAGTCATTCGACATGGGAATGTTCAATAAACGAATGGGTCATGCCCAAATTTCATAAACTTTTTATACTTAGATTTATTTTCCAAAATTCCTTTATAAAAACCATAAGTCCAACATTTATTTTAAACGAGGTTTTATTTGGTAAATTTGGGTAAATGTTGACGCTACCAATCGACTTATCAAATTATCATGTTTGGTTTATTTATTTGTCTCGTCTATGTTCATCTATCCTTCTCGATTCGAATTCTCGCCGAATTCTCTTTCGAATTTCTATTGTCTATTCTTTTGGCGTGTGTATTCTTGAGTCCGTATTTCCTGGTCGTACATGATTGATGATACCAAACTCTTTTAAAAGGCTAAAATGAGATTATTTTGAGAAAATGGAAATGGTTAATTTTTGGAAACTCTTGTGCATTTGATGATTTTGTAAGTAGTATTTTGAGAATAGTATTTATATTATTAGGTCATACCGAGTCCTTTGTGCCGTGATATTCTTATTGTTGTTGTGCTATTCTACCCTTGAGTTGTTGTATTTGCGTTGCTTGACTGAGGTGAGTTTCATAGCCCCACTTTTACTCACATTACTTGTTTTATTGAATCTTGGGGTGAGAAAACATGCAAAACATTTTGATTGGACCTGGAAAGTATTTTTGTGGATTATGGAAGTTATTACGCGGTTAGGCTGAAGTAGTATCCCATATTTCCCATTCATGGATCGTTAGTTCCTGGGGGAAGCATGAATGTTATAGATAGATCTATCGGGGTTAGGGATATGGTGGTTAGAGATAAACACCCCGTCCAGAGTTGGTAGCGCCAACTGGTCGGACGTATAGCATGTCGGATATGGTGGTTAGGGATAAACACCGATTAGGGGATTTTATATATTTGTATGTCGAGTGTCGGTTTCATGACTTAGCCTGTGTAATAGATAACTTGTATTATGATGATATGGTCCAAATGGTTGTTTTATAATTAAACCTATGAACTCACCAACTTTTTGCTGAATTTTGAGCATGTTTTTCTCAGGTATTTGATGTGACTGATTTTGGGTGACTTATTGGGAGGCACTTGGCAGCTAAGGGATGGTTTCGGATCAATTCTGTTAATACAAGTAAGTTGAAAAAAGGTTTATTTATATTTTATGATCTTCTAATGTTTTGTCGATAACAAACGTAAAATCATTTTAACGAAACAAATAAAATACGCAAATAATTTGTGCCAATAGTTTACTAACACACTTAAGTTTTCATATAAAACACTAAACAAGTAATATTATTTACAACTTATAGAAATGCATATGTATAACAACTAGTGTTTACATAATATGGATATGTACTTATATATACTTAGTGTATATTGTAATGGGTAATGTAATGGATTAAAATCTAAGTACGTGGCCCATTGACTATATACATTGAATGTAGTTGGGTAAACCCAAAGTCCATGAACCATACCCATGGAGCATGATCCATAACCCATGACCCATTGCATGACATCATGCATGAAGTCATGTTGGGTATTATCCATGGTCTATGACCCATGCCCATGATCCAATGTCTAGATACATTGTATCTATTTGGATACCCAGTACCCAAAGTTCATAACCCATGACCCATGATCCATGACCCATAACCCAAATAGGAGGAGCATCTGGCGGATCCCCAGGATTACACTGGACGGATCCCTCAAGCAAGGGATCCGGGGAACAGCAGATGATTTTGTCTATAAATAGTGAGCCATTTCTTCGTTGTAACTCACCCCCTTTCACACACATTCTCTCTTAGTGTTTTAAACTCTCTAACCTCAGATCCAATGGATCTTTCTATGTAGTTTTGTGTTTGTGTGATTCTCTAGGTTCCTCTTAAAGGCGAGATCACCACCTCTTGAAGTCGAGCAAGCTCAAGTCCATGAGTTGCCAAGTTTCGTCATCATCAAGACTAGTGAAGTTCTCTTGTTTATAGTTCTTTCTTCCTCCCTAGAATTGTTGTGTTGAAGGCATTAGTGAAAGGTGCCAAAGGTCCGTGTCAAAGGCTTTAGTGAAAGGTGCCAAAGGTCCATGTCAAAGGCATTAGTGAAGGGTGCCGAAGGTCCGTGTTGAAGGCATTAGTGAAAGGTTCCGAAAGATCATGTCAAGGGCATTATTGAAAGGTGCCAAGGGTGTACAATCGATATGGTGCATCGATGTACAATATAGATAGGTTGTGTCCAAGGATATTGATATCCTTGATGATGTTGTAATAAGGAGTGTGTCTCCTTTGGGATAGGTGTTGTGTAGTGTTGGGTAGTAGTTCCTCCTTTGGGATAGGTGTTGTGTAGTGTTGGGTAGTGTTGGGATAGGTGTTGTGTAGTGTTGGGATGCAATAATAATTCAACTGTGATGCACTAAAATAAATAATACTCTATATATTTTTCAAATTTACATTTACTTACTTAGCCGGCAACATTCCGCTGAATATGAACTCGACAAACAGGTTTCTCATCAGCCTACAAATTGTTTGTAATGCTGACCTTCCTCTTGACGTATGGAGAAAGCAATGCACCTGATAATACCCTCTCCCTTTTTTGTCTTACTTCCTTTTTCGATTCAACCTGATCATCATTTGTGTTTCCTGGTTTCAGGTATCTTATCGGAACTGCACTAATTGCGTCACCTGGTGTAATACTTCCATCTCCGGGGTTACCAATCTGTTTCTCTTTATTCCCTGCGGTTGTTGAAGGTTGCACCTGAACTACTTTTATTGTAACCTTCGGCCTTTTGGTATTCACATTTTCAGCGCTAGGTTCTTCTGCATTCTTCTGAACTTTTTCCATGTCTTTTTGACCTTTTTCAGCATCATTTTGCTGAATGGTTTCATTAGCTTTCTCAGCATCTGTTGGTTGAGCAATTGGTAGCTTCAAGACTTTGTCCAATCCAAACAAGTCGTCACTCTGTGAAAACAAATCGAAACTTGGTGGTGTGAAATCTAAATTTTTCTTTGTTGCATCTTTACCAGTTTTCGAGATTTCCAACGTCTTTTCATTGTTGATCTGCTTTTCCATTGTGACTGTATCATTTGGGAAACGTTTTAATTGAACTTTGCTTCTCATGTTTCTCAAAATATGTGAAACAGTCCTTGTAGCTTCGCTGTTTTGTTTTTCTTGCAACCCTTCACCCAACGTTTTCTCTTTTTCTTTATTGATGTTTTCTTCCTCATTTATATTTCCATCTCCCGTTGATACAACATTTGTATTTTTCTCCTTTACCAACCCTGTATTTTTCTCTTGGACCACAGCCTGATCATTATCTATTCTATCTACGTCCCTATTCATACCATCATTTTCTTCAACTGCACTTCCATCATTATTTACCCCATTTACAGCATCATTTACCCCATCTTTTAACCCATTTACAGCATCATTTTCCCCATCATTTACAGCATCATTTACCCCATCATTTACAACATTATTTACCCCATCATTTAACACATTTGCAGCATCATTTACCCCAACATTTACTTCTGTTACATCGTTTTCCCCATCATTTACATCCATGCCTTCACTCGATTGTTTTTCATTTTCATCTTTATCTCCGTTTCCTCCTTCACGTACCACATCAGTGTCTACTTGTACCCCATCATTTTCATCCATAACCGTGTCTTCTTGTACCCCATCAGTGTCTACTTGTTCCCCATCATTTTCATCCATAATCGTGTCTATTTGTGGCTCGTCTCCAAAAAAGTCATTCGTGCTTATGTTGTTGTCTTCTTGTGATATATGTGCGTTATTTACATCTTCATCCGATTCAACCACGGTTTTTTTGTATTCGTACATCGATGTGATCTTCCCTGGTTTGAACGCTCTCATGAGTTTCTCGTTTCTGGTTTCAAAAAGTGCTTTTAAATCCTCGTCCTCAGGGTAAGAAATCGAAGCTAATTCGAGCAATTCATCTACCAGACCTTGTACACCTTCTGATATGGATAATGTCTTCCTTATTTTCATTTTCATTTCCTGAATTATATAATTAATATGCGTTAAAAAAATAATAATAAAATAATATTAATAACAATTGATATGCTTTAACAGATTTTGTGCAATCCTGATGTTGTAAATATACAAATCAGATGCATTTAATTTTATTTATTTGATGCACCAATCATATAATTAAGATGCTTTAAACTGTCATACAGATGCTCTAAATGTAAACATAACTAATCAATATAGATTATTTACATATTTTTCACACATATTCCACATAATCTTTTTAAAATACACATATATATGCTTTAAGAGATTTTGTGCAATCCTGATGTACTAAATATACATATCATATGCGTATAATTTTATTTATTTGTTGCATCAATCATATAATTTACATAGCAGATGTACAAAATATACCTAGGAGATGCTTATAAATATACATAGCAGATGCTTTAACATATTTTGTGCAATCCTGATGTACTAAATATACATATGTATGCACATACTTACCTATGATGTTTTACTTTTGAAGATTTTGAATGCTTCAACCTTATTTGAAGGTTCACCTATCCCACATATTCCGTCCCCAATATCAATTCTTGGTGTATAGAAATGGTGTATGATTTCTTCTTGTGCATACTCCAATTGTTTCGCTGCAAATTGATTTAGTGATTTGTATTAAATATCATGAAATTATTGTAATATACGACAATTTGTAATATATGCTAACTTGTACATATTACCTGGTGATTTTTTGGAATTCCTGATTGCTGACTTTGTAAGACCTCTCTTTCTTTTCAGTGCAATGTACTCGAGACTAAGGGTGAGCAAACGGACCGGCCGGACCGGACCGACCGAAGGACCGACCGGACCGACACGGACCGAGACCGGACCGACCACATTTGGTCCGGTCCGCGGTCTCGGCTTTTTGGCAAATTGGTCCTCGGTCCGGTCCGGACCAAAACCGACGAATTTGGTCTTGTTGGACCGGACCGACCGAAGGACCGACCGACCGACGGACCGAGACCGGACCGACCACATTCGGTCCGGTCTCGGTCTTGGCTTTTCGCCGAACTCGGTTTTCGGTCCGGTCCGGTCTTGGCCGGTCCGGTCCGGTTTTCCGACCGTGCACACCCTTACTCGAGACCTTCTTTAATTGGTAACTTTCCAAAACCTCCCATTTTCACTTCCTGTTTTTCTCTAATCTTTAGTTTTTGCGTGTCCCATGCTTTGATAATTGGGTTTTCTTGAGCAACTTCAACTTCATTTGAGATGGTTGAGTTTAGATACAAAAGCTGCAAAGATAATAATACAAGGAAATTAGCATAAATATCCCATGCAGATGCATTATTTTGTTGCATTATGATGCACTTAAATGTATGCACAATACTTACCACCGTTAACAGAAGTGGACCCCCAAACCCTGATGAGCTGTTGTACTCTCTTTTTGATTTCTTCATCGTTTGCAACAAGTATGTACACCAGTCCATATTCTTGATATCTTCTTCCTTTTCGATACACTGCAAAAACTTCTGGTTTACTGTCCCATTTTTTGTGCATTAGCCGATAATCGAGATGAATGCAACAAGGAAATTTAGTTTGAACTCCCGTCCAGCGTGATGTACGACAATCAGTTTCTCAACCACATTTTTTAAGTAGAATCTGCCATCTGGATAATCAAGCGTGTGCCTCCATTCAACAATTAACGGGAACTCTGTTGTTGCAGCACGCACTTCTGTCACAGTGGTATCTCCCATCGGGATTCCAAGCAGTTCTTGTATCATATTTGCAGTGATCAGGATTGATCTACCGTCACCCATCTTGATTGTTGATGTTTCAGGATCAAACTGATCTACCACCCACTTACCCAGTTTTGTTGGTGTTTTCTTTATATTGAAGTTCCCGTCCAACAAAGATCCAAACCCCATGTCAACAATGTTCTCTTTCTGGATATCTGACAACCCTTTTAAAATTTCTAATAAATCTCTTGGTGACGACCTAGATTTAATAGTTGGGAATGTCTTTTTCGGTACAAGAACTGTATTTTCTTCAGCGACCTTCTTTTTCATTTTGTCATTGCCACGTTTAATTTGTTTGACTTCACTTGATTTCCTTTTTTTTGTAGCTATTTTCTTCTTTCTATTCTGGCTTTTATTTGTGTCGGTACTGAGATTGTCGTTGCCTACATAATGAAACTCATTCAGAGTTAGTGGATGCATAAAAAGTATGATGCAAATATAAATCCTACATATGCTGCAAATATAATCATATAGATGCACCTAAAATGTAACAAGTGATGCACCAAAAATTCAATATTACATACAGATGCACTTTGAGTATAACAACAGATGCATCAAAAATACTACATTATATACAGATGCTGTAATATTAACCATTGATGCTCCTAAAATATACAAACTGCTGCTCCAAAATTAAATTTGTTCTTATCAAAACGCTATATATTATACATACAGTTTTTTAAGTTTTAATAACATTAAATATATGATTCAATTAACAATGTATATATGTCGTAATGAACAATGTAATATATGTCGCAATGATATATATCTATACTGAGAAATGTAAATATATGTACAGTAAACATTCTTATATTTGATGCGTTAATCACATGAAACATATGCTGCAATGAATAATGTGTATTATGTAATAAATAAATAAATAAATAAATAAATATTTATACATGAAGTATTCAGTATACACATAAATATTATACGTATACATATCAAATAAAAAACTGATATTGAAATAATATGATAGTGTAAAATCCCCATGAATTCTCGAATGTCTTCCTCTGACTTACTATTTTGAGTTTTCTCTGTTTCAGTCTCAGAATTATGCCCCCCATTTCCTTCTTCTTCTTCAATATTGTTGTCCGATTCGGTTGCTGAAATTTAAATTGAAAATAGGTGTCATAATACTGATATTTATATAGTGTTTAAATAAAGAAGTATATTCATATGCATTCAACTTTAAAAGCAAATTTAGATGCTTTAAACTTAAATTTAGATGCACTAATTATACATTTAGAAGCTACAATCATTTCAACTAACCATTTTTTGATGCACTAATAATGCAAACATGTTAGTCTGAAACTTATTTTATACGCTTTAACCATCAGTTTGATGCACTAATCATACCATTTGATGCATTAATCATATAATTTTGCATAAAACTTAAATTTAGCTGCCTTAAACTTAATATTAGATGCCCTAAACTTAAATTTAGGTGCCTTAAACTTAAATTTGGATGCCTTAAACTTAAATTTAGTCTAACTTAAGTTTAGATGCCATAAATTTAAATTTGGATTGATTATACATTTAGATGCTACAAACATTTCAACTAACCATTTTTTGATGCACTAATAATGCAATTATATCATCTAGTAACTTATTTTTGTACGCTTTGACCATCAGTTTGATGCCCTAATAATACCATTTTGATGCATTAATCATATATTTAGATGCTTAACTATAAATTTGATGCCCTAATTTTGCATGTAGAAGATTCGACAATTTATATACTGTTAACCATCATATTGATGCACTAATCATACATTATGATGCTGTGATCAACTAGTTTGATGTACTACTCACATATTCAGGTGCACTAGGTATAATAAGCAATAATTATTAACACAGATTGATATGTGTCTAAAAACACATATATTTTATACAGTTTAAAATGCCAAAAACATCTAAAAACACTCAGAAATGCATCAAAATGATAAAAATATCACAAATAAGTGTTTTATGTGTTTTAAATGCAAAAATATCAAAATCAGATGAAAAACTATCAAGTTTGCATAATTGGCAGTTTTAGTCCCCCAAGTTTCAAAAGTTGTCAAAAACAGTCCCTGGTAAATCAAAATAAAGTAAAACATCATTTAAGGTCCAATGGATTCAAAAGTTGTCAAAACAAACCCTTTAAAGTTTAAAAATTGCAAAATGACAACTTTAATCCCTAAAGTTTGAAAAATGTCAAAAATGGTCCTTGGATATTTAAAAATAGAAAATAATCAACTATGGTCCTTGTACTATTCATATTTGGCAGGTTTGATACTTGGAAGGAAGTTTGGAAAGATGGCATGATCAGTCCTTAAAGTTTCAGAATATTACAAATATGGTCCTTGTGATTAATCTACAAACCAAATGGACCCTTTGTGTATTATAAACCCTAGCCAAACCATTTGAACCCCATGCCAAATAAAACCCCGTGAACCCCCCTACTTGAACCCCCCGTTATTAATATCTCCTCCTCCACATCCCTGGTATTCCACCTCTCCCATCAAAACCAAAACCAGATACTGCCCTCCACCTCCATGGTTTCACCACCCACAGTTTCACTACCACCTTATCCCCCCAGCTGTCTACCCACTCTCCTACACCTCACCCTAAAGCAATAAATGCTTCTCCCCTGTTACTTCCAACTTGGCGCCAAAAAGTGAAAATCAAAGGCTGGGATCATTTTGACCAATCCAAGGACTGAGGAAGATTCAGAACTACTTTGTGATAGCTATAAAGAAGAAAGAAGACACAAAGAACAACCTGTCAATGCTTTAGACCAATTTCTTAAATACATGTTTAATCGTTTTTAATTTTTAATGTAATCTTTAGCTGGGTTTCAAGTTTTTATGTAATGAACAAGTCATTTGTGTATCAATTCACCAATTTTAGCAACTAATTTCTAGTTTCCTGCTACTTTTGTCTTTCCCGCCATTTTTATCCTTATCACAATATCAAGTTTAAATCTGTTTTGAGTAATTAAGTTAGCTTATTTATGTTATCTCAATGTTACTAAAGCAATTTAGAGCAGTTTCCTGTTCTTAATTGCAATTTTCTAAAAAAGTCAACAAAAGTCAACTGAAAAGCTCAATATGGACTTAGTTATGGATTTGGGTTGATATATTGCTGGAATTGGGTTATTCTTTGGTATTTTATGTTGGGATAATACTGTTACTCTGGCCAAATTATGCTAGAATCCAAGTGAGTTTTTCCTTTTTCATCACTGTTATAATGCTAGTCTTAATATGATCATGTTAGCTTGACTTTGATGCTTGATTTACTGTTATTATAGCTTTAGAATATCTGTTACTTAGCTGTTTTAATCTCTGTTATAATAGAATAGAATAAGTTAGTTTAAACTGCTTATTGGAGTTCTTAAAAGGGTGTTTGGTTCAGTGTAGAAATCAAAGATAAAGGTTTGTTCAGAGTTTAAGATCAGTTGCTTGAGTCCAATTTAGGTTCATTAGAGTCAGCTTAGTCATTTATTTGCACTAGCATCCTCTTAAAGTCAAAATCACATTCAAACCGCTTTATGCTCATTTCGTTTGAATCAATAGCTAAAAGTTTGCAAATAGGTTTAGAACTAGTTAGTATAGCTTGCATTAGGTCCATTTTATCACTAAACTTCATTTTCAGTAAGATACATAAGCTCAAATCTCATAAAAGTCAAACTGCATGTTTTCTTAAAAAGTCAAAATTTCATAGAAACCGTTTTGAATAAACTTGTGAATTTCATGTAGGACTTAATATTAGGATTGAAGACTTGTGCTTTTGGATATTTGTCATTCTGTTGCTTGTCTTCATCATAGTATTTTTTATAATTTTCAGTTAGTGTTGTAAACTGCTTATTTGCTAGCTTCTTTTAAGCCCTTTTTCACAAAACTCCGTTTTGCTTATTCCTTATTTTTGCTTATTTAGTGTGTTTTTCTTGTTGTTGTTGCTTATTCTAAGTTCCTATAACTTGTTTATAGCTTATTCAACCTTTGGTTCAGTAGTGGTAGCTTTTTATTAGCTTATGCAAGCTTAATAGCTCATTTTGACCCATTTCCATTGCAAGTACAAATAGCTTCCACTTTTGCATTTTTTGTTTCCTCAATTTTAGTCCTTATTAGCTGAAATTATGGATTTAGACACTTTGGTTGGTAGTGGTTTTCATGGTGATTTTAGTTTATTTTTGTGATTTTTATAAGCTGGCTTAACAAGGGCTTAAAGTAGGGCTTAAGGGTTGTTTGGCACTAGTGCTTAAATAGAACCAAATCATTATAGTTTGCATATTAGAGGTTTAGGCTAGTTTAAATAGGTTAGTATTAAGTATATTTTGCATACTCTAGCTGCTGTGATCATTTGGTGCTCATTTGGTACTTATAGCTTATTTTTAGTACTTATTTATAAGCACTTTCATCTACAGAGCCTAATTATTGAACACCTGCATCACTTTTATTATTTTTCCTGGGTTCTCAGTATTATTTTATAGTTTACTGGAAGTTTTCATATTTTTCACTGTTCATTTACTATTTTTCTGCATTTAATTTCAGTTTTTAGCATTTTTAAATAGCTTTTAATACAAATAAATCAGAAAAGCTTCAAAAAAATATGTTTTCAATTTTCCTAGATTAAGATAAATATAAAAAGCCAAAAAAATATTTTTCCATAATTTTCTTAGTTTAAATAGTATTTTCTAGCATTTTAATTAGTTTTAAATAGTTTTTAATTAATAATAAATACATAAAAAGTCTAAAAAATATATTTTCAGTTTTAAAATAAGTTTTATCATATTTTAGATTTTTATAAGTCATAATTTCACTTTTCTAGCTTTATTTCATATTTTCTTATATTTTAGGGTATTATTAAATAGTTAAAAATAGTTTTTAATTAATAATAATTAGATAAATAGTTTTAAAAATAATTTTCTTTTTCCAATAATTTTCTAGTATAATTAGGATTGTAAAAATGTATTTTTCATATCCGTAGGTATTTTCCTTCTTTATTTTCACGTTTTATTTTGTACATTACCTAGTTTTTAATTTAAACGTAAGTTTTAGATTATAAAAGTTAAACGATTTTAAAAATAGTAATAGCGTTTATTTAACATAATTTAGCTTTTTAATTTCCTTTCATTTGTCATCTAGTATCAATCAAAACCCCTTTCCTGTTCAATATCACTCGATCACAGATTCGTTGTATTACAGTGTTCACACCTCGTTGGGACTTAACGACCTGGGGAAACACTATACTCCTCTGGACTTAATTGCATTTCGTTTTCAGACTGTTTGGACTTTCTATTACGGTTGACCATTCACAAGTGGTTAGCTTGTGTGATAAAACCTGACTGTCTGGAGCGAATCAAATTTTGGCGCCGCTGCCGGGGAGGTGTGCTGCGTACTACGAATTTGAAGCATCAGTGATTGTTGAATATACACCCATTGTATATTTACCATCCTTGTTCATATTTTCTTATTATTATTATATAAAAACAAACGCGTTTCCGAAAACATTTTAAAATCGGTTTTCAACAAACACAAAACCCAAAATATTTTCATTCTTTGTTTTTACAAAGATGTTTTTCAAAAATACAAAAATATTCCTCTTTACCCTCTTACCCTTTTGATTCTTCATTTCTTACCCTCTGGAACCATTTGATTCTTTCTATGTCTCATCCTCACCCTCTTGGTTGTCAATGGTGTGGTGGTCCTTATAATGGTGGCAATTGCCCCAGTTGTAGCATGGTGGAATCCGGAAACGGGTCTGTCTATAACCAGGATCCCTATTCCTACCATAACACAACTGATTTATTCCAACAGCTACCACACTGTGAGACTCGCAGCTTTCTTGTTGTGAGTACTGTGGTGGTTCACACTACGATTCGATTGTCAATCGGGAAACACGCTTGTCTATGAGCAGGTTCCCGATAACAATTATGACTACAACACATATGACTCACAGCCACATCAGTTTTCCTGTTGTGAGTATTGTGGAGGTCCTCACTCTAGCTCGGATTGTCAAAAAGGGAACCCATTTCCTTGTAACAATTACGACTATACATTTCAAGACCAACCTCCACAGTATCAAAAGAATCAGGCACCACCTCAGCCTGAGCCACTTCCTCAAAATCTTCTTCTTGATCTTTTGGATTTAGTGAAAGATTTGAAGGAATCCCAAGATAATCCAAATAAAAATTCCATGGAAGTTTTGTTAGCCGAAGAACGGGCTGCTAAATTAAATTCCCAAATTGCCTTTGAAAAATCTATTAGGGAATCAATTGCAAAAGAAAGAGCATCCAAATCTAGCTCTCGATTCCATTTCATTCCTGATGACGATGATGATGAAGTTACCCTTGATATTCGTCAATTATGTACAGGTTCATCAAGTTCATCAGTTGAAATTCCTTCCATGAAAAATCAGGGAGAAAAGACTATGATGAAATTACTAGCAGAAGAACAAATGGAAAGTATAAAACATATGTATGCTAGTCCTTCTCAACTCCCTCAATCTGTTGTTATCACACCCGATATTCCCACTCACTCTCTAAACATGGGGAATGAGCTTCTTGACACTGTTCTGAAAGGAATCGGACGAATTCATAAAGTCTAGTGTTGAGAACCTTGTCCAAATCCCAAGAGAGTCACAGGGAATTCTTGATCATGTGTGTGATATTCCTCCTCCTCTTGTCTTCCATAATGATCATATTGAGATGTTCTCTCGATTACGATGAGGACTATTCTTTATCTTGTGGAGACATAAGTTATATGGGGAATTACCTTCGAAAGCTGTCACTTAGGAGAAGAGAATGATGAAGAAATAATCCAAGACGAAGCTCTTCGTCTTACATTATTGAATGTTAATCTTATCATTTCTAGAATCGAGGCTTTTAATAAAAAGCCTACTTCATATTCTATCCCCTTTGAGGATAGTGAACTTTTGTTCGATGATTCTATTCCGGATTTGCAAACGTTCTATTTTGATCATATGGGAGAGAAGATTAGTGGTATTACCACTTCTCATTCTCATAATTCTCTTCCCGATTATGAATCATTCACTTTTGAGGAGTTCCCTAGTGAACTCACTCAAATCAATCCCGAATATGAATCATTCACCTTTGAGGAGTTCTCCTGTGAACTCACTCATATCATATCTCCACCGGAGTATGATAACTTCTACTTTGATCTAGACACACCCAGGATATGTCTAGACCAATTGAACTTAAATGATGAGATTCATGAAACTATGAATTCTCCTATTGAGGATGAAGAGTTAGTCATGATTTTTATCATGACTTTCTTTCTCTTCTTCACCTATCACGTGGCTTCTCCTGTTCTTCACTCCTTCGGGAATGAAGACACTATTTTTGATCCCGGCATTTTCATTTATCATTTGTGAGCCGGTTCTATGTATATCTCATCGATGTGGAACTTTCACGTACTTCAATGTTTATACAAACATCTTGAATGAAAGTCCGATGGAGATTGTCTCTTCCACTTACTTCCCCATGAACAAATTAATTCGGGTCGAGTCAAGCTAGCGACTCGGTAATCAAAAATAGTTAAACATGGGTTTTCACCCGTGTGTACCACCCTAGTGTGGGGAGATGCCCCACATGTTGTATATAGATCTAAAAAAAATGAATGAAAATTGTAAATATTAAAAAGAGAATAATTGTTGTGTTTCTACACTTAGCTAGTAATGTTATCTTCTTACGTTCAAGGATTTGGCATAATAGCCGGGACTTTGAATATTGAGGACAATATTCATTTCTAAGTGTGGGGGAAATTCTGGCGAATTTGATCATAAATGTACCTTTTTAGTCCCTTTTTCCCCCAAAATGGCCAAATTTTAATTTTTTTTATAATGGAAGTACTATGTACTAAACACAACAAATGGTAATCAGTCCACCATGTCTAACAAACAAAAGGATTGGCTAATCCAGGAGCAAACGGCTCTTGGTAAAGATATCTCAAATCCGTTGACGGCTTGCAATTTGCCCAAAATTGTATGGTGTTCAACTCACCATATCTTTAATTAGTGAAGAGTTGGCTAGCCCGCAAGTTTATGGCTTGTGGTAAAGGCAGTTGGAAAACCATAATTGGTAATCGACTCACCAAAGATATTTTATCTAAGAGTTGGCTAGTCCAGAAGCAAACGGTTTCTGGTAAAGACAAATCAAATCCGTTGAAAGCTGGTGATTTGCTCAAAATCATTTGGTTATCATTGTACCAAAGTTCTAACTTGAACTAAAACAATTGGCTACTCCAGAAGTAATGGCTTTTGGTAAAGAGATAAAATCCATTAACTTTTCATAAAAGATTGCTAGGGACTAGCAATAGTTTAGTGTGGGGGATTTGATATGTGTCTAAAAACACATATATTTTATACAGTTTAAAATGCCAAAAACATCTAAAAACACTCAGAAATGCATCAAAATGATAAAAATATCACAAATAAGTGTTTTATGTGTTTTAAATGCAAAAATATCAAAATCAGATGAAAAACTATCAAGTTTGCATAATTGGCAGTTTTAGTCCCCCAAGTTTCAAAAGTTGTCAAAAACAGTCCCTGGTAAATCAAAATAAAGTAAAACATCATTTAAGGTCCAATGGATTCAAAAGTTGTCAAAACAAACCCTTCAAAGTTTAAAAATTGCAAAATGACAACTTTAATCCCTAAAGTTTGAAAAATGTCAAAAATGGTCCTTGGATATTTAAAAATAGAAAATAATCAACTATGGTCCTTGTACTATTCATATTTGGCAGGTTTGATACTTGGAAGGAAGTTTGGAAAGATGGCATGATCAGTCCTTAAAGTTTCAGAATATTACAAATATGGTCCTTGTGATTAATCTACAAACCAAATGGACCCTTTGTGTATTATAAACCCTAGCCAAACCATTTGAACCCCATGCCAAATAAAACCCCGTGAACCCCCCTACTTGAACCCCCCGTTATTAATATCTCCTCCTCCACATCCCTGGTATTCCACCTCTCCTATCAAAACCAAAACCAGACATCGCCTCCACCTCCATGGTTTCACCACCCACAGTTTCACTACCACCTTATCCCCCCAGCTGTCTACCCACTCTCCTACACCTCACCCTAAAGCAATAAATGCTTCTCCCCTGTTACTTCCAACTTGGCGCCAAAAAGTGAAAATCAAAGGCTGGGATCATTTTGACCAATCCAAGGACTGAGGAAGATTCAGAACTACTTTGTGATAGCTATAAAGAAGAAAGAAGACACAAAGAACAACCTGTCAATGCTTTAGACCAATTTCTTAAATACATGTTTAATCGTTTTTAATTTTTAATGTAATCTTTAGCTGGGTTTCAAGTTTTTATGTAATGAACAAGTCATTTGTGTATCAATTCACCAATTTTAGCAACTAATTTCTAGTTTCCTGCTACTTTTGTCTTTCCCGCCATTTTTATCCTTATCACAATATCAAGTTTAAATCTGTTTTGAGTAATTAAGTTAGCTTATTTATGTTATCTCAATGTTACTAAAGCAATTTAGAGCAGTTTCCTGTTCTTAATTGCAATTTTCTAAAAAAGTCAACAAAAGTCAACTGAAAAGCTCAATATGGACTTAGTTATGGATTTGGGTTGATATATTGCTGGAATTGGGTTATTCTTTGGTATTTTATGTTGGGATAGTACTGTTACTCTGGCCAAATTATGCTAGAATCCAAGTGAGTTTTTCCTTTTTCATCACTGTTATAATGCTAGTCTTAATATGATCATGTTAGCTTGACTTTGATGCTTGATTTACTGTTATTATAGCTTTAGAATATCTGTTACTTAGCTGTTTTAATCTCTGTTATAATAGAATAGAATAAGTTAGTTTAAACTGCTTATTGGAGTTCTTAAAAGGGTGTTTGGTTCAGTGTAGAAATCAAAGATAAAGGTTTGTTCAGAGTTTAAGATCAGTTGCTTGAGTCCAATTTAGGTTCATTAGAGTCAGCTTAGTCATTTATTTGCACTAGCATCCTCTTAAAGTCAAAATCACATTCAAACTGCTCTTATGCTCATTTCTGTTTGAATCAATAGCTAAAAGTTTGCAAATAGGTTTAGAACTAGTTAGTATAGCTTGCATTAGGTCCATTTTATCACTAAACTTCATTTTCAGTAAGATACATAAGCTCAAATCTCATAAAAGTCAAACTGCATGTTTTCTTAAAAAGTCAAAATTTCATAGAAACCCGTTTTTGAATAAACTTGTGAATTTCATGTAGGACTTAATATTAGGATTGAAGACTTGTGCTTTTGGATATTTGTCATTCTGTTGCTTGTCTTCATCATAGTATTTTTATAATTTTTAGTTAGTGTTGTAAACTGCTTTTTTGCTAGCTTCTTTTAAGCCCTTTTTCACAAAACTCCCGTTTTGCTTATTCCTTATTTTTGCTTATTTAGTGTGTTTTTCTTGTTGTTGTTGCTTATTCTAAGTTCCTATAACTTGTTTATAGCTTATTCAACCTTTGGTTCAGTAGTGGTAGCTTTTATTAGCTTATGCAAGCTTAATAGCTCATTTTGACCCATTTCCATTGCAAGTACAAATAGCTTCCACTTTTGCATTTTTTGTTTCCTCAATTTTAGTCCTTATTAGCTGAAATTATGGATTTAGACACTTTGGTTGGTAGTGGTTTTCATGGTGATTTTAGTTTATTTTTGTGATTTTTATAAGCTGGCTTAACAAGGGCTTAAAGTAGGGCTTAAGGGTTGTTTGGCACTAGTGCTTAAATAGAACCAAATCATTATAGTTTGCATATTAGAGGTTTAGGCTAGTTTAAATAGGTTAGTATTAAGTATATTTTGCATACTCTAGCTGCTGTGATCATTTGGTGCTCATTTGGTACTTATAGCTTATTTTTAGTGCTTATTTATAAGCACTTTTCACTACAAAACCTAATCTTGCACACCTGCACCACTTTTATTATTTTTCCTGGGTTCTCAGTATTATTTTATAGTTTACTGGAAGTTTTCATATTTTTCACTGTTCATTTACTATTTTTCTGCATTTAATTTCAGTTTTTAGCATTTTTAAATAGCTTTTAATACAAATAAATAAGAAAAAGTTTAAAAAAATATGTTTTCAATTTTCCTAGATTAAGATAAATATAAAAAGCCAAAAAAATATTTTTCCATAATTTTCTTAGTTTAAATAGTATTTTCTAGCATTTTAATTAGTTTTAAATAGTTTTTAATTAATAATAAATACATAAAAAGTCTAAAAAATATATTTTCAGTTTTAAAATAAGTTTTATCATATTTTAGATTTTTATAAGTCATAATTTCACTTTTCTAGCTTTATTTCATATTTTCTTATATTTTAGGGTATTATTAAATAGTTAAAAATAGTTTTTAATTAATAATAATTAGATAAATAGTTTTAAAAATAATTTTATTTTTCCAATAATTTTCTAGTATAATTAGGATTGTAAAAATGTATTTTTCATATCCGTAGGTATTTTCCTTCTTTATTTTCACGTTTTATTTTGTACATTACCTAGTTTTTAATTTAAACGTAAGTTTTAGATTATAAAAGTTAAACGATTTTAAAAATAGTAATAGCGTTTATTTAACATAATTTAGCTTTTTAATTTCCTTTCATTTGTCATCTAGTATCAATCAAAACCCCTTTCCTGTTCAATATCACTCGATCACAGATTCGTTGTATTACAGTGTTCACCCCTCGTTGGGACTTAACGACACGGAAACACTATACTCCTCTGGACTTAATTGCATTTCGTTTTCAGACTGTTTGGACTTTCTATTACGGTTGACCATTCACAAGTGGTTAGCTTGTGTGATAAAACCTGACTGTTCATGAGGCGAATCAAATTTTGGCCGCTGGAGTGTGTCTTTGCGTACTACGAATTTGAAGCATCAGTGATTGTTGAATATACACCCATTGTATATTTACCATCCTTGTTCATATTTTCTTATTATTATTATATAAAAACAAAACGTTTCCCGAAAACATTTTAAAATCAGTTTTCAACAAACACAAAAACCCAAAAATATTTTCATTCTTTGTTTTTACAGCATGTTTTTCAAAAATACAAAAAATATTCCTCTTTACCCTCTTACCCTTTTGATTCTTCATTTCTTACCCTCTGGAACCATTTGATTCTTTCTATGTCTCATCCTCACCCTCTTGGTTGTCAATGGTGTGGTGGTCCTTATAATGGTGGCAATTGCCCCAGTGGTAGCATGGTGGAATCGGGGAAAGCGGTGCATCTGTCTATAACCGGATCCCTATTCCTACCATAACACAACCGATTTATTCCAACAGCTACCACCTTTGTGAGACTCAGCAGTTTATGTTGTGAAGTACTGTGGTGGTTCACACTACGATTCGATTGTCAATCGGGAAACACGCTTGTCTATGGCGGGTTCCGATAACAATTATGACTACAACGCATATGACTCACGTACCACATCGGTTTCTTGTTGTGAGTATTGTGGAGGTCCTCACTCTAGCTCGGATTGTCAAAAAGGGAACCCATTTCCTTGTAACAATTACGACTATACATTTCAAGACCAACCTCCACAGTATCAAAAGAATCAGGCACCACCTCAGCCTGAGCCACTTCCTCAAAATCTTCTTCTTGATCTTTTGGATTTAGTGAAAGATTTGAAGGAATCCCAAGATAATCCAAATAAAAATTCCATGGAAGTTTTGTTAGCCGAAGAACGGGCTGCTAAATTAAATTCCCAAATTGCCTTTGAAAAATCTATTAGGGAATCAATTGCAAAAGAAAGAGCATCCAAATCTAGCTCTCGATTCCATTTCATTCCTGATGACGATGATGATGAAGTTACCCTTGATATTCGTCAATTATGTACAGGTTCATCAAGTTCATCAGTTGAAATTCCTTCCATGAAAAATCAGGGAGAAAAGACTATGATGGAATTACTAGCGGAAGAACAAATGGAAAGTATAAAACATATGTATGCTAGTCCTTCTCAACTCCCTCATTCTGTTGTTATCACACCCGATATTCCCACTCACTCTCTAAACATGGGAGATGAGCTTCTTGACCTGTTCTGAAAAGGAATCGGACGAATTCATAAAGTCTAGTGTTGAGAACCTTGTCCAAATCCCAAGAGAGTCACAGGGAATTCTTGATCATGTGTGTGATATCCCTCCTCCTCTTGTCTTCCAAAATGATTATATTGAGATGTTCTCGATTCGATGAGGACTATTCTTTATCTTGTGGAGACATAAGTTATATGGGGAATTACCTTGAGCCGACTTAGGAGAAGAGAATGATGAAGAAATAATCCAAGACGAAGCTCTTCGTCTTACATTATTGAATGTTAATCTTATCATTTCTAGAATCGAGGCTTTTAATAAAAAGCCTACTTCATATTCTATCCCCTTTGAGGATAGTGAACTTTTGTTCGATGATTCTATTCCGGATTTGCAAACGTTCTATTTTGATCATATGGGAGAGAAGATTAGTGGTATTACCACTTCTCATTCTCATAATTCTCTTCCCGATTATGAATCATTCACTTTTGAGGAGTTCCCTAGTGAACTCACTCAAATCAATCTCGAATATGAATCATTCGCCTTTGAGGAGTTCTCCTGTGAACTCACTCATATCATATCTCCACCAGAGTATGATAACTTCTACTTTGATCTAGACACACCCGGGATATGTCTAGACCAATTGAGCTTAAATGATGAGATTCATGAAACTATGAATTCTCCTATTGAGGATGAAGAGTTAGTCATGATTTTTATCATGACTTTCTTTCTCTTCTTCACATATCCCGTGGCTTCTCCTGTTCTTCACTCCTTCGGGAATGAAGACATTATTTTTGATCCCGGCATTTTCATTTATCATTTGTGAGCCGGTTCTATGTATATCTCATCGGTGTGGAACTTTCACGTACTTCAATGTTTATACAAACATCTTGAATGAAAGTCCGATGGAGATTGTCTCTTCCACTTACTTCCCCATGAACAAATTAATTCGGGGTCGAGTCAAGCTAGCGACTCGGTAATCAAAAATAGTTAAACATGGGTTTTCACCCGTGTGTACCACCCTAGTGTGGGGAGATGCCCCACATGTTGTATATAGATCTAAAAAAAATGAATGAAAATTGTAAATATTAAAAAGAGAATAATTGTTGTGTTTCTACACTTAGCTAGTAATGTTATCTTCTTACGTTCAAGGATTTGGCATAATAGCCGGGACTTTGAATATTGAGGACAATATTCATTTCTAAGTGTGGGGAAATTCGCGAATTTGATCATAAATGTACCCTTTTAGTCCCTTTTTCCCCCAAAATGGCCAAATTTTAATTTTTTTATAATGGAAGTACTATGTACTAAACACAACAAATGGTAATCAGTCCACCATGTCTAACAAACAAAAGGATTGGCTAATCCAGGAGCAAACGGCTCTTGGTAAAGATATCTCAAATCCGTTGACGGCTTGCAATTTGCCCAAAATTGTATGGTGTTCAGTTCACCATATCTTTAATTAGTGAAGAGTTGGCTAGCCCGCAAGTTTATGGCTTGTGGTAAAGGCCGTTGGAAAACCATAATTGGTAATCGACTCACCAAAGATATTTTATCTAAGAGTTGGCTAGTCCAGAAGCAAACGGTTTCTGGTAAAGACAAATCAAATCCGTTGAAAGCTGGTGATTTGCTCAAAATCATTTGGTTATCATTGTACCAAAGTTCTAACTTGAACTAAAACAATTGGCTACTCCAGAAGTAATGGCTTTTGGTAAAGAGATAAAATCCATTAACTTTTCATAAAAGATTGCTAGGGACTAGCAATAGTTTAGTGTGGGGGATTTGATATGTGTCTAAAAACACATATATTTTATACAGTTTAAAATGCCAAAAACATCTAAAAACACTCAGAAATGCATCAAAATGATAAAAATATCACAAATAAGTGTTTTATGTGTTTTAAATGCAAAAATATCAAAATCAGATGAAAAACTATCAAGTTTGCATAATTGGCGCTTTTAGTCCCCAAGTTTCAAAAGTTGTCAAAAACAGTCCCTGGTAAATCAAAATAAAGTAAAACATCATTTAAGGTCCAATGGATTCAAAAGTTGTCAAAACAAACCCTTCAAAGTTTAAAATTGCAAAATGACAACTTTAATCCCTAAAGTTTGAAAAATGTCAAAAATGGTCCTTGGATATTTAAAAATAGAAAATAATCAACTATGGTCCTTGTACTATTCATATTTGGCAGGTTTGATACTTGGAAGGAAGTTTGGAAAGATGGCATGATCAGTCCTTAAAGTTTCAGAATATTACAAATATGGTCCTTGTGATTAATCTACAAACCAAATGGACCCTTTGTGTATTATAAACCCTAGCCAAACCATTTGAACCCCCTGCCAAATAAAACCCCGTGAACCCCCTACTTGAACCCCCGTTATTAATATCTCCTCCTCCACATCCACGGTATTCCACCTTTCTCCCATCAAAACCAAAACCGAATCGCCCTCCACCTCCATGGTTTCACCACCCACGGTTTCACTACCACCTTATCCCCAAATTTGTCTACCCACTCTCCTACACCTCACCCTAAAGCAATAAATTCTTCTCCCCTGTTACTTCCAACTTGGCCAAAAGTGAAAATCAAAGGCTGGGATCATTTTGACCAATCCAAGGGCTGAGGAAGATTCAGAACTACTTTGTGATAGCTATAAAGAAGAAAGAAGACACAAAGAACAACCTGTCAATGCTTTAGACCAATTTCTTAAATACATGTTTAATCATTTTTAATTTTTAATGTAATCTTTATTTGGGTTTCAAGTTTTATGTAATGAACAAGTCATTTGTGTATCAATTCACCAATTTTAGCAACTAATTTCTAGTTTCCTGCTACTTTTGTCTTTCCCGCCATTTTTATCCTTATCACAATATCAAGTTTAAATCTGTTTTGAGTAATTAAGTTAGCTTATTTATGTTATCTCAATGTTACTAAAGCAATTTAGAGCAGTTTCCTGTTCTTAATTGCAATTTTCTAAAAAAGTCAACAAAAGTCAACTGAAAAGCTCAATATGGACTTAGTTATGGATTTGGGTTGATATATTCTTTGGAATTGGGTTATTCTTTGGTATTTTATGTTGGGATAGTATGTTACTCGGCCAAATTATGCTAGAATCCAAGTGAGTTTTTCCTTTTTCATCACTGTTATAATGCTAGTCTTAATATGATCATGTTAGCTTGACTTTGATGCTTGATTTACTGTTATTATAGCTTTAGAATATCTGTTACTTAGCTGTTTTAATCTCTGTTATAATAGAATAGAATAAGTTAGTTTAAACTGCTTATTGGAGTTCTTAAAGGGGTGTTTGGTTCAGTGTAGAAATCAAAGATAAAGGTTTGTTCAGAGTTTAAGATCAGTTGCTTGAGTCCAATTTAGGTTCATTAGAGTCAGCTTAGTCATTTATTTGCACTAGCATCCTCTTAAAGTCAAAATCACATTCAAACTGCTCTTATGCTCATTTTTGTTTGAATCAATAGCTAAAAGTTTGCAAATAGGTTTAGAACTAGTTAGTATAGCTTGCATTAGGTCCATTTTATCACTAAACTTCATTTTCAGTAAGATACATAAGCTCAAATCTCATAAAAGTCAAACTGCATGTTTTCTTAAAAAGTCAAAATTTCATAGAAACCCGTTTTTGAATAAACTTGTGAATTTCATGTAGGACTTAATATTAGGATTGAAGACTTGTGCTTTTGGATATTTGTCATTCTGTTGCTTGTCTTCATCATAGTATTTTTATAATTTTTAGTTAGTGTTGTAAACTGCTTTTTTGCTAGCTTCTTTTAAGCCCTTTTTCACAAAACTCCCGTTTTGCTTATTCCTTATTTTTGCTTATTTAGTGTGTTTTTCTTGTTGTTGTTGCTTATTCTAAGTTCCTATAACTTGTTTATAGCTTATTCAACCTTTGGTTCAATAGTGGTAGCTTTTTATTAGCTTATGCAAGCTTAATAGCTCATTTTGACCCATTTCCATTGCAAGTACAAATAGCTTCCACTTTTGCATTTTTTGTTTCCTCAATTTTAGTCCTTATTAGCTGAAATTCTGGATTTAGACACTTTGGTTGGTAGTGGTTTTCATGGTGATTTTAGTTTATTTTTGTGATTTTTATAAGCTGGCTTAACAAGGGCTTAAAGTAGGGCTTAAGGGTTGTTTGGCACTAGTGCTTAAATAGAACCAAATCATTATAGTTTGCATATTAGAGGTTTAGGCTAGTTGAAATAGGTTAGTATTAAGTATATTTTGCATACTCTAGCTGCTGTGATCATTTGGTGCTCATTTGGTACTTATAGCTTATTTTTAGTGCTTATTTATAAGCACTTTTCACTACAAAACCTAATCTTGCACACCTGCACCACTTTTATTATTTTTCCTGGGTTCTCAGTATTATTTTATAGTTGACTGGAAGTTTTCATATTTTTCACTGTTCATTTACTATTTTTCTGCATTTAATTTCAGTTTTTAGCATTTTTAAATAGCTTTTAATACAAATAAATCAGAAATGCTTCAAAAAAATATGTTTTCAATTTTCCTAGATTAATATAAATATAAAAAGCCAAAAAAATATTTTTCCATAATTTTCTTAGTTTAAATAGTATTTTCTAGCATTTTAATTAGTTTTAAATAGTTTTTAATTAATAATAAATACATAAGAAGTCTAAAAAATATATTTTCAGTTTTAAAATAAGTTTTATTATATTTTAGATTTTTATAAGTCATAATTTCACTTTTCTAGCTTTATTTCATATTTTCTTATATTTTAGGGTATTATTAAATAGTTAAAAATAGTTTTTAATTAATAATAATTAGATAAATAGTTTTAAAAATAATTTTCTTTTTCCAATAATTTTCTAGTATAATTAGGATTGTAAAAATGTATTTTTCATATCCGTAGGTATTTTCCTTCTTTATTTTCACGTTTTATTTTGTACATTACCTAGTTTTTAATTTAAACGTAAGTTTTAGATTATAAAAGTTAAACGATTTTAAAAATAGTAATAGCGTTTATTTAACATAATTTAGCTTTTTAATTTCCTTTCATTTGTCATCTAGTATCAATCAAAACCCCTTTCTGTTCAATATCACTCGATCACAGATTCGTTGTATTACAGTGTTCACACCTCGTTGGGACTTAACGACCCGGGGAAACACTATACTCCTCTGGACTTAATTGCATTTCGTTTTCAGACTGTTTGGACTTTCTATTACGGTTGACCATTCACAAGTGGTTAGCTTGTGTGATAAAACTTGATGCGGGCGAATCAAATTTTACGCCCATTGCGGGAGGTGTCTTTGCGTACTCACAATTTGAAGCATCGGTGATTGTTGAATATACACCCATTGTATATTTACCATCCTTGTTCATATTTTCTTATTATTATTATATAAAACAAAGCGTTTCCGAAAACATTTTAAAATCAGTTTTCAACAAACACAAAAAACCCAAAAAGATTTTCATTCTTTGTTTTTCAAACATGTTTTCAAAAATACAAAAATATTCCTCTTTACCCTCTTACCCTTTTGATTCTTCATTTCTTACCCTCTGGAACCATTTGATTCTTTCTATGTCTCATCCTCACCCTCTTGGTTGTCAATGGTGTGGTGGTCCTTATAATGGTGGCAATTGCCCCAGTTATAGCATGGTGGAATCGGGAAGCGGGTCTGTCTATAACCGGGATCCCTATTCCTACCATAACACAACCGATTTATTCCAACAGCTACCACCTTTGTGAGACTCAGCAGTTTTACTGTTGTGAGTACTGTGGTGGTTTACACTCTAGTTCTGATTGTCAATCGGGAAACACGCTTGTCTATGAGCGGTTCACGATAACAATTATGACTACAACGCATATGACTCACGACCACATCAGTTTTCTTGTTGTGAGTATTGTGGAGGTCCTCACTCTAGCTTCGGATTGTCAAAAGGGAACCCATTTCCTTGTAACAATTACGACTATACATTTCAAGACCAACCTCCACAGTATCAAAAGAATCAGGCACCACCTCAGCCTGAGCCACTTC
Source organism: Chrysanthemum makinoi (assembly GCA_910596185.1). Lineage (NCBI taxonomy): Eukaryota > Viridiplantae > Streptophyta > Magnoliopsida > Asterales > Asteraceae > Chrysanthemum > Chrysanthemum makinoi. The sequence continues at coordinate 110,202,604 of OU343224.1, read as the reverse complement.
CTCAAAATCTTCTTCTTGATCTTTTGGATTTAGTGAAAGATTTGAAGGAATCCCAAGATAATCCAAATAAAAATTCCATGGAAGTTTTGTTAGCCGAAGAACGGGCTGCTAAATTAAATTCCCAAATTGCCTTTGAAAAATCTATTAGGGAATCAATTGCAAAAGAAAGAGCATCCAAATCTAGCTCTCGATTCCATTTCATTCGATGCGATGATGATGAAGTTACCCTTGATATTCGTCAATTATGTACAGGTTCATCAAGTTCATCAGTTGAAATTCCTTCCATGAAAAATCAGGGAGAAAAGACTATGATGGAATTACTAGCGGAAGAACAAATGGAAAGTATAAAACATATGTATGCTAGTCCTTCTCAACTCCCTCAGTCTGTTGTTATCACACCCAATATTCCCACTCACTCTCTAAACATGGGGGATGAGCTTCTTGACCTTGTTCACGAAAGGAATCGGACGAATTCATAAAGTCTAGTGTTGAGAACCTTGTCCAAATCCCAAGAGAGTCACAGGGAATTCTTGATCATGTGTGTGATATCCCTCCTCCTCTTGTCTTCCAAAATGATTATATTGAGATGTTCTCGATTCGATGAGGACTATTCTTTATCTTGTGGAGACATAAGTTATATGGGGAATTACCTTCGAGCCTGTCACTTAGGAGAAGAGAATGATGAAGAAATAATCCAAGACGAAGCTCTTCGTCTTACATTATTGAATGTTAATCTTATCATTTCTAGAATCGAGGCTTTTAATAAAAAGCCTACTTCATATTCTATCCCCTTTGAGGATAGTGAACTTTTGTTCGATGATTCTATTCCGGATTTGCAAACGTTCTATTTTGATCATATGGGAGAGAAGATTAGTGGTATTACCACTTCTCATTCTCATAATTCTCTCTCCGATTATGAATCATTCACTTTTGAGGAGTTCCCTAGTGAACTCACTCAAATCAATCTCGAATATGAATCATTCGCCTTTGAGGAGTTCTCCTGTGAACTCACTCATATCATATCTCCACCGGAGTATGATAACTTCTACTTTGATCTAGACACACCCGGGATATGTCTAGACCAATTGAGCTTAAATGATGAGATTCATGAAACTATGAATTCTCCTATTGAGGATGAAGAGTTAGTCATGATTTTTATCATGACTTTCTTTCTCTTCTTCACCTATCCCGTGGCTTCTCCTGTTCTTCACTCCTTCGGGAATGAAGACACTATTTTTGACCCCGGCATTTTCATTTATCATTTGTGAGCCGGTTCTATGTATATCTCATCGGTGTGGAACTTTCACGTACTTCAATGTTTATACAAACATCTTGAATGAAAGTCCGATGGAGATTGTCTCTTCCACTTACTTCCCATGAACAAATTAATTCGGGGTCGAGTCAAGCTAGCGACTCGGTAATCAAAAAATGAGTTAAACATGGGTTTTCACCCGTGTGTACCACCCTAGTGTGGGGAGATGCCCCACATGTTGTATATAGATCTAAAAAAAAATGAATGAAAATTGTAAATATTAAAAAAGAGAATAATTGTTGTGTTTCTACACTTAGCTAGTAATGTTATCTTCTTACGTTCAAGGATTTGGCATAATAGCCGGGACTTTGAATATTGAGGACAATATTCATTTCTAAGTGTGGGGGAAATTACGCGAATTTGATCATAAATGTACCCTTTTAGTCCCTTTTTCCCCCAAAATGGCCAAATTTTAATTTTTTTTATAATGGAAGTACTATGTACTAAACACAACAAATGGTAATCAGTCCACCATGTCTAACAAACAAAAGGATTGGCTAATCCAGGAGCAAGCGGCTCTTGGTAAAGATATCTCAAATCCGTTGACGGCTTGCAATTTGCCCAAAATTGTATGGTGTTCAGTTCACCATATCTTTAATTAGTGAAGAGTTGGCTAGCCCGCAAGTTTATGGCTTGTGGTAAAGGCAGTTGGAAAACCATAATTGGTAATCGACTCACCAAAGATATTTTATCTAAAGAGTTGGCTAGTCCGAAGCAAGCGGTTTACGGTAAAGACAAATCAAATCCGTTGAAAGCTGGTGATTTGCTCAAAATCATTTGGTTATCATTGTACCAAAGTTCTAACTTGAACTAAAACAATTGGCTACTCCAGAAGTAATGGCTTTTGGTAAAGAGATAAAATCCATTAACTTTTCATAAAAGATTGCTAGGGACTAGCAATAGTTTAGTGTGGGGGATTTGATATGTGTCTAAAAACACATATATTTTATACAGTTTAAAATGCCAAAAACATCTAAAAACACTCAGAAATGCATCAAAATGATAAAAATATCACAAATAAGTGTTTTATGTGTTTTAAATGCAAAAATATCAAAATCAGATGAAAAACTATCAAGTTTGCATAATTGGCAGTTTTAGTCCCCCAAGTTTCAAAAGTTGTCAAAAACAGTCCCTGGTAAATCAAAATAAAGTAAAACATCATTTAAGGTCCAATGGATTCAAAAGTTGTCAAAACAAACCCTTCAAAGTTTAAAATTGCAAAATGACAACTTTAATCCCTAAAGTTTGAAAAATGTCAAAAATGGTCCTTGGATATTTAAAAATAGAAAATAATCAACTATGGTCCTTGTACTATTCATATTTGGCAGGTTTGATACTTGGAAGGAAGTTTGGAAAGATGGCATGATCAGTCCTTAAAGTTTCAGAATATTACAAATATGGTCCTTGTGATTAATCTACAAACCAAATGGACCCTTTGTGTATTATAAACGCTAGCCAAACCATTTGAACCCCCGCCAAATAAAACCCGTGAACCCCCTACTTGAACCCCCGTTATTAATATCTCCTCCTCCACATCCACGGTATTCCACTCTCCCATCAAAACCAAAACCAGGATCACGCCTCCACCTCCATGGTTTCACCACCCATAGTTTCACTACCACCTTATCCCCCATTTGTCTACCCACTCTCCTACACCTCACCCTAAAGCAATAAATGCTTCTCCCCATTACTTCAACTTGGCCAAAAGTGAAAATCAAAATTTGGGATCATTTTGACCAATCCAAGGACTGAGGAAGATTCAGAACTACTTTGTGATAGCTATAAAGAAGAAAGAAGACACAAAGAACAACCTGTCAATGCTTTAGACCAATTTCTTAAATACATGTTTAATCGTTTTTAATTTTTAATGTAATCTTTAGCTGGGTTTCAAGTTTTTATGTAATGAACAAGTCATTTGTGTATCAATTCACCAATTTTAGCAACTAATTTCTAGTTTCCTGCTACTTTTGTCTTTCCGCCATTTTATCCTTATCACAATATCAAGTTTAAATCTGTTTTGAGTAATTAAGTTAGCTTATTTATGTTATCTCAATGTTACTAAAGCAATTTAGAGCGGTTTCTGTTCTTAATTGCAATTTTCTAAAAAAGTCAACAAAAGTCAACTGAAAAGCTCAATATGGACTTAGTTATGGATTTGGGTTGATATATTGCTGGAATTGGGTTATTCTTTGGTATTTTATGTTGGGATAGTCTTTGTTACTCTGGCCAAATTATGCTAGAATCAAGTGAGTTTTTCCTTTTTCATCATTTGTTATAATGCTAGTCTAATATGATCATGTTAGCTTGACTTTGATGCTTGATTTACTGTTCTTATAGCTTTAGAATATCTATTACTTAGCTGTTTTAATCTCTGTTATAATAGAATAGAATAAGTTAGTTTAAACTGCTTATTGGAGTTCTTAAAGGGGTGTTTGGTTCAGTGTAGAAATCAAAGATAAAGGTTTGTTCAGAGTTTAAGATCAGTTGCTTGAGTCCAATTTAGGTTCATTAGAGTCAGCTTAGTCATTTATTTGCACTAGCATCCTCTTAAAGTCAAAATCACATTCAAACTGCTCTTATGCTCATTTCTGTTTGAATCAATAGCTAAAAGTTTGCAAATAGGTTTAGAACTAGTTAGTATAGCTTGCATTAGGTCCATTTTATCACTAAACTTCATTTTCAGTAAGATACATAAGCTCAAATCTCATAAAAGTCAAACTGCATGTTTTCTTAAAAAGTCAAAATTTCATAGAAACCCGTTTTTGAATAAACTTGTGAATTTCATGTAGGACTTAATATTAGGATTGAAGACTTGTGCTTTTGGATATTTGTCATTCTGTTGCTTGTCTTCATCATAGTATTTTTATAATTTTTAGTTAGTGTTGTAAACTGCTTTTTTGCTAGCTTCTTTTAAGCCCTTTTTCACAAAACTCCCGTTTTGCTTATTCCTTATTTTTGCTTATTTAGTGTGTTTTTCTTGTTGTTGTTGCTTATTCTAAGTTCCTATAACTTGTTTATAGCTTATTCAACCTTTGGTTCAATAGTGGTAGCTTTTATTAGCTTATGCAAGCTTAATAGCTCATTTTGACCCATTTCCATTGCAAGTACAAATAGCTTCCACTTTTGCATTTTTTGTTTCCTCAATTTTAGTCCTTATTAGCTAAAATTCTGGATTTAGACACTTTGGTTGGTAGTGGTTTTCATGGTGATTTTAGTTTATTTTTGTGATTTTTATAAGCTGGCTTAACAAGGGCTTAAAGTAGGGCTTAAGGGTTGTTTGGCACTAGTGCTTAAATAGAACCAAATCATTATAGTTTGCATATTAGAGGTTTAGGCTAGTTGAAATAGGTTAGTATTAAGTATATTTTGCATACTCTAGCTGCTGTGATCATTTGGTGCTCATTTGGTACTTATAGCTTATTTTTAGTGCTTATTTATAAGCACTTTTCACTACAAAACCTAATCTTGCACACCTGCACCACTTTTATTATTTTTCCTGGGTTCTCAGTATTATTTTATAGTTGACTGGAAGTTTTCATATTTTTCACTGTTCATTTACTATTTTTCTGCATTTAATTTCAGTTTTTAGCATTTTTAAATAGCTTTTAATACAAATAAATCAGAAAAGCTTCAAAAAAATATGTTTTCAATTTTCCTAGATTAAGATAAATATAAAAAGCCAAAAAAATATTTTCCATAATTTTCTTAGTTTAAATAGTATTTTCTAGCATTTTAATTAGTTTTAAATAGTTTTTAATTAATAATAAATACATAAAAAGTCTAAAAAATATATTTTCAGTTTTAAAATAAGTTTTATCATATTTTAGATTTTTATAAGTCATAATTTCACTTTTCTAGCTTTATTTCATATTTTCTTATATTTTAGGGTATTATTAAATAGTTAAAAATAGTTTTTAATTAATAATAATTAGATAAATAGTTTTAAAAATAATTTTCTTTTTCCAATAATTTTCTAGTATAATTAGGATTGTAAAAATGTATTTTTCATATCCGTAGGTATTTTCCTTCTTTATTTTCACGTTTTATTTTGTACGTTACGTAGTTTTTAATTTAAACGTAAGTTTTAGATTATAAAAGTTAAACGATTTTAAAAATAGTAATAGCGTTTATTTAACATAATTTAGCTTTTTAATTTCCTTTCATTTGTCATCTAGTATCAATCAAAACCCCTTTCCTGTTCAATATCACTCGATCACAGATTCGTTGTATTACAGTGTTCACACCTCGTTGGGACTTAACGACCTGGGGAAACACTATACTCCTCTGGACTTAATTGCATTTCGTTTTCAGACTGTTTGGACTTTCTATTACGGTTGACCATTCACAAGTGGTTAGCTTGTGTGATAAAACCTGACTGTCTGGAGCGAATCACAGATGCATTAAAATTATACCTTAATCTTATCTATAATTATTGTTACATATTACTAACTAAAATTAATATCACATATGCACTGAAACTATACCTTAATCCTATCAAAAATTACTACCACAGATGCAACAATTATACAATAAAAATATAAATACCTAAAATTAGGGCACTTACATTCTGACTGATGTTGTGTGCTTATTATTTCCTTCTAGATTGTTCGTGGACTCACACGAGTAGCTGAAATTGAAAAAATAGACAAAATTGTAAATACTGATTTTGACCGGAATAAACACAGAAAATTAGGGCACTTACGATTCTTAAATGTTTTTTTTTCTTCATTTTGATTTTGATCGGAGTTATTTTTGATCGGAAGCTGGTGGCGACGGTGGAGCTGGTGGTGATGTTGACGGATTTTGATCGGGGAGGGAGAGTTTTTTTGTGTGTGAGGGAGCTGGTGTGAGTGTGTGTTTCTATGTGTTTTTTTTGTGGTAAAAAATGGTACAGCACACCCATATGGCGTGTTTGTATCAAATTTCTATTTTTGACCCTCAACTTTCAACTGTTTTCAAAATCTACTCTGAAACTTTTTTTCTCACTTTTCTCTCTAATTACACTTTTCTCTAGAACCGGACTATATATATATATATATATATATATATATATATATCGTTACATATATATGAGGCTAAGTACGAGTTGTACTTGATGCTTGAAAGCATGTACAATGACATAGAAATGCCACCTCAATGCCACTTGGCACTTTGCAATGCCAACTAAGCTGCTATTTCGTGTGGTGTTTGTTAAAAAAATATGGCACTGGAAGGATTCGAACCCTGGTCACTTGGAACAACTTACAACACTCTTACCACTAGAGCAGCTTGCTTTTTGTGAGAACACTTTGAAAAACAATACTGATAACAACAGATGGAGGAAACGATTCAAATCATCCCCTAAATCTTAGCTATTCTCTGAAACTGAATCATTTAACTCCTATAATCTCTCACAATTTTTGAAACCATTTTGAATCTCAGTAAACTATTCATATCTCAATCAATATGTTCCAAATTCAAAATGTGCTCCATATCACAAAAATCACGGATCAAATTGATTTTGAAAATTTTGTTTGCATATTTCTGAATGCCACATTCAAAACCCTATTTTTTATCTATAAATATCTACAAAATCATCTAACACCACATCAATCAATCCACATATACTGGACATATCAAAAAGGCAGTTATGAATAAGGGTTTTAGAAAGAGTGGTAACATGGGATACCAAAAAAGTCCATCCGTGCCAAGTAGCAGTTTTCGGAAAACTGGAGGTTTTGGAGGCTCTGGAGGTTTTGGTGGATCTAAGAGTTTTGGCGGTTCTGGCAATTCTGGAGGATCAGGAGGTTATACGTTTTTTTTGTTCCATTGTTTATAATTTGTTACCAAAACATATTTGTATTTACTATTCTGTGTTAATGTCATTACTATTCTGTTTAATGCCTCTTTTTCACTTAAGATGTTTATTGGCATGATGTTTTTAATTATGATGTTATGGTTGTAAATCCTTATTTGAATATGTGGTTATCATGTATATTATCTATTCTCTTTATTTGAATGTATGTGCATTACATTTATTTTTCTATGATTTTTGTAGGTATGATGTGTATTATGTTTATGTGCAGTTTATTTTAATGTATGTGCATTATTTTTATTTTTGTATGATGTTTTTAGGTATGATGTGTATTAAGTTTATGTGCAGCTTAGTTGATTATGTTAAACATCCAATATGTTAAACATTGTTTTAATATGTTTTGTGTGTGAAAAGCATATTTAGTTTTTTTTTGTAAAACCATTACATTTTTAGATTCATTAACATCCGTTCATCTGTGTTACTATATGTCAGGTAATGGCGAGGATAGGAAAATAACACCTATCAAAGATGTTAATCCTATGAACGATGACATATCTGTGCAAGGAAGATGTATATCAATTTGGCATTCGCACAAAATGAATGCTGCCCACGATCCATATAGCCTTGATTTGGTTCTGCAAGACGCAGATGTATGTACACTATCCTCTTTTTTATGTATACAGAAGATTCATAATACTTTTTGATGTTTTTAGTAACCATATCTTATTTGTAATTCAGAACACAAGGATCCAGGTGTATATCAAGAAGGAGTTTATGTTCAAATTTGAGCCGTTGTTCGAAGAGGGAAAATGTTACATCATTTCCAATTTTGGTATAGCTAAGAATGGTGGGAAACTTCTTTTGCTACCACATCGTTTCAAAATAAGTTTCTACAGGACAACAATTGTAACACGTACGGAACCTTTTGACACCAGCACATATGGTTTTATTTTTGAACCATATAGTCATTTACTGGATCCTGAACATCACGAATACTATGACAATGATGCTGTTGGTACGCACTTTATCCATTATGAATAATATCAATTTTATTTTCCCTGATTAAAATTGATACTATCATTGTTTGCTTATTTTATTTGTGGATTATATAAATAGATATCATTGGTTCTGTAATTGGTATCGAGGAGAGTGTCCCGGTTATGTCTGCTGCTGGTAAAAAGTTTCGTAGAACTGTGGTCGTTGAGGATGCTGAGTAAGTATTCATTTTCCAATTATATTTCATTTTTGTATCAATTTGATGTTTATGATATATTTTTGTATGTACTTAAGTAGCCTATATTTTAAATAAATTACAGGGCCAACCGTTTGAACTTGACTTTCTGGGACCAATGGGCGAGCATGTGGGATCCATATTCAAGTAAGCGTGCGTCAATTGATCATTTGATAGTTATACTTCAGCTTGGGAAAGTGAAGTATTGGGACGGTATGTGCATTGTTCTTCATTTCAAATGTTGAATATGGTTATTTTATTAATTCTGTTTTAAGTATATGTCTTCAATTTGCACATAGCAGGCACTGTTGCTATTCACAATGCTCTGTTTGGGTCGAAGATATATACCAATCGTAATATACCGGAGATCATTGCATTCAAAACAAGGTTATTACCTGTTTGTGGATTCTGTTAGTTCAACGATCGAATATTTTATTGTTAGTAACAATAATATTATTTTTGCTTTTCGCAATGTATTTTAGGGTTCAACAGCGTGAGGGGTTTCAGGCTGATCAGTTGAAGATTGTGGTGTTCTCACCAGAGGTAAAGGTTCAAACCATATCGGAGTTTTTTCACGGCTGTGTGAAAAAGATTGTCGGATCGATTCGTGAATATGAACCGGTATGTTAGTGATTTAGATCAGTATATTAACAAACTATATTTAACGTGTTTGCAGTTATTAAACATACTAAATTTTGACTATAAAATGCAGGATTCACATTGTATTGTTTTGGCAACAATAAACAGGATCCACAAAGAGCATGGTTGGGCCTACACCGCATGCAAATAGTGTAACAAAAGAGTTCATGTTGAACAGGGAAGGAATCGCAAACCTTCCTTTATTTGAGAGGACCATGGATCTGTCCAGGCTGCATCCAGGTATTAACCATTAACAAAGCCTATCCATTTTTTTCAAAATTATGAATCTTATGTTTTTTGTTATTTTCTTATCAAAGGTTTAAGGTCATTGTAAGGCTGATTGATGAGTCGGGATCTGCACCTGTTGTTTTTTTTAACAACAACTTTTACAAGCTTGCTGGGCATACTGCATGGGAACTGATGGAGAAGCATGGTATGGATCCAGACGAATACTGGCCGCAGGAGTTGGACAAGATAGTAGGCAAGAAATTTCTGTTTAAGATATACTTTTCTGAGTACAATGTCAACTACAACAACCACACTTACCGGTGTGACGGTTTTTCTGATAATGTTGAATTTGTCACTCATTTTAAGAAAGAGTTTTTGGATGAAGACGTGATTGACGATGTGCCTGATGAGGTCAATCATCTTATAACATATTGAATTATTACAAACATTAATCTTTTTAGTGCCGACCTACATTTTATTAATGGTTTTTGTATATCAGGTTCAATCTCAGGAGTTTACCACACCTTCTACTCTCATAAAGAAGGTAACAATGTCTGATGCAAGTTTAAGGCATGTGTTAGATTTTCAGTCACCAAATGGACTTAGTGATGCATCTGGTAGTGGATCAACTTCCGGTTCAAAGAAGGGTCGTGCAATTGATTTGCAGTCAACTCCTTCAACAGGTGAATCATCAGGCAGTGCTGAAAAGAAGCAATGTGTGTTTGTTGATTTGGATGACATTGACAGTGAACCCGATGGTGAAGAAGGAATACAAAATACCCAAGATTTGGTTCAAGTCAAGATTGAACCTGAAGATTAGATCCAGCCCAACCACTCCATGGTTCCTATCATTTTGTTTCTTTATTTGGCATGATGCATTTTCTAAGAACAATTGTTATTTTTGAATAATTTGTTTCAAACAATATGTTTGCTTTCTTATGAAAGCAATTGCTATTCTATGAGTATCATGGAGATGGAATTTGTTAATCAATTTTGCCACTTTTTGGCGTTTTACTGATGTTTATTTGTAGTTACCATTTGATTCATTTCTCTTTGGATATTTTACAACATTTAATTACACATTTATGAAAAGTATGTTGAACAAAAACATACTGTTATTATGGAAAATGACAACACCAATTCAGTATTTACATACGCAATAGCATCCTAATATTCTTGCAAACATGGTTAACATTGATGAGAATTTTTGAAAAACAAAACTTCATCTTTTAGATGTTATGTATGAAATTTCTTAAATTAAAAACATCGTCTGCAATTAAATTGACACTTTACTGGCATATTGGAATCTTTTTACTCAAATGAATCAAGTATAATACAATTTTGTTGCACATGTAACAGTATCATTGATATTATTTGACACTTTAGGGGTGAATATGATTTTGGCAATTATCATATAAAAGCACAATGCTTTTTATGGTTATGTTGGAACCAAAGGCCAGTGAAGTATAACAAACACTCTAAAAAGGTACTAAACCAAAGACTATCATCCAGTTTGAAATGGGAATTAACCCAGGTAAAGTGGTTGGTACAAAATGAAGTAAGCTCTTTAAACGATACTAACAAACACTCCTCAACGGAATTAAGCTAATTAATAAATGACTACAAATATTACATCAACAATGAATTTGCAGTAGTTTAGAGTAGTTGATTCAACAACATTAGCAATAAGAACTTATTGTTAACATACGAAACATGGCGATACCATATGGATAACACCTTAAACAACTGACGATAATAGACGGATTTCATAGTATTGTATCCAGACATTATTAAACTTAACACATAACTTAAGTAGAAAAGTCTTGATATTAAACATACTTCGAAAAGACATAAACCAATGAAGCCTTAAAACAAAAGACGAGTCTTCGCTTTAATACCCTTCATTCAACACATGTCAAAGATTGGAACAAGCACAGGAAACTCGGGATCAACTGTCTCCACCAAATATGTCATCACGTCAACCAGCTGGAAGCGTATCATTTTGTTTTTCCTGAAACGGCATTGCCTGTTGATATGCTTCCATTTGTCCTTTGCAACCATGGTGAGATGGTTCTTTCTCACCTTCCTCTTCGGGGTATTTGTGTGCCTTATAACTTCAAGGTCCACTGTAAATTCCATCCCACCGTGTCGAACAATTGCGTTGTCAAACATGTACAGTTCACTCTTCTCAACATACTTGGCAGGTACAGTCTATAGTCAAATATAAAACCACAACATGCTCTTACTTTTAAGACAACTTAACCAAAACTTAAATATAGAAACACTCACATGCACTAACTATTATAGGTACTTACCAAACGGTTTCTATCTAAGACATAGGACAGCATTGGTGTGTAAAAAACATGCATCTTCGTTCCTGTGCTGATCATGGCCTTCCCAGTCGCATATGCGAAACATCCTTGGATCTATATTGCCACGATGTTAAAACGAAATATTAGAATTATGTAATTATATATATAATAAGGTACCATAAATAATTATAAACTTGCTAACAATAGCGGAAGATACCTTTGTCCAGGGGACCTCGACAGATAGGAAAAGCTAAATCCAATTCTATTCTCGGGATGTCTTCAAAGCCTAAACCAAGTCCATACCTTCCAAAAGTAATCATGTTAATGACTGCACCACCAAGTTTTGTGAAAACCATTGGTTTCCCAGGTACCAGGTGTTGACTCTCAACAACAGTATTCCAACCATCTCCATGAAACAAGTTTGTATAGATCTTCGGATGATCTGTTCCTCGAATATGAACACGACGATGGTTTACTGTTGCTAAATTCATTCCTCCCATCCGAATTTCGTATTCGTTAGTCACTATATCTTGCAGGAAATCTCCGGGAAGCAACTACACACAATTATAAATAATCAACATATTTACACAATAAACAATACTTATAGCAACTTAACAAACCACGTTAAAAAAAAATTAGTTCGTGTATGCTTACCGGAGAACGTCCAAGATTCTGCCCCTAAAATACTAAGCATCTCATTTTCCTGCTGCCTATTTCCCTGCTGTCATATCCACCGCATTCAACACCAGCATGATTGTAGGCAGTTATGTAATAAGTATCTTCTTCTTCCTTGATAAAGTGTAACATTTCCACATTTGTGTACCTACTGTCTTCCACAAACTTGGCCCACTCATCTCCATACAATTTTTAATGGTTTTTTTACTTTTGTTTGATCCATACTTTGTATTTTGTTCCACAGTTGTGTATTAAGTACACGGCGTTCCATTGTAGAAGCTTTTAGTGAACAGAGACGGTAAGCGTTGACAACACAAACAAGGTACAACTATTATTTCTTTATAAACAGTCTAACAATATACAACTTTTAAATTATGACCTTATGCGCATACCTGACTTTTTGAAAACTTTGCTTTGTTTACATCAAAAACAAATTGAAGACTCATCCTGTCAAATTATCTTTAACATAAATAATATATTAGCTAAATGACTCATTTAGTAATAACAATCAAAACAAATTTAGCCAAACAGAGTCTATGCCTAACACAAATATTAAAACAATGATCCATTTTAAAACATATGAATCACTTTACAAATATAAAATTGCATATCGTATATCATAAATACACAAATGGTTTACGTTGACTCTATATTCCTTAGCTGAGTATTTTTATTCCTTTATAAAAGTTATACACTAAGACTACACTTTTTTTTCCGTAAACTTTCGACTATATTATTTCACCCAATAATCATAGCATATATAGCATCTATATGAAATCTCGAAGCGATGGTGTCTTATTGTCTTAACTAACTTAATAACATAACATACATCATGGATCATATAGTCAACATATATTAGCTAAATGAGTGATTTAGTAACAACAATCAAAACAAATATAAACAAGTGATCTTTTCATACACCATAGATTATTAATCTTTACTTATATGCTTGAAGACTTTTATCCATATCTAATAAAGTTTATACAAACTACAAAACAAAAAATCTTTCAAGTTAAGTCTTTTTTATCAAACAACAAACCGCATATCCCAAGCAACTAACTATATATCAACATACTATAAATCACTACAATCGTAAAGCATAAGAATCAACCTAAACCCTAAACCGTTGTTGTTGACTATATTATAGTTTTCATTCTTACTTACATGCAGATCAAAAGAAAATTAACAATAAAATTTTTAGGTTTTTTTCATTTTAGATCATTACATGTTCTTGGTACTAACCTTGCAATATTGCTTGCTTCTCAATGAATGAGGTGTGTGAGAGATTTCATCTACCACCATTTCATTTACCAAGGCAAAGTTGATATTTTTAAGATGCAACAATCATTACCTTTGAAAAATACACGCTTAATATAAATGCCATTTTTTTTAAGTATCTTTGTTATCTTTGTATACAATTAAAAAACCATTGAACCAATGTTAGACCATTGTATATCAATAAACCATAAGTAGGCAACTCAATGTATAACATTTTTGCAAACAAATTTCGTGTTACTTACAGAAACATACTTGCCTAACCATGTACAATAGTCTTATTAACACAATAGTATTTCAATGTAATATTTTGTTTGTAACTATATTTAAGCATGTAGAATAGTCTTCTTAACTATTGTAATTACAACTTCTTACAAGATCAATCCAGATACATAATATGGATACAAATTAGTTGATAAAATAGATCATCCAGATACATAATATTAATTCTGTGGCAATTTCAAAGCATACTGAAATATTACGTCCCAAACATACGACACATTAACTTATAACCGCCTTACGACAACGGTTAATCAAAACACTATTGTCAACCTCACAACCACCCAGAAATTATACATAAAGCACCAAATAAAACAAGTCATTAAAGATGTTCCAAGCCTTCATCATAACAGTTTCGGTTGAGACAGTACCAAAATACATCAAATACCCAAAGCAGCTTCTTCTAACACGTATGGAACAATGGAATCATCACCGGTTTACGTGTATCAACCGTTTGCGCATCATTTTTGACCATCCTCATCAGTTTGAACCTTACCGTTTTGTCTTTCTCCCACTCACACCTCTTCTCAATGGTCTTCCAATTAGTCTTTATGGTGACATGATTTTTGTTATTTGGCCTGTCAGAATGTTTTTCCCAATCCACGGTCACATAGAAAGATTCATGATGGTGTATCAGAACTGCGTTGTGGAACTTATACATTTCATAAGGGCCCGCAAAATGATGCGGTATGGTCTGCATTCAACAAATGAATTTCGAATAGTCAATATAAGTAAAGGCATATACTATTCACAAAAAGATGATACTATAAATGAATATCGAAACATGTTTTGCATGAAAAATACCATACGCTTACCAGCCGACCTCTTCCAGTTACGTAATCCAGAACATCTTGATAAAAGCAGTCTTTCTCATCATCATGGTCAGAGTGATTAAACCAGTCACATTTATGTTTCATGCGAGGATCTACAATTTCAAGATACCAATGACATTATAAGATGCAACTATATTATTTAGAATCTTTAAAAATGACCAAACACATGTTTTTAAGAATTCAAATGTAATAAACATACCTTTGTCTATTGGGCTCCTTTTGAACGGATTATCGTCGTTCAAGATTACACGCGGTAGCTTCTCCAAACGCGTTCCTAAGCCAGCATCTGAAAATGAGATCATTGAGACAGTAGCTTCCTCAATTTCAGTGAACACCATACGCGATCCAACCTTCAAGCCTTCCAAAAAAACCAGTAAATCCCAGCCCGTTCCACTAAAAACATTGCCTTCCGTGTTACCAGACAGAACAATGCGACGCTGTGTGACGGTCGCAGTCACCAGGCCACCCACCTTAACTCTCACTCTGTTAATTTCTGGCAAAAATTGATGAGGAAGGAGCTGCATAACGAGTAAATATAATGTTGCTATTTGTTTGTATCTATTAAACAGAGTTTATAAAATTTTCATTAAACTATGAACATCAATATATGACTGATGAAGTACTTACATCTGACTGGTCAATGTTTCCCAGTCTTGCAAAGCATCTTCTTTAACGATTTCCTTGAAAAGGATTCAAATATCCACCAATTTCAGCACCAGCATTGTCATAGGCAGTGACATAGTACATGTCTTCTCCTTGGCGAATGAAATGTAGTATTGCCACATTCCGGTAATGGCTGTCATCAACAAATTGCTTCCATTCATTCGATTGCAGGGCATAACGGTTACCGGTTACTTTCTTGAGCCATACTTTGTGCATTGTACATCTGTTGTTAATTAAATATAACCATCTGATGCCTGTGTACAGCTCATCCGTAAATACACTTGGTAGGATCTGCATTCAAACACGTATTACGCAAATTTATTTTCACAGCCTTGATATCCATATTTGTAAATTTAGTATGATATCTATTATAAGCAACAATGGTTACAAATTACCTGCAGTGTTCGAAAGTTTCGTGTGTTCGCCTCCACGATAACTTGAGTGGTCATTCTATTTAATCAAAAAAGAGACGTGTATTAACTGGAAGTTACATATTTTCAAAAACTTAGCAAAGCTACATGTTTGTTTCAATAACCCATCTTAACCTACAATGTTATTTCCGAATATTGCCATTTGCATCTAAATAACTGTTTTTGTATTCATTAACAAAGCAGGCTACTAACAAAAGTATTTTTAGTGCAACATGCTTTACGAAATCTATATGCCCACATCGTATGATACTTTATCTATCTTCCTTTCATCGTATTAACGCATAAACTTACTGCATGTTTACTTTATGAATAACTATATGAAAGCTTATCATAAGTTATGTCATCTAATGACTTAATCAAGCTCATTTAAAGATAACCTAACTAACAATACAAATTATTTTTACTTGACAATACCATATGACACATCTAACACCATAAACATAATCCTTAACTCATGAAACATGTATCATTAACTGATGATACTAATAAGAAATGTAATTTCGCCCGTAATTGATCATCATTCAAAAGTTCTTTTGCTTGAACTAAAATTATATCTTTCAATAAACAAGTTGTTATAAAAAAATCATAATATCAGCGAAAATATCATTACTCATATTACTAAATTGACCATACATCTATATTTAAGCCTATATCTTTACTTATCAATTGATCGTGCCTATTATTTCTAAAAACCCTGTTTTTGAATTAACAACATATTGCAATATCACAAGTAACTTCTTTAACTTTACAAGTCTACTACACATGCATACTGAATCGACACATTATTTGATCAGTTTCAAGAAAATCTATATCTTTATTCTAACAATGAGATAATCATTCAAATTGTGAAATACCAAGTAACAGTGTTACCAACAACAACAAAATAAAAAATTAACAATTTTTTATTTTTTTATTTTTTTTTAACATAACAGGCACCTAACATGTTCTTGAGATAGTGTGCTCGAGAAGGAAGTAGATGTGATGGTCAAATTGTAAACGAAAAGTCTTTGGCTCTAAATGAAACTTAAATCATAGCAGTAATATTTGTATACACGAATATCAACTAATTTTTGCAATGATGATATGCATTGATAGAAGCAATATATTTTCTTTTGGGTATTATGTACCATTGTTTTAAAAAGTACACTAATAACACTAATACATCCTTTAAAATGTATTTGTAACTTACAAAATGATGGGTAATCTATAAATAGAATACAAATTCCATAATCCATTCGTAAAATATTGTGAACGTCAAAGTTATAAGTTTCGTATTATCACATTATGGTAATCATTGAAGTAGTTATGTTTAAACGAATATGAAAATGAGATAAAAAGAAAATGAAGAAACCAAACATGTTCCATTCATATACCAGCTAAACAATGAGATAATACATGAGTTATACGACATGTGTTTATGTTTAGTATGTGATTATGTTACTAGATAGTAGTTTATGTTTAGATAAGAGCATCTCCAATGTTTGCGCTAAATGTGTTTTTTTGGACGAATGAAGTGCCAAAATGTATAAAAAAAGTTTCGTGAACGTTGGCACTATCTTTAGTACTCCTATACAGCTACACTATATATTACCTTTATACTATTCAGCTTATTTAAACTCAACATATTTGTTAAACGTTGATACTTAAACTAAAAAAAATAAAAAACAAACATATATAAACTATATTGGTTTAAGTCTCTGACAAGTACGTTTATAAACAAGTCAGAGAATCCATTTTCTACACTATATTTAGTTTACTAACATAGTTAAACTATATATCGCTAAATTAGTTTACTAACATATTTTTATATAATAGTGTTCATTGCCATCTAAGACCAACCTAACTATGGCAGTACAAAACACCCAAAATATCATTCAAACATGCATAACACAGGATTGTTCAACAAACATGAAACACGGGAATCTGCTCCTCCTCTTTTCCAACCAAATCTATTATCAGATACATGTACTTGAAGCGTAGCATCTTATCATACCCAAATCAACATTCCTCAGCAAACTCACTCCATGCACCGAATACGTTGATATGATTTGTCCTTTCTGGGTCCTCTTTGTGAAACTCCATCTTGACAGTCATTCTGTATTCAACATTTTGATTTCTCATCAAAGCATGAGTGTATGTGTGCATTGGATGGTAAGCCAAGAAGTCTGCTGGTATTGTCTGCAATGTATTAAGAATAACATATAATACTAAATTCTTAATTAAAGACGCAAATCGTAAAAGTAAATATATAAAAATACTACTTACCAGTCGTTGCATAACGACTACATAAGACAACCTCTTATAGAATACATCACTGAATTCACCAAAATTTTCAGTATGTCTCGGCCAACGACACAGGTGATACATTCTGTCGTCATCTACAGAAAAGGTTAACATATTTAGGATCAATAACTGATTTGTATGTCAACACAAGATATTCAATCTTTATCATAACCAAACCGTAGTATATGTTATTGGTAAGCACCTTGCATCACTCAAACGCAATTTCTTAATAATCACTAATACCTTTTTGCATATAATCAACCGCTCAAGCATGCACAAATGATACTACGTCAAATAGGGTTAAATTAGTTTTTCCCATATCATTAAAAGTAATATTATAACTAAGTATATCGTCACAAGTTATAACGCAAACAATTAAGTTTATATAAGTTTAACGAAATAGATATCACACCTCTGTCTTCAGGAGGTATTGGAGGTTGGTTCATATTCAGTTGTGTTGCTCCAAAGAAATGCATCTCAGTATCTTGACTCCCATCATTATTAAAAGTCATCATCCAAAATTCAGTATTCACATATTTTGTGAAAACAAGATGCATTCCAGGTTGCAAATGCAAAGTTGTTTGAATTTCATCCCAAGATTGCTGTAACAGTTCATATTCGTTACCAACGTTAACCCCATTCACTTGAACACGACTGACAGGAACTATAAACCTGTGACCTTCAACATTAATAGCAATATTCCCTGTTTGTCCTAGCCCAGTTAAGAAAGCTCCCGGCAATTTCTGAAAACAAAGGTTACATTTGTTATAATTCAAAATAGTTACTATATATCCAAAGATCAAAATGCTAATTAATACATTAGTATAATAAAAAAGTAATGATATGCAAAATTTAACTACAAAATTTAATACCTGAGCCCTAAATGATGATGCCCAAACAAGACTATGGAACCGTTTATAACGTCCCTCTATCCCTTCGTATCCTCCGAATTCCTCACCATGACCATCATACCACGTCAAATAGTATGTATCATCTCCTTCCTGTATAAAGTGCAACAACTTAACACGCTGTCCGATATTATCTATTGCAAATTCAGTCCATTTGTTCCCCTTCAGTTTACATGGCCGATTGTGTGCTTTCACTATATTAACTTTCATACGAATCCTATTGGTGCTTATCAAGTACACATTTTTGTTGCCATTATATCCATCCTCCCAAAAGATTTCAGGTAGATCCTGAAACAGATTTATTCCATTTTATATCATTTTAAATAGATTACAATTGTAAAATTAGATATGTCATTGTCAAGAATTACCTGTGATTTTGGAAAGGTTCTACGATCAACCCAAACAACAAATTCAAATGACATCTTACTACAAAAAGACAGAAACGTGTTTATATACCAAATCAGCAAAAAATGTCCATATCAGTAACTACAAAACACTTTGTTAATAAACAGATGTAAAACACATGTATTTTGAAAGCACCTAACATATACTTTTTTAGTATGAACGTTATGTACTTAATCAATATCATATGGAACCTTAGTACAAAAAGAATGAAACATGTTATTAGAACAAATAAACAAACAATGGGCAAATCAGTAACTGCATATTACTTTTCGTTATAAAAAGATGTAAACACAATTTTGGTATAAGCACATAACATATACTATATTTAGTATCATGATTATCTATCTAATCAATATAAAATGCCTATTTACTACAAAAACAATGATACTGTTATTAGACCAAAATAAACATACGATGCTCAGATCATTTACTACAAATCTGTTTGGTATAAACAGATTTAAACATGACATTTTAAATCACTCACAAATCAGTTATTTTTAGCATGATGCTTTTGTACTTATGCCATATCAGATGGCATACTACTACAAACACCATCAAACCACTTTGTAGTAAAGAATCAATTTGCATTGGGCTAATCACTAACTATAGGGAATATTGGTTACAAATACATGTAGACAATTCTCTTCAAAACACGTAATATCAGCTTTTTTTGTACGCTGCTTTTGTACTAAAACATCATCATAAGCATCGCTTTCTCAAATCCTACAATATAATAAACTTGGTGGTCTATGTATGTAACTTCCATTCATTGTTTTAATCAGGAACTACAAATGAGTTTCTTTATAAAGAGTTGTAAACACCGGTTTTTTTTAAGCACAAAACATGTACTATTGTATATTTTGATGGTTACGTACTTAACCAATATCAAATGGTAATTGGTAACTTCATTACAGGTTTACATGAAACATTTTATTATACCAAGTCAACATACAATGTGACAATCAATAACTACTATACAAATCAGTTTTGACACAAAGATATGTACAAAAGTTCATTTTCAAACAAGTAACATCTTCTATTTTAACCATCATGTTTATGTACGGCATCCTACTACAAAACAATGAAACATGTTTTTTTTCTAAATCAACTTACAATTGCCAAATCAGTTACCTCTTAAATATATATAAACACTTCACTTGCAAGCAACTAACATCTACTATTTTAGTATCATGCTTATGTACTTAATCAGTATCATAACCATCCATTTCCAAAATCATACCCTATCAGATACTTTTTAAATAATATGTATGTCAAATATCATTATCAATCAACAGTCTAATTACATATGTATAAAAAAATCACATTAATCCCAATCAAATAACTTAGATAAGAAATACTTACTTAATCACACTCTATTATCACCTTAAACAGTATATGTTAACTTATTTTCAACCATATAACATACAAAACTTTTTTTAGGGCTCATTGCAATCGATCACTGTTCATATGAACTTGAAGAAAAAAAAATTAAACATGCAAACCAACATTACAAGGACACCATAGCATTTGGATGATCAATCGCTATCAAACTTAAACTTACAGAGTTGTGATTGTTTCGGTAGTTAGGGGTAAAAGATACTGACTAACCTTGAGATTGGAAAGATGATTAGGTTGTAAATTTGGTTAGTGTGCCGCAATGATTATATTTGCCAAGTTACACTCTACCAAAGATTTCTTTGCATGTAATCTTTTGAATACGGGTTAATAGATCCAAGTATATAATCCGGGTTGTGGGCATCTCATGGGCCTATTAGCATTTTGAACTAACAATGGCCCTTTTAACATATAAGTGGATCAAGTTTGGATACATTTCATTAGTAACTACTAATTACTAATGAATTACATTCCATGTTTGGCTTACATATTTATACAAAGTGTATTTTTCTGCACTAATTCATCTCATTAATTCTGATTTAAGGTTACCAATTTTCGTTAAATGAAATCAACACCAAATCTGTTTTTCACAAACAAAGCATTTTAATGAAAATTCTTTGAACGTTATTCCATGAGAAAGAAAGACAAGGACCATCATTATCCAAACAACATGTATGAACATATTAATGAAACGATTGGTGTACAAGATAATTCCTTTGACATTATAAAAAATGCCCATCCAACAATATCAGCTCCAACAGGGTTTTATATCACAACACGACTGAATACAAAATTTCATGTCAATGCTTCTTTATCTCATGGTATGTTAGCTAATTTATGACAAGTGATTATTAGTTTAATTATTTCACAATATGTATAACGAAATAGATATCGACTATAATGTTTGATTAATGTTGGTTCAATCGACTATTGTTTTATTCAAATGTCTTTTTTTTATATAATAAACTAATTTGATTTTTTCATACAACTTAAGTACTTTTATTTAAATAATCCATTTATGTTAGTATTCACAATGTTATTCTAACTATGATTAGTAATGTTTAAATGAAGCTAGCCCGGCCATCGGCCGGGTTATGAAGCTAGTATATATATATATATATATATATATATATATATATATATATATATATATATATATATATATATATATATATATATATATATATATATATATATATATATATATATATATATATATATATATATATTTATATATATATATATTCAGATTGGAATTTTCTTAATTGGGTATGAAAAGAAGTTTATTCCCCCTTTTGAGGGAATTGTATATATATCCTTGCAAAGATCCATAATTACATACTAGTTGGATATCCGCGCACAGCGGCGGCGGTAAATATAGTTATATTATAAATATAGTAAATGATTGCTAGCCCAAATCTTCCCACAATTCTCTACCCTCTTAGTGAATTCGTTCCACAACACTCCAAATGTATATGTGTTAGTTGTATGTGTTTGCTTGTGTTTCCCGTAGCTTTCCCATGACATCATTATTCCCGCATATAGAAAGACTCTCACAATCTCTTACCTATCGAACACTCCCCCTTAATAGTATATGATTTTCATGAATCAAGATTGAATTGATTGAAATAAATGTTAAAGTTGTAAAATTTTGAATCAAAATAATATAAACCCACTAAAAATGTAAAAACTAAAAACTTAAAAAACTATATCAAAATGGATGTTGAATTAAAGAGCAAAAAATTTTAGAAAATATTGTGAAATTAGATCATAAAAAAAATCAATAGATAAAAAGATATATCAATTTGAAAATAAAACTGATTTTGTAGTTGAAAAGTACACATGTCACTTCATAATAGGAGCTCCTTATTTTAATTTTTGATGGAGCCTACAACTTAAATGCTTTATATAATAGTATATAGATATATCCAAGTTAAACTCATAATTATAATTATGTATATATCCTTCATAAACACTAAAAATTGATAATATTATTTTTAGTATTTTTAAGTCCTCTAAATACATAATAATTATAATTTTAATATAGAATGTCCAGTATATCCTTGTATTATTCATAAAATGTGAATATTATCAGTAAGCACTCTTTCTTCTTTATACACCTCAACTCCTACAATTGTAAACCCTAATATCAAGTTATTTAATTCGCCTCTTTTAAATATATATTTTCTTCACTGTTGAATGTATTTGAAGGCCTAAACAAGGTTTCACTATTATTCTTGATTGACGTCTTTTAGTTTTATTTAATAAGGATATGCTTGAGACCGGATAGAATATTATTCAAGAAATAACTAACTTATTTAATTAGGATACTCTTGAGAACGCATAAAATATATGTTTACAGTTACAAAATTAAGATGGGATTCATTAGGTCAATTTAAAAAGAAGTCCAACAAGAAAATGTTTGTCCTAGTAGTCATTTGTGAAAGTTTCTAAGAGATTTGTATCTTTGTGTCTTGTGTATGAGTTTTTTAGTGTTTTCTGTTTCTGTCATTACCTTGATATTGCGTTTGGTTGCAGACTTGCAGGTTTTATCAATATGTACCTTTTGTTGTATTTGGCCTTGTAAGTATTTTGAATGTTAAGGGGTATATATGTAATTGTGATAACATATAAGAACAAGGGTACAATGGACATTCTATATTTAAATTGCAATTATCATGTATTTTCTGGATTTTTAAATACATGAAATAATAAGTTGGATACATACGTAAATTTTAATATTTATGAAAGATATATATGCAATTATAAGTTTAACTTGAATATATATGTAATTATGAGTCTTTGCAAGGATATATATGCAATTCCCCTTACATTTTATAGAGTGAAAGAAGATTTGAGCCTTATAAAGTTATTGAAAAAGTTACAAAAATGCATGCACTTTCAATTATGTAAATAGAGAATTAATAATAAGAAGGATTGATAAAAAAAATGTTCACATGAAAGCCATTTTGTTGAAAATGTGGAATGAGAGTTTCGACACATTGTAAACATGAAATGTTCATGCTAAACGTGAAGTTTTAACCGATCACATGTACATACAATGTTGAAAACTAATTGTAATGTCCATTTTAAATGTGATTTATTTCTTAATTTATTTTCTCAGATTAGGACCATGTCAATGTTTGCGATAAGAATAACAAGGGAAAAGTGGTGTAAAAAAACATCTTAGGTTAAATTTTCATTTGGAGTATTTATCTTATTTTTTACTCGATTAAAGGTGCAAAACATTTTTTTTTGGTTCAAAATTGGAAAGTTTTGGATTTTTTCGTTAATATTCAGACGCTTATACTACAAGAAAAAGTGTGTATAGTGACCATACATTTCGTCACAAATAGTACCAATCTCGTCACTAAACCTGATTAGTGACCAATATAGGTGGTCACTTGTGGTCACTCAAGGTCCGTCACTAATTACAATTAGAGACCAGAAGCATTTTCGTCACTAAATAGTGACCAAAACGTAGTCACTGATTGGATGAGGGTAGATACAACTTTAAACCATTGGTGACAGTTACTAAATCTGCCAGAGACCAAATGGTCGTCACTATTTTGGTTGATTAGTGACCAAAAGTGGTCACTATCTACAAGTTGCCGACAACTAGGGGTGTTATCGGGTTATCGGATCGGGTGAGTCGGGTTTTATTTTTTGAAAACTCACCCGCAACCCGACCCGATAAGGAATTGGGTTGTCGGGTTCGGGTGTTATTCGGGTCGGGTAATTCGGGTTATCAGGTGATATTATACTTTCAAAAGTGACGAACAAAATTATATGACAGCAAATAGGTTGCACTAAACTTAAGTTTCGAAAGGGTGGAAACTTGTTTAGTCGTTGGATTGTAAACATAATCGGTTGCACTAAACTCAGGTTCTTTTGAAAGTACATGCAGACTATAACACATCATTAAACCATTGGACCAATGCACAATAACTATACTTGAATTCCATATATTCGCATGGAAATCAAGTGTTTAGTATAATCACGGAACGAAATCATACTCAAAAGGAGTACTAACAGTAGCATTATTATTAATTCGTTGAAGAAACTAACCGCGAGAGGCTCATCTGTGGTTCATTACTTATTGTTTAATATTCATCTCCATTGTAACGAGTTATTGTTAACAGAAATGATCAAAGAATAGGATGGAGGAAGAAAATGAGTTAACACTTTTATACAAGAATTTTGTCAACTAACCAACATATCTAAATCTAACTCCCTTCACATTTACAACTAACTAATTATCGGTTAGTAACTGATTGTGTTTGAGAAGACCTGTTCCTGACTAGAGACGTAATAGATTTTTAAATCACAAATTTGCCAAACCTTTAACTAGTTTACTGATTATCATTAACTAATTATTAGTAATAACTAAAAATTCAAAAAGTGATTGTCCGGTCTTATCAAGTTGACCCGATAACCCGATAGCATTATTTATTTAACCCTAACCCGACCCCATAACACAATCAGGTTATCGGGTTCGGGTCAAAACAACCCGACAGGATTTTTTGACCCGATTTGATCCCCCGATAAGCATTATCGGGTTCGGGTCGGGTCAACCCGACCCTACTGACACCCTACCGACAACCACAAAATGCTCGGTTTCTTCGTACCCTTACCTTTAGCAAAGCAGAAAACTAAAATTCTTAGCTTCTTAACATAACGCAAATTAATTCAAACAAAAAAGAGAATATAATCAATATCCATAACATACCAACAATTGCGTCCATTTGTCTACCATGTTATTAAAGAAATACAACATTGAATATGAATAAAGACTAAAAACATCATTATCAAGACAACCTTCTTATAACACACAATCTTTGAATCTGTTGTTACTGCCCGCAATGTACGATAGAAAAAAATGACTAAACTTTATCCGCAAATTCTTTCCTGCAAATTCTTCAATTCAGACTCCTCCCTGAATAAACAGACATTTAATAAAACTTAATATGCAGCTTTAAAACCAATGAGTTTTTCACTTTCTAAGAAAAGTTCATGAGCAACTTTACACTTGAAAACTCATATCATATTCACATTTAAGTTCTTTTAGTAATACCATAAAAGTCAAAACATGCATTCTTCTTGAACTCAGACTGGATTGAGCTAAAACTAAACATTAACCCGAACCTAATTGGCATTCATTATCTTTTCTTGCATGCTTTTATTGATGACCTAAATCCGAATTGATCTCACAGGAAGATAATGTATAAATTATATATAAAGCTATTTCACGCTACCATCATCTGGCTCAAAGCACATATATCAATATAGGTAAACTGCAGATCCAAACACACGCGACATGCAACTTCGCATATGCAATCCAAGGTCAAACACATATGTTGTGAAATGACAAGCAAAGTAACCATAACGAACCAAGTAGGAACAAGTGTTCTAACATATAAATGCGACCCCCAATATTATCATGCATACATATGCAAACATATACCCAACTAAATAGGTTTAGACTTTTCAACTTATGCTACATAGATGAAGAGTTATCGTTTTCAATTACCCAGGGTCTTTAGGTTCATCAATGGAACATCTTTAGTGGTTACAGGAACAGAGCTAAATGACTAACATACTATACAACAAGTCAGACATACACCAACATATCTAAGGGCTTTAGTTCAACAAACAATTATATACAGGTCTACAATCATAGAAAATCAGTCAATTATATGCAAGGCACTTAAAGTGATAACCACTAAATCAAGAACACGAGAGCAAAATCCGATTATTTGATCTACTCCTAATTTATACTACTAATCGCTATCACATATCACAATGCAACCCCGCATATACATAGTTTCAATCACACAACATGGCAAAGAATTCATATCCGAACAAACTGTTGGTTTAATGGACAAAATATTAATAGATGTGTGTTAGGATCGAACTCGAGACCACGGGATTGCACACTTTACGTATAAGAATTAAAGTTTAATAATTAAATATAAAATGTTATATTTAGTTATTATTTACACAAAACGTATAACGAACGTTAAGTAATTAAACGTAATGAACTAACGGTCGTTAAATGTTAAAGGAAAGGACTATATATGAAATTAGATGTCAAGAAGGTTCTAGAAACCTTATGGGTTCCCTAAACAAATCGTTTGGGGGTTACCATAACCCAATCCTACCCTAACTTGGACTCTAAGTTTCTACAAGTATAAATACAAGGCTTAGGGTCATTGTTATTTACTCTTGTACACCTAAACCTAAAAACCTAAACTTGTTTGTGTGTTTTTTAGTCCATACGATCGGATCTCTACTCCTAGGGATCGATTACTTTTGTTTTTCCTTAACAAATGTTTTGTGTTAATTAAACTAGCATTTACTTTAATTCGTTAATAGTACATGCGTACAAGAATGTAGTACAATCACACTATTGATTGTATCTTGGATTGAATTACAAAACGGTAAGGGGTAATTCTTATAATCCTATAAACCCTAATTAGGATTCATCCAATTGCTAGTTTTGTGGATTTGATTCTTGTTCTGCTAGAATCAATAAAGGTATGCATATTCTTGTTTATGTTAATTAATTATTCGTTAATCTTTCCTATACGCTTCCGCATGTGTACTTGATGTTTATTGTTTATATTTATGATTAGTCATGTTATATAATTCCAACAGTGGCATCACGAGCTTGGTTTAATGAGTAATTAATTACTAAACGCGTAAAAAACAAATAATTGTTATGTGTTTAATTATATATGTCGACCTAAGGTTTAGGGTTTTGAGACCCTATTTTTTTGGGCCGATTTGCCCTAATTCGGATTTTTTTTTAAAATAATTAATTAAAAAAAAATCAAAGTACTGTTCATCGGGTTACTGTTCACCGCGACACTGTTCATCGGACTGTACTGTTCATTGGGATGTTACTGTTCATCGGGCTTTTACTGTTCATTGGACTGTTACAGTTCATCCGAGAAAAAAAATTAAAGTTTTTTTTAATTGAAATAGAAACCCTAGGATTGCATGATATAATTACGTGTTAATTCTATGTGACCTTGTGGCTATTTGAATAATTATTATGTTATATCCATGATAATACATGCATGTTTGTCATGGATAGTTGCTTGAATATTGTTTAATTGTTAAGATATCTTTATCACATGTTTATTTATGATAAATCTTAGAATTGGGGAAGACTCCAATTATATACATTAATGAATCAATTATGTGCAATTTGGTATATCATTAATTATGGGTTTACGCAATCGATTCGTCGATGTATGTGGCTCACTTTCAATTGAGAGAGTGAAAGCCCTAATTAATATATACATTAATTAACCTAGACATTGATTATTAATAGGGTTTCATCGAATAAGTTGCATGTGGCTACTTGTTTACACGTATAAATTGTTTATTATGTGCGAATTGTTTTTAGTTGTTTATTTTTTATTTGATTACTTGTTTGTTTATTATGTGTGACAGTTTTAAGCAAAGGGTAATTTTAAATAGAAAAATAATACGGACTACAATGGTGAAATTTGATTTGTTTTTTGAAGAGTTAAGTTTTCAATGGTTTAATTGATTGATGATTTTGGTACAAATTGATTGATGATTTTGAAGAGTTAAGTTTTCAAGAGTTAAGTTTTCAATGGTGAAATTTGATTTGTTTTTTGAAGTGTTAAGTTTTCAAGGGTAATTTTAAGCAAACTATAAAGGGGTTAATAAAGAAGTGCGCACAGTCACACTGAAAGGATGTCTAAGGTTATGCTTTTGCGCTTACCTGGTCCTCTGCCCCCTGTGAGTTCGATTGGAGCTACTTAGTAAGCCATAAATGTACAAACTCAGCTTAAGGGCGAATTAGTTTTAATTCCATGCGCCACTTCGGTGGTAATTACCCGAAACACTAAGTGTTTACACTTATGCAAAAGTACGGTATAATGGACGATAATTATCGCTAAATTCCTTGATTGGTGAACCCAATACCTCAATCAAAACTTTGATAATTTGATCTTTATGAATTGGTAATAAAAAGTTTTTTATTAAATTTATGCTACAAGATAAATGCATGACATATTTGTACATATTTGATTTGACCATATAAAATCAAAACTAGTACCCTTTTAAATTAAGTTATATGCCATCTAATTAAAAGAAACACTTGAAGTTGCAATTTATGTCATGACAGTACTTGGCTAGATTGTGATGGAGAGGTAAATCTCTATGTAAAGTCAGACCTTACATGGACATATTTTCAGTTTTTTAAGTTAGACACTTAAGTTGAGTAGGAAGTGAGAACTGGACTCAAGGCATAAGATGAGATGAAACATGTTTATATTTGCAATAGCGTTGGAAAATATAAATCCCATAATGATCTAGGAATTGGAAATTGTTTGCCAATTATTGTTCGACAGATTACCCTATTATATGCTTTCGTTACTAGCAGATCAACTGATGTAATGGAACTATGATAATTTGGATCCTAGTTTTTAAGAAAATTCTATGGTTATATGAATATTACCTTGGGTATTTTATTTTCTTGAAAAGTTTAATTATCGAAAATACTAAAATTGAATTTTGCTAATTCTTTAAATGTATTAATGCAACATTAAACCGTAAACGTAGGTTATTCCTGTATTGGTAAATTGATCTAAACCTGTAAGGGTTTTTGGTAGAGTCAACTTTGCTAAATGAATAAACCTAGTCCTCTTTTTATAAGAAAGAGTGAGATTAAATCTTATTCCTTTTCATGAATGAAGAAAGGTATGATAGGACAATTAGAATTGTCTAAATTCTAAATATATAACTCGTAAGCAAATTTTAATAGTTAAGAAAATTGCATATTTCTGAGTTATTAAATTAGAAGCTAGACTAATTACTGTATAATTGGTAAAAGACAAACTAGCATATTTTATCTATTGTTGTGCTTTAACCATTTAAAAGTACTACTTACAATTGTTGGAATAGTAGAACTATTAAGAAAGAAATTGCATGCCAAATTTTTCAAGTTAATAGCATTGATGGATAGTTCATCATCCACATAGTAGAATACACTCTTTAAGTACATAAGTAATTGTTATGTATGAACTTTCTCAAAAGTGTAGGGAAGTAAATAGAACACTATTTTCTTTCATTGGTTAATGAAACACTTGCAATATTGTCAAATCCAGTGGGAGTATTTTGTTCTTATTACCGAATAAGGAATTAATGTAATGATCTCTAATTCAGTGAGAGTTACAAGCTTTGTCATTTTGGTAGTAACCCAGATTATCTCTAGAATGTCTTAAGATAATTACTTTCCACTTGTAGACACTTATGTTTTCAAGGATAGTCATGTACGTTTCCTTATTAGACAACGAAGTGGTTCTACATCTACTAGTTATGCTAATATCAATGACACAATCATATTAGTCACATAAACAAACATATGTCGTGTTGTTTATCTGCTACATGATGTTGTTCCATGCACAAGTGGGAGAAATCTATATTGTGTGCAAGGTACAACATATAGGTATATGATTTAATGGATTCTCTTGACTGCAAGGTAAGAGACTAACATTCTAATATAACTTGTACATATCTAATTCAAGAAACACTTGGTGTTGCAATTTACGTCATGTCAGAACTTGGCGAGATTGCAACAACAAAGTAAATCTCCATGTGAAGTCAGACCTTGCATGGACATATTTGCAGTTTCTAAATTAGACAAGTATTTAGAATATGTGTCAAAATGATATATAAGACTACTTCAAATTAAATATTTATGTATTATTAGAATGACATAAATAAATGAAGTAATCTAATACTACTTCAATTTGCTTATTTATGTATTTTGGAATGACATAAATGAAAAATAATGTAGTCCTACATTATTGTGAAGTAAAATAAATTAACTTGAAATTACAATTGAAACCAAAAGTTGTGTTCATAATTACTTTAGTTAAACATGTTTATGATTCATTGTAAAGACATAAACATAAAGTCTTTTAAGACTTATAATAAAGTAAGACGTTAACTTGTTAGGTTTTTTAATTAAGACATATACAAGAAGTCATTGAGTTGATCAATGATTTATAACGTATAATGGGATTATAACAGTTTATGTTTTCTTGATGAGACATGGATATGAAGTGACTTGGTTAAAGAGTACTTATGTTATAAAGTATGCAATTGGCTTGAAAAGTCTATTATACCATTAAGTTGACTTAGTTGGTAAATAGGTAAGCCAAAAGGAATATGTTTATCTTATATATTGTTAGATTGTCTTATAATATTAATTCTAATGAATACCACAAGTTGATGGTATGTTCATTTAAGAGAATCAAACTCTATTTTATTGGTTTGATTCAAGGTAACCATAACTTCTTTCTTAAAAAGTAACAAGGTTAGAAAATTGAGTATGGATTGAATATACTCAATATGACTCCAACCTAGAAGATTGTTAAAACACTATTTCATTATGGAATGTGATGAATCATATTAAGTTTTAAAATTGAAGATTCTGAATTTGTTAAACTACTTATGAATAGGTTATTAACAAACTAAAGTCAGGAATTGTCAATGTGTATTTGTAATGTCCCAAAAGGAGAACAATGTAGTTTTGCTCTATTTGCTAAGTATATATAGATAGTCTATATATTACAAAAGGCAAGTGGGATTTTTTTTTTTTTTTTTTTTTTTATCTTGAAAGATAAAATTACAAGATACATAATCTTCTAAAACACACTAGTAAATATCAGGATGAAGTTAGACATGTAAATGATAGACCTCATGATGATGGAATTTTCATTCATAGATCTGCAAGGATATCTCAGATATTTGATTTATATGCTGAGAAGAACATGAGTAACAGGATTGTAGTAAACCTGAAAATCTTTATGATGGATTACCAAATATTGAATTGGGTAAATTACTCATACTATGAATGCTAAAGATGTTGTCCATAAAGATAATCAATTTTGGAAATTTGGTTTATCTTAATAGTTAGACTAGAGAATGGAAATGAGTTTCTTCAAAGAGATGAAAAACCCTAGTGGTTTGAATTTCTATGTAAAAATCATATGGACAAAATTTGTACACATATTTAATGCATGTTTTATGACAAGATTATTAATTATATTTAAGCAATTAATTGTGATTGAATATTCTTTCCTAGAGACATTAAATATATATAAAGATGATAATTGTCATACTTGTTTTCATTAATATGAAATATGACAATGGAATATCAAAACTCTTTCTTGCGAAATTACTTGAGCGAGGACGGTAAGTAATCGAAAGGTTTTTTGAATTCATATAATCTTTAGAAGAGTACGAAGTGCAATAATTCATGAATGGATAAATGCATGCATCTATGAAATTATTCTTATGTTTAGTTATTAAATCATAGTTTCGATTTATAATTGAAATAAGATAAATTTTAAGTGTTCCTGAAAGCTAGTGGGAGTATTATGTTAAATCTTATATGTTGTATAACATATAGGAAGTAACATTCCTTGTAAGCTAAATGTTAAGTCTTAGATTGGAATGAAACTTCACTTATAAGATTTAAGAATTAAAACATACAACCTTGGAATATATGTTTATTATTAATAAACATGTGCAGTAAAATAAATGATTCTAATAAAACATGATATATCATTTGACAAATGGATAAATATCTTTTGGCAAGATAGAACATGAATGAAATCTAAGTTTGATCTGTAGATTCATCATGTTGTGTATTAAAATTGTTGTATCATTCTTGAATAAGAAGTGATTTGACAACATTGATGTCTAACTAAAAGTTATTAGATAACTTGTGTAATGAATATTCTAATAGAATTATATCCTCAGCCTGGAATTGCTCATAGATTCTCTGGATGAACAATATGTCAATTGTTGTAAAAATTGTCATCAGCTACAAACTTGAAAGTTTAGAACACATCAAATATTACACAATAAGATATTATAGTTTATGGAATTTTAATGAGCATATTGTTGTTTGTATACAATGATGCTGGTTTAATTGAGATGACACTCAATACTAGTCATGGTAAGATTTCATCCTTGTTAATGGCCATGTGAACTAGTTGTGCTACTAAAAGCACAGTTGCATTATACATTAAAAGAATAAGAATACTTTAAACTTTAAAATGTTTGAAAGTTTAAATTGTCATAAATTGGTGATAGAGGATGTCACACACTTTATGAATTATTATGTGGATTGGTGAATGCACACATACAAGGACTTCACTAATTGAATTCTTGAAATAAGTATTCTCAAAATTACGATAGATCAGGTTGGTTGATTTATGCTTTGTCAACAAGTATGATTGTCATTACTTGAGGCATAATTCATCAACTAGAATTTTCATGCATTGATCTATTTAGTATTTGGATAAGGGATGTTAAACAATTGTTATAATAAATCAAGTACTTGCTATGTTTGATTTTATAATATATTGTATCCTATATTTGCATGTTTAATCTGTGAATAAATTTATTTATTCTAAATCGTCCGTTGTCAATTAATGATATGGGAGTATCATTAAACTAAGACAAATCTGAGAGATATGGTAGAATATACTTGATAGTATATTGATGAGAATGCATACCAATTTCAGATGATATTCAATGAATTGAATATAGGACTTATCCCAACTACATGATTTTACTTTATGGATATTGTTATTAAGTAAATCATGAATAGTTATCCTCAGACTTGAGATACCAGATAAGTGTCATGAATGTAGTGCACTTCTGTGGAACAACTTAACGCTATACGTAACTGGTTGTCATAAAGGTTGTTTCCTGAAGTGTTGCAAAGTTCATGGGTTATTCTTGTAGTCAAGATAGAATTTGTTGCTTCAAATTTATTTGGAGTTTAATACTGCTGGGCCCCTCGTAGGGTTGACAAGATGTTTGCATTGCCATGCCCAAAATCTCCCCTAAATATGTTTAGAAGATTTGGTAATCTTGCTCAATCACTTATAACAAGAAACAGAATGGTTGAGTAAAGAATGACTTAATTCCATATCTTTATTTAACATGGTATTAGAAACAAAAGGATAATAATAATGAGAAATCATTAAAAGGTTTTCTAGGAGCCTTGCTCGAGTTGTACTAGAGGCATCGAAGTGTTGCTAGACGCTAACCGATGTGATCACACTATTAAGATATGTCCAAGTGGGAGCTGTTGGTTCAATGGAAAAAATATTAATAGATGTGTGTTAGGATCAAACTCAAGACCACGGGATTGCACACTTTACGTATGAGAATTAAAGTTTAATAATTAAATATAAAATGTTATATTTAGTTATTATTTACACAAAACGTATAACGAACGTTAAGTAATTAAACGTAATGAACTAACGGTCGTTAAATGTTAAAGGAAAGGACTATATATGAAATTAGATGTCAAGAAGGTTCCAGAAACCTTATGGGTTTCCTAAACAAATCGTTTGGGGGTTACCATAACCCAATCCTACCCTAACTTGGACTCTAAGTTTCTACAAGTATAAATACAAGGCTTAGGGTCATTGTTATTTAGTCTTGTACACCTAAACCTAAAAACCTAAACTTGTTTGTGTGTTTTTTAGTCCATACGATCGGATCTCTACTCCTAGGGATCGATTACTTTTGTTTTTCCTTAACAAATGTTTTGTGTTAATTAAACTAGCATTTACTTTAATTCGTTAATAGTACGTGTGTACAAGAACGTGGTACAATCACACTATTGATTGTATCTTGGATTGAATTACAAAAAGGTAAGGGGTAATTCTTATAATCCTATAAACCCTAATTAGGGTTCATCCAATTGCTAGTTTTGTGGATTTGATTCTTGTTCGGCTAGAATCAATAAAGGTACGCATATTCTTGTTTATGTTAATTAATTATTCGTTAATCTTTCCTATACGCTTCTGCATGTGTACTTGATGTTTATTGTTTATATTTATGATTAGTCATGTTATATAATTCCAACACAAACTACATAATTATGTAATTTTTAATGTCAGGTAGAAAGTAGTAGAAATTACCAGAATTTTTTCGGCCTTCTCATTGACCATTTTCTTTGTTAATGTGCAACTTTAAACTGTCCAATTTTTGTTACTTGTTCCCCTTTTCTCTTTTTCTGTTTCTACATATATCATAATACAATTCCAAAAAGAAAAAATAAGAAATAGATATATTAATTATTCATAAAATTAACTCACCGTATTAACTCTTCTCGCAGTCGAAAGGGTGCCAACTACGGGTGGAATTTGGTTGAAAGATCTGTTTTTCCTGTTTATAGCGCTTATCTTCTATGAAGTCAAAAGTTTAGACAACATTGTAATTTGAAATATGTATTCTTTATCAACAAACTTTTACGTACTTAGAAGAAGAATAAAAGGGAGCTTATAACCTGAAATGCTTCGCTTGCAAACTTCTCACACAAATTTACCCAATCACGGGTCTGCACACCATTTGGGGGATGCATCATTGCGTCCTCTTTACTTGGATATTTTTTTAAATGAAGGTGCAATTCATTATGAAAGACAACATAGCTCTATAATGAAAGACAACAAAGCTAAACATATAGCACAAAATGCCTTCCTCTTTCCTAAAATATGCATGACAGCAGAGGCGGAGCCACATGTTCAGTAGTGGGGGGGCGTTGCCCCCGACGAACCTCTCGTTGGGATTTTAGAACCAGTTAACCATTAACCTCTACGAGTACGTAGCGGATATTGGATCTAGTTAACGCAATTATGTTAAGCACGTAATTAATAAACAAATAATTAATACAATATTAATTAATTAAAAGGGATAAAGAAAAGCTAACCTTGCTTGGCAATTGATCTCTAGTAACGGAACAAGAAACCAAAACGAAACCTTAAGTATCTAAAATAGATACCCCGAAGAGTATCACACACAAACCCGATTAACGTATACGTTCGATTAACGCTAGTCGAGAACGTAAACTATAAAACCAAACAACCCTTGTAACTTGAATCAATACCCACGTACAGAAAAACCTCCAAGGAACTTTTCACCTTCTGTTTGAGATCAATAAAGCTGGAAAACAGCTTCTTAAGTATTACCCGATATCGGACACGCCTTGTCCGATATCACCACTTTTGTCCGAGATGTAAAAAAAACGAGCAGGAGCAGATTCACCCTCTTGTTTCTTCTGTTGTGTGTCGACAAGGAGACTAGTAAACAAGATCTAACTAATTTATCTAAACACTTGTCTATATTACAAGTTTAGAACTTAACCAAACTTCAAATCCCTTAATTGTTTTAATGAAGCAAACGACCAAGAGTAATGGAGCAGGAAACGAATCAGTTTTTAGGGATTAAGGTGATGTTGTTATGCGTGAGTTTTTGTGTAGGGTGTGTTTGTTTATATAGTCAAGCAATCCAAACCTAAGTAGGATACTTTGGCTTGGTCGACAAGTCATAAACAAACCCAAACCCATTCATACTCTAGTACCCGATCGGTTTAGGATTAACTAGGCCCAAGGCAACCCATAACCGACCCACATTAAGAACAAAAATCAGTCCATGGGTCAAATATATGATTCGGGTCAATATCATGCATAACGGGTAAATATTATTCAAGTATAGTTTTACGTTCAACACGTATACTCGTGTTTATCGCGTGTGTCCCTTCGGCTCATACACAATTAGTCGTCTTGTCGTGTTTTAAGACTCCCACAAACCAACAGCTCCCACTTGGGAGTTGGTGTGTCGAATGGCACACAAAACTAACAACGGAAACGCCTAGCAAACGCTCTCACTCGCTTTTTAACTAAAAGTGTATGAGAGAATAGTTTCGTAAAAGTTTCTCAATAGCATGGTCATTCAATGTCTTTCTGTAATTATCCTTTGTTATAGATACCGTTAAACCATGGATTATGGATCTCAAATCATTCAATATAGTTTAACCATTTAGAATCTCGTTATAGATTTTAATTCAGATATACCAAATGTAATCAAGAATCATCTTGTATTACCCTTTGGGTCTGGCCAGACAGTTATCTGATTAAATCTGGAGAGGCGCCATGGTATCTTTCTGCACATAGGTTTGGTACCAAATCCTTTATTGACTACAAGTGTTGTGGATGCTGCTTCACATCACTCCGAAATATAGCTTTTATAACTACCTTGTTCAGATAGCGTTTTGCATATACTTACAAAAAGTGATATCCACACATAACATAACTTACTTGCATCTCAAGTCTAAGGACGAAGATAACAAACCATTTTCAATATTTTACTTATGACAATGATCCAAAAGTAAATGTTTGAAAGTTGGGGAATCCAATATGCATCTCTAGTGAATACATATGAGTTTGGCAGGAACAATCCGAATTCTCATTAGAATAATAACCAACACTCACATTTGCCTTATCATAACAATATTCCCATATTGTTAACCGACAATGGACATATTTAGAATGATAAATCATTTCATGGATTAAACATGCAAATATGGAATAACAGATTATATGAATATAATAAAAAATACCTCGTATCTTTATTAATCAGGAAATAATAACTTTCTTACAACTCCAAATAATCCAAATACTAATTAACACATAGTTTACATGAGACTACTAGCAGGTACCAAACCTATTTCTCTAGTCAATTTAGAATGCTTAGGGAAATCCAAAGCTTTCGTAAATGGATCAGCTAGATTTTCATCTATGTGAACCTTTAATATCTTCACATCGCCCATTTTAATGTTCTCTCGAAGATAATGAACTTTAGCGCGATAATGTCTAGCACCTTTAGTGATTCCGCTTTCATTAGCTATAGTAATGGCTCCAGTATTATCACAATACGTATTTATGGGTTCTTCTATTGTGGGAACAATATTCAACCCAGAAATGAATTTACGAATCCATACAGCCTCTTTTGATGCATCACAAGCAGCAATATACTCAGCTTCAGTAGATGAAGTAGCAAAAATACTTTGCTTTGTGCTTTTCCAATCAACAGCACCTCCATTAAGAACAAATACATATCCAGTCTGAGATTTTAAGTTGTCAGCATCTGTCAGATATCCAGCATCAGTGTAGCAAGAAACCCTGAGCTCTTATTCATCTTTCCCTCCATAAATCAGAAACATATCCTTAGTATTGCGTAAATACTTAAGAATATTTTTCACAGCAGTCCAGTGAAGTTCACCTGGATTCTGTTGAAATCGGCTTGTCACATTCAGTGCGAACGCAACATCAGGACGAGTACATCTCTCACATCATACATAATAGAACCTATAGCCAAAGAATAAGGAATTCTTTGCATGCGCTCTTTCTGAGCAGGTGTTTCAGCACCTTGTGACTTACTCAATTTAGGCTTTTCTTGCATTGGGATTGCGCCACGTTTGGAGTTCTCCATACAAAATCTTTTCAAGATTTTCTCAATGTAAGCACTTTGATTCAAACCAATCAATCATCTAGATCTGTCTCGATAGATCTTGGTTCCAAGAATATATGCAGCTTCTCCTAAATCTTTCATGGCAAAACATCTTCCAAGATAGGATTTTACATCTTGTAACATTGGAATATTGTTTCTCATAGTCAATATGTCATCAACATATAGAATTAGGAAAGTGACATAACTCCCACTAGCTTTCTGATATACACATGGCTCATCTTGATTTTGAGAAAATCCAAATTTCTTTATCTCATCAACAAAACGCTTATTCCATTGCCTCGATGCTTGCTTAAGTCCATAAATGGAACGCTTGAGCTTGCATACACGGTTAGGATATTTTGGATCAACAAAACCCTCAGGTTGCTCCATATAGACCTCTTCGTAAAGATGTCCATTGAGGAAGGCAGTTTTGACGTCCATTTGCCATATCTCAAAGTCATAGTATGCTGCTATGGCTATGAGAATCCTTATAGCTCTAATGTCTGCTACAGGAGAAAAGGTTTCTTCATAATCAATCCCGTAGGTTTGAGTAAAGCCTTTTGCTACGAGAAGAGCTTTAAAGGTGTATACCTTACCATCCATATCAGTCTTCTTCTTGAAGAGCCACTTGCTGCCAACTGTCTTGCAGTTAGGAGGAAGCTCAACTAAGACCCAGACATCATTGTCTTTCATGGATTGCATTTCCACATTCATTGCATCAAGCCATTTCTTGGATTCAGGATCCAGCAATGCAGCTTTATAGTTATTGGGTTCACCAAGATCCCCTAACTCATGTTCCTCAGCATCAGTGTATAAACACATACGGTCAGGAGCACGGCGTGTCCTATTGGACTTTCTAATGGGAAGAATATCACTTTGAGGTTCTTCAATTTCTTGATCATCCTCATCGTGATGAATGCTAGTGTCTAAAGAAGGATTTGTATCTTCTTCTTGAAGTAATTCAAGATCATCCATACTCCCACTTTCTTTAAGATCCATAAGATTACTCTCAAAGAACTCAGCATTTCGAGCAACAAAAACTTTGTTCTCAGATGGAAGATAGAAATAATATCCCATAGTTTCCTTAGGGTATCCTACGAAGATACACTTAACAGCTCTAGGTTCAAGTTTGTCAGGTTTGGTAAGTGTATCACGCTTAGCAAGTGCCTCACAACCCCAGACTTTTAAGTAAGACAGCTTAGGGGCTTGCCCATGCCATACTTCGTATGGTGTCTTATCAACCTTCTTAGTTGGAACCATATTGAGAATGCGTGCAGCAGACTCAAGGGCATAATCCCAAAAGGACTTTGGAAGAGTAGTTTGTTTCATCATAGAACGCACCATGTCAAGCAGGGTTCGATTTCTCCTCTCAGATACACCATTGTGTTGTGGAGTATAAGGAGGAGTTCGATGGGCAATAATCTCATGCTCCTTCAGATGATCCAAAAACTCTTGACTCATATATTCACCTCCATGGTCAGAACATAGTGATTTTATGGTCTTCCCGAGTTGATTTTCTACTTCCTTTTGAAACACTTTGAATGTTTCAAACACTTCATGTTTATGTTTCAGCAAATAAACATAACCATGTCGACTATAGTCGTCAGTGAAAGTCACGAAGTAATTTGCTCCTTGTCTTGAAGTGATTCTAAATGGGCCACATACATCTGAGTGTATAAGTCCAAGTAGATCTTTAGCCCTTTCCACTTGATGTGAATAAGGTTTTCTAGCCATCTTACCAGACATACAAGCAACACACTTTTCAAGAGACTTAATGTCAGATGAGTTGAGAAGTCCATCGTGTTGCAACTTCTCCATGCGTTTCTTGCTAATGTGTCCAAGACGACCATGCCACAAGAGAGCAGAGTCCAAGTTAGTCTTGGCTCTTTTATTGCTTACAGCAAACATAGAACTTTCATTTGTATTCGAACAAGACATTTCAATTTCAAAAACACCATCATGAGGAATAGCAGTAAAATAAACAACGTTATTCCTATAAACTAAAATATAATTATTCGATTCAAAGCGGTTAATAAAACCATCGTCATACAAATGAGAAACTAAAATAATCCCCCTAGTAATAGAGGGAGCATAATGACAATCATTTAAAACAATAACTAATCCACTTGGGAGAGATAAATGATAACTTCCAATAGCTTCAACTTCTGCGCATTGACCATTGCCCACGTACAAACTTAAAGCTCCTGGCTTCAGCTTCCTACTGCCCCTTAGACCCTGAGTATTATTACAGATGTGAGTACCACAACCAGTGTCATATACTAAGGATGATTTAGGGAAAGAGTAGAGTTCTATAGTGAAAATACCTGAAGAACTAGCTGCAAGAGATTGTTTCTTCTTTTTCATTAACTCGGCGAGATACTGGGGACAATTCCTTCTCCAATGTCCTGTCTCACCACACTGGTGACAGGTAGCGTCCTTTGCTGGATTATCCTTCTTGGGTGGTGGAGGAATCTTGGGTTTGGATTTAGATGAAGAAGCATTGTATGGCTTATACTCAGGAGCATAACCAAACTTGCTGTTTCCATTCCTACGATTCCCCTTAGCAGCCTTAAATGATTTATTCTTCTTTTGGTTTTTCTGGACCTTACCACCACACACATAATGGAGTGCAGGTGCAACATCTTTCTTTGGCAACGTCTGCTCATGTTGCTTAAGCATAGCATGTAGTTCATTCACAGTCTTCCCCATGCTGTGCATATTAAAGTTCTGCACAAACGTAATGTACTCTTTAGAAAGACCGATGAGGATCAAACTAACTCCATAGTTCAGAGTAACTAGGTGACCAAGACGTTCCAAGTTGTCAATATAGCTCTTCATCTTCAGAACATACGAGCTAACCGATTGACCCTCTTCCTGCTTGCAAGCGTGGAATTCACGTGCAGTTTGTAGAAGCTCTTGTTCTACTTGTTGGGAGAACATAGACTTCAACTCCTGAAGCATGTCATAAGCACCAAGATGAGTTAGATTTCGTTGGATCTCTAACTCCATGGTCATGAGCATGAAGGCAGCTATGTCCTTTGAACCTTTGACCCAAGCAGTGTGAGCTGCAAGAGCCTCAGGTAGGACAGGGTGGCCAGGAGTAGCAACAGGTGCTGCAGGTATGGGATGCTCTAGATAAGCTTCCTTATCTTCAGCTGATAGTATGATGCGAAGCTGGCGATACCAATCAATGAAATTAGGTCCAGTGAGTTTTTGTTTCTTAAAGAAACTCCTGAGTAATGAACTATTTCCGACTGAAGTAGTCATCTACAATTGAAAAGTTCAAAATAATTAGTATTTTCGATAATTACATTTTTAAAAGAATTAACTACCAAATTAATTACTAATAAGACTAAGATCCATCTTGCAACCCCATTTAACTACCATAGGTCTGACCAGTGTATAAAAAAATAGGACAAGAGGTAAGCGACGAGCGTTAATTGCATAATGCAACTCTTAGACTTTATGAGACTGTTTAAGGCATTAGTATCAAGTAATAATGTCAAAAGCATGTTTAGTTCTCATCTTATGCCTCTGGTTCAAGGTCTGACCAAGTTAATTCAAGATAAGTTGACCAAGTATAAACGTGTAAAAATAACCATAGGTCTGACCAGTGAGAAATAATTACCATGGGTTGAAAAGGCCCTTAGGTCAGACCAGAGACGTCAATCCAAGTACACGTGTTCATAGTTGGATGGCATAGACTTAAAATTAACAAATAGGTATGCACATATAAATGTGGTACAAGTCGTGTACAAAGAAGCATGCAAAACAACTTTGTAACACTAATTTTAAAAACTTTTTGGTAATGACACTGTAGTGATCATCACAATTCATGGTAGCTCCAATCGAACGCACAGGGAGGCAGAGGACCAGGTAAGCGCTGAAGCATAACCTTAGACACCCTTTCAGTGTGACTGTGCACACTTATTTGAACCCCCTTTTGAGTTTGTTCTAGTGGGTGAGCCGTACATCCCAAGTGTTCATACCGTCTAGTTTTTAAATTCTTGAAAACGTGTTTCATATGTTAGGTCACTTTATTTTACAAAAAACAATTTTCCACGAATCAAATAGCAGGTCACAATGAGTATGTTATTTAGGCGTGTAAATAAAGACCAATATTAATGTTATGGTTACGATATGTATTATTCCATATTGCATACAATTAGGTGTCAAAGCAAGTAATAATGCACATATAGGAATCACAAACATACAAGCATAAACATCAATATAAATAACCACATATTGTTCCGAGTTCTCTTGCGAGTCTTCCCCAAACGGAGAACCATAAGACCGTCACTAGGATGTAATACCTAGATCGCCCCATACATCACTTAGAAAAGCAATTGAGTGGGTCTTGTGGCCGGAAAACACATAAAATAGCATGGCAATCTCAATTAGCAAGTAATTATGCAATTTTATGTATTTATAAACCACTATGTAATTCTAATTATCATAATAATTCTAATTAACAACTAATAAAGACAAATTAACTTTTAATTCTAATTAGCAAGTAATTTTTAATTAACATGTAATTCTTAATTAACAATTTAATTTTAATTAACAAAATAATTATAATTAACATGTAAATTAAATTCTAAATATCAAGTAATTATAATTAATAAATTAATTCTAATTATCAATATAATTTTAATTTGTGTGTCACTAGTTATTATTTATTATAAATTGACACGTATTGCATATAATTGTCAAAATTAAAATAAAACAAAATAACTAAACTAGGTTTCATGCAGCCTTTTAGAACATGTTTATTAATATCAGAAACGTGTAACCCATAATCGCAAAAACGAGTTGACTCGTGATGCCACTGTTGGGATTTTAGAACCAGTTAACCATTAACCTCTATGAGTACGCAGTGGATATTGGATCTAGTTAACGCAATTATGTTAAGCACGTAATTAATAAACAAATAATTAATACAATATTAATTAATTAAAAGGGATAAAGAAAAGCTAACCTTGCTTGGCAATTGATCTCTAGTGACGGAACAAGAAACCAAAACGAAACCTTAAGTATCTAAAATAGATACCTCGAAGAGTATCACACACAAACCCGATTAACGTATACGTTCGATTAACGCTAGTCGAGAACGTAAACTATAAAACCAAACAACCCTTGTAACTTGAATCAATACCCACGTACAGAAAAACCTCCAAGGAACTTTTCACCTTCTGTCCGAGATCAATAAAGCTGGAAAATAGCTTCTTAAGTATTACCCGATATCGGACACGCCTTGTCTGATATCACCACTTCTGTCCGAGATGTAAAACAAACGAGCAGGAGCAGATTCACCCTCTTGTTTCTTCTGTTGTGTGTCGACAAGGAGACTAGTAAACAAGATCTAACTAATTTATCTAAACACTTGTCTATATTACAAGTTTAGAACTTAACCAAACTTCAAATCCCTTAATTGTTTTAATGAAGCAAACGACCAAGAGTAATGGAGCAGGAAACGAATCAGTTTTTAGGGATTAAGGTGATGTTGTTATGCGTGAGTTTTTTGTGTAGGGTGTGTTTGTTTATATAGTCAAGCAATCCAAACCTAAGTAGGATACTTTGGCTTGGTCGACAAGTCATAAACAAACCCAAACCCATTCATCCTCTAGTACCCGATTGGTTTAGGATTAACTAGGCCCAAGGCAACCCATAACCGACCCACATTAAGAACTAAAATCAGTCCATGGGTCAAATA
The DNA here is from genome assembly GCA_910596185.1 of Chrysanthemum makinoi. Classification (NCBI taxonomy): domain Eukaryota; kingdom Viridiplantae; phylum Streptophyta; class Magnoliopsida; order Asterales; family Asteraceae; genus Chrysanthemum; species Chrysanthemum makinoi. Next base: position 110,158,867 of record OU343224.1, on the reverse strand, counting down.
TATGATTCGGGTCAATATCATGCATAACGGGTAAATATTATTCAAGTATAGTTTTACGTTCAACACGTATACTCGTGTTTATCGCGTGTGCCCCCATCGGCTCATACACAATTAGTCGTCTTGACGTGTTTTAAGACTCCCACAAATCAACACCTCTTGCGAATACCCAAAATACATAAGAAATTTTTTTTAGTTGCAACAAAAATGACTAGTGCCCTCAGGAAAATCATCCGAGTGCCCTCGACACACTTTCAAGCTATTTAACAACCAAGTGTGCTTTAATGTCGAAACTAGTCTTCTGTGTTTAGTTCATCGGAAAAAATGGTGTAAAAGGGTATGTGGGTTGGCAAGTGAGAAAGTAGATAGTGGTGAAATGGTAGGGTAGTCACGTGGTAGGATTTTTTAAATATGATATGATATAAAGTAATATATTTATTTATAACAACATTATTTATTTATTCTCAAACAAGATTATATTTATTTATGCTTAAACAAGATTTATAACAACATTATTCCACTAAACAAGTATGAGGAGAACAGATGTACATAGTTACACCCCTACTTAAACAATATTTATATTTTTTATATCAAAAAATATAAAATCATTTTATATTATTTTGAAATAAACTTATACTTTTTGATAAATATAAACTGTTTTTTGCACTAAATAAGCATGTTTTTCACTTATTTTTGCTCACTAAAAACTAAATTTTGTTGTTTTTGGTGTGGCTATTTTTGTGATGTTTGAATGTTGTTCGGGGCTACTGCCTTGCTGTTGTAGTTTTAGCACAATGTAAGATGTTTTTCTGTAATATTAAGTCGTTTAAAAAAACATTTTTTAACAACTTCTTTAAAGGTAATATATTTTTGCCCTCCATATGCTAATTTTTGGCTCCGCCACTTCATGACAGACAATGGTTTTCTACAGATGCAAGTATGGCTTTTCGTTTTAATTGTATTTACATTTGTCACCCTTATGTTTTGATGCTTTACAAACCGGCTTCTTTATATGACCTAGTGAGCATATTTTTCTAGTGTTTGTGATCTCAGATTATTTAATTGAGTTAAAAGGGGAGGATCACAATAATGTGTTCTCATTCGTGTTATAGATATAGCAGTTTTAAATAAGTATCCCGTCAGAGGTAAGAATCACTTGAGGACAAGTGATAATTAATCTTCCAGAGTCATATTCCACGACCCGATATGAATTGAAATTTACGTTTGAGTCTTTTGTTTGATGCTTGATTATCGAATATTTTTGGTTCGGTTTTATAAAAGATTTTAAAAAACTATTTTAAATAATTTAAAGGAAACTACAAATAATGATGACAAAAACAATTTCTAAATATGATAATAAAGGATATGCTTGTCAAGTGAGGTGAAAATATCATTAAGTGTGAATTGTCATTTAAAAGTGTTGAATTAATACCCGTCTAAACAAATATTTTTTTCACAACGTTGGTTTATTTTGAAAACGATTCGTTATCTTGGTAAAAATTAACTAGATTTAAATAATTAATTATCCTAACGGCTTTTGCCCGTCAAAACAACCAACTAAATAGATATAAAATAATCCGAAAATTATTAATTAACAATCTTACTTAATTGCTTAAATTAATGATTGACTACCCTAACGGCTTTTGCTAATCAAAATAACCAAAAATCAATCCAAGTAAACCAAAGATTATTAATCAACAATTCCTAAGTTTTCACACTTAAATCTCAAATCATTACTCACTTAACAAGCATATAAAAATCTATTCACAACTCATATTAATTAAGCTAACATCAACAAATCCAACAATAATAAGCATATTTCTAAACTAACTATTTTAACTAACTAAAAAGGTAAAGAAATAGAACCCGGTGAATGAGATGAGACTAATAAACCACCCCATCTTATAAACTTGAACAAACACTAAAGATTACTTATTTAGCAGCTTTTATTTTACCAACTAGTTACTAAAGTTGTGAACTTTATGCACTAATTAGTTTAATATAAACTATTAAAGCTATAAACTTTACTAAATAAGCTAGCTTATAAAACCCTTCAGCTCCACGCCTTATGATGTAGGATTGGATGCATAAAAATCAAAACTTTATAATGGTTAGTACAAATAAGCTAATGAATAAGCAATCTAAATAACTAAACTAGATCAAATAAGTTATTGATAAGCTAACCCGATCTAGAAGTACTAGTATTAAATCAAATAAGCTAAAAATCTAATAGATCTAAAACTAGTAGAATAATCGACACAAGCTAGGTAATAAGCTAGATCGATTAAGATGTAAAGAAAAATAAGCTAATATGATTAAAAGAAAATAAATAAGCTAAAATATTATATCTAAATCCACCCAAAACTAAGTTGTTCACTTTGAAAAGTAAGCGCGGATTGGTTATATTTAAGAACTAGATCTAAGAGAATAAGCTACAGTATAGCTTATTTGAGTAAAAACTGCTAACTTTAAAAGCTTTTTGAAATAAGTAATTAAAAACTATTTAGATATAAAGTAATAAAGAAGATTTGAAAAGAAAATAAATAAATAACAAAGTGCTTATTTGAATAAGCTATAACGAAGCTTATTTAGATTAGAAGATGAAAAAGGGAAAAAGAAAAATAAAGGATTAGAATAAGAATAAGCTAAGTAATATCGCAAATCTCCATCTTCATTAAGCAAATAAGTCGTTACAATAAGCTAAAAAGCTATTACAATAAGTTAGAAATAAGCTACTACGCTATTACAAAGAAATAAATCTACTACTATTCTAATGTGTGTGTGGTCTCTCCCATCCGGATGAAATGATCTAAAATATATAGCCCACTCAAGACAAGGGTGTTTTCATCATTTCCACGCACAACTATAAGCCAACGCATCTAATCATTTTCAACCAATCATTACGACACGTGTCACGCTGCTATTGGTCAGCCACCCTTCTAGAAACCTCGGACTGATACCTCGTACCTGCCATGTGAGTGCCTACCACCTCGTACCTACAGCGTCACAGATGTCACGTGTCGTCCTCTGATTGGTCAGCCGCCCTGCCATGTTTAAACCTCGTACTGACACGTTTTAGTTTGACATTGTGGCACTGCCTTTTAACCTTGTACTTGCAATTATGAGTCGTCAGTCGTCGCCACGTGGCAGGCTGTCATTGGACAGCCACCGCTACGTGGCAGCATGTGATTGGCCATTCGTCAGTGACGTCAGCGTATGGAGCCCACTTGCCAACGTGGCAGGTGGGGTCCACTTTTTCATGTGTCACCACCTAAGTGGTCTACGTGGAACTGACATGGCATGGCCAGTTATAACCAAAAGCACCCCAAGCCCGGATTGAACTTGAGACCTCTCATTTGAGAGGGAAGTGTGATTCCAGCTTGTTAGGAATTGGAAATTCCATGTTAAAGTGTCGGTCACCCCAATAATGGTCTAGCAAATGTTAGCTCGTAGATTTGTCGTTGTTTACATTATTAAGTAGTTAATTAGTTAGTTTGTAGCGTAGTTTAGTTTAGAGTAACACCGTGGAGGAAGGACGGGTCTTTACCCACTGTATGCCTGATCCACAGGCCGATAGGAGGTCGTGTATTCTGTAACTATAAATACCCCTTCCATCCATGGAAGGGGTGGAGCTTTCAATCTAACCTTTCACATTTTTGTTCTACAACTCTTTAGCAAGAAACTCCCTCTCTCTCTCTACTTTCTCTCTCTAATGGATAACATGTATTTTGATCATCCAAGACCACCCGAATCATCAACACAATAAAATATTCGATCCTGCAAATGGTATCAGAGCCAGGTTGTTGTGTTTTTATGATTTTGTGTGGTTTTGATACTGTTTTATGGGTAAACTGTTTTTACAAGTTTTGGTATTATTTGGTCATAAATATATCGATATCTGTCTTGTGAATTTTTGCAACTGTATGTGTCATTTTCTTCCAAGTCAGATTATTTATTTGGCTTTGTGACTTCTTGGTACCAACCCTGTTAAAAAAATGGTTATGTTTTGCAACTTGTGGTAATATTTCTTAATAGCGACTTGGTCATGTTTTTTAGGTCAATATGGGTCAAAAGATGCATTGTTATATAACTTATCTGGGTTTATCATCTGGTCATATTCTTGGGTCAAAAGATGCAGTTTTCTTGTCACTTTTTCTGGGTTACGCTTCATGGCGACTTGGTCAAGTTCTTCTTAGCAACTTGTCAAAAACGTCCAAATACAATGTACCTTAAATTTTAGCGACTTGGTGTGGCGAGTTGTATAAGAAATCTGCTTAGCGACTTGTATTTACAAGTCGTAGCGAGTTGTACCCTGTAGCTCCTATAGCGACTTGGTCAAATCTTGCTAGCGACTTGGTTTGGAAAAAGTAGTAGCGACTTGGTTTGAAAAAAATCGTAGCGACTTGGTTTGTAAAAGGTCGTAGCGACTTGGTTTGGAAAATTTGGCTAGCAACTTGCAACAAGAAAAGAAGAGATGAAGAAGAATTTGACTCAGACCTTGACTCAAAACAACATACCATAAACCAACATCTAACGACTTCAGTTACACTCAACATCATCAGTCCTACATCTAGACTCATCAAGAAACATCATTATCACTCCCCACATCTTATTCTAATATCAAGACTCGACTCAAATGTACATCACAGATCTCAGCCCATTTATTTGTGGTACTCATATGTAGGGCTGAGCATCGGTCTCGGACCGGACCGGACCGGACCGGACCGACCAAGACCGAGATCGAACTTGCCCAAAAGCCGAGACCGAGGACCGGACCGAATGTGGTCGGTCCGGTCCGGTCTCGGTCGGTCCATCGGTCGGTCCGGTCCAACTAGGCAAAATATCCGGTTTGTGGTCTGGACCGAACCGGACCGGACCGGACTGACCAAGACCGAGACCGAATTAGCCTAAAAACCGAGACCGAGGACCGGACCGAATGTGGTCGGTCCGGTCCGGTCCGGTCCGGTTTCGGTCGGTCCGGTCCGTTCGGGTCGTTTGCTCAGCCCTACTCATATGTACATCAAGACCTTTGGCCAAATACACGAAATAGAACTCATCATCGATCTATAGTCAAAGTTACTTATATTGTTAATATGTACGATGTCAGGAAAAAGAACGTAACAATATTGTTACTTCGTTTTTCATTAGTTCGAGATGTTTGATAACAATTCAAAACAAAATAATTCTTCACTTATGATTTTCGAACCCTAAAAGATGAGAAATAACAAGAGTTTTATTCTCTTTGCATTTTTTTGGTTCGTTAATTGTTAAAACAAGCAAATTAATACCTACCTTGAAGAGTTGGTTTGTCTTTGTGGCTGTCTCTTGTTCCTTGAAGCCATCCCTGTGGCATATTCGAGTTAGCTTAAAATCCGAGCCATCCCTGTGGCATTCAAGTGTTGAAATAAGGATGTTCTTCGGCTTGTGGGTTGCTGCATCGTGGTGTCTATGTCCTTAGGGTCTGTCAAACTTGTGATTGAGATAGAGATTAGGTGTTAAAGTTTTAAGATGAGGAGTTTGTTTTGAGATCCGGTTTTGGTTAAGTCAAGAGGGAGGCGGATATTTGGTGATAATATTTAGGGTTGTGATATGGATTAAGGCTATTGTGAGATGTGTGATGTGTTTTATACCTTGTCATATTATGGTTGGATTATTTCTGAATCTGGTAAAAAACTCATGGGCCGATTTGCTTTCATATGTATGGACTTGAATACTTGATTTAGTATGACTTGGACAAAGGGCTTGATGTTAACTATTTTAAGATGGGCCAATGATTTCGTGGGTAATGGTCAATTCATTTGTATATTGTTTGAGTATTCAAATATTCATGAGATTGTTTAGTATACGGTTTGAGTATTTTGATAATGGTAATTGATATTATGTGAAAGATGGAAGTTTGTTGCAATACGAGATTTGACGTGACTTAGATGATTGGATTAACTTTCATGGACCGGGTCTCGATAATTTCATGTTACCATGTTTGGGCCATACACATGCTTGGGTTGAATGGGCTTCACGTGAATTGGATTTTATGTGATTTGATGATGATGAGATTTGGGTTGATAATATGATTTGTTGTGCTGTGCAATTTGATAGTTTGTTTTATGCTTTTTCACGAAGGATACTGTGTTACGGCTTGAATTGATGATTGAACATAACTGACTACGGGGTTGTTTGTTCGGTATTTCCTATTTGGATTTGAAGTGAGGTCTTCCGGGCGAGTTTACTTACTTCATCTTCTTTCTTTCTACCCTTCCTCGAAGATGACTTGTTTGGGCATTTATAGAGAGTGATAAAGACTTGGCTATTTAGTTACGGTTGTGATTCTTTCTCGCTTAACCCACAACGTAACTATCACTTCGGTGTCTCACGCAATTGAGGATACGTCAAGAGGTTTTGTACATTGGGTACACCGTTTCTTCTTCACAAGGATTAGTACAAGTTTATGTAACAAATTTGGGGAATTTTACTTCATGCTCAGGTTTGGCATATCGGGTTTACTTTACCAAGTGGTCACAGCAATAGCCGTCAGATTATGTGGAAGATGTGTTTACCAAAGTGTTTATTGGATGGTTGATGATGGTGTTGATATTGGATAACGAACCGCTGATGAACCGCTGAATGTTCCCCTAAAACAGATATTCACTGAAACCAAAGTCGTCATAACATATTCAAGCTGACATTGTTTACGGTTTTGTCTTGATTTTGTAAAATCCCACGAAAGAACCTATTTCTCGGTTTAAATCATAGACTTGTAAAATCCCGTAACAATGGAAACATCCTTGTAAAGTGCATTTCCGGATCTATCCTACGGTTTATTCTTGGTTTTGTAAAATCCCGCGAAAGAAACTATTTCTCGGTTTAAACCATAGAATTGTAAAATCCCGTAATGATGGAACCATCCTGGAGAAAGGAAAGCTTATTTCAGGATCTTCTTTGATGCTGGTGCTACGTTTTCTGTTTCGAAGAAGGGATAAAAGAGTGTACTTCATGAATTGGATGTGTGTTTGGATTTTCGTCATGGCAGTTTGGTTATTACAAGGTTTTACGGGGTTATGTGCATGTAACCATGGTCGGGATGAAAACCATTATGATAGTTCACTTAAAACGTCAAAGGAGGCTAGATTTAAGCTTTTAACTAGAAGATGTGACAACGGAGTTAATTCAGTATTATCTATTTGAGGTTGAAGTGAAATATCACGGGCGAGTGTACTTAGTATCTGAAGGTATCGGGGATGGTTGGATGAAGATTCTTCAAGATCCTTGTTCAAGCTTATTATCCAAAATGAAGACTTGGAAATCTAGTTATTGTTGGGTGTCTTTTACCTTTTCTTTTACCACTTGGGGGAATTAGGCTCATACCACCACAAAATAACTATCACTTTAAAGAATTACGTTGTAGTGCTCAGTGTCACATTCAATTGTGGATTTTCAAGAGGTAATGTACGTCTGATACTTGATGGTTGGTTGGTTGAAGAGTATAGAGTACATAGAGAGTACTTAGATATGCTAATGGAAATCAGCACCGCTCTTTGTTTCATATGCGCAAGTTTAAGTCACGAGTTCGGGGTAGTTTACTTCAGGGTCAAATTCATCATATTGGTTTTTCTCCATCAGCTGCCACTACAAAGAGCCTACTGAATGATAATGGTGATGATTACATGTTTTGCCAAGAGATTGAATAGAGAGAGATTATGACGTCTGTTCACATCAGTTCAGGCCTCGTACTTCAACATTATGACGTATGAACACATCAGTTCATGCCTCGTACTCTAAAGAAAAGAAAAGTGTACGCGTCAGTGCACTTTATCTTCTGAAGAAGAGAAATCTTCTTATTAGGACCATTCTCATCAACATGCTTCATACTTTTTCCATGCGCTTCAGTCATCAAGTGAACCGGGCTTCTGTTGATTGTTTTCTTATTCCACTTGCTCAACTATAATGAAGATGGAGACATCATGTGCTAATATTGCGAGGGAGAAGTGTGAATAGACTACATTTGGTTAAGATATTCACTTATTCAATCAAGAATGGCAACTCCGTATGCAATTCTTGAGGGGGAGAAAAAGTGTGAATTTACTGCATGGTTGATTGATTTCAGAGATAAAATGGTCAAACGGCTCCAAACTCATGTAAGAACCGAGCGTCTTCTTATCGGGTCATCTTCACATGATGTTTTCTTCTATGAGCCATTGGTTGACATCTTCACTCGGATTGATGAGTTTATCGACCCGATTAATGCTTCACGTATACTTCGACGTGATGATTCCGGGCAACCTTCTGTTCTTGTTTGATGTGATTGTTTGTTTGGTGTTACCATTTCAAGTGTTCGATGCGGCCTGATTGCTGATTTCCTTGATGAACATCTTTCTGTTCTTGTTTGATTGGGAGGGATTTTAGTTAAGGGGATTTGCAAGATGTAAGTTAATTGGGATGCTTTTTGGTGTGAGTTGAAGATGTTAACTATCTATTCCCCAACTGAACAATCTTGAAGAAGGTCAAGTCTACAGTCGGTTCTACATTCTCTGCTACATGTTAGAAGACTTAAGACGAGTTGCAGTTGAGTATTTAAAGACTTCTTCTTAATTCATGCATTCATCATAAAGATTGTCGGTAGGGGAGAGCACTAATTGGGGGAGGGTGAAATGTCTGATTTAATCCCCAATTAGACTTGCTCACACTGTACTTCAGCAAGTTGATTCTCACAAAGACTTCAAGCATTCTTCTCAACAGATTTCTAGTATTTGGGCTTATAATATGTTGATGATTCTGAAGTGTCAAAACCAGCAAGGGGGAAGGAGACACGCATCTAAACGTGAGTAAACTTGATGAACTTAATACTTCTAAGTAATTGAAGATATCCCGGGAAGACAAATGTTATTACCGCAGAGAAACTCAAGGTTTGACTCATGGCGAGTAAACTTGATGAACTTAATTCTTCTAAGTGATTGAAGACATCCCGGGAAAACAAATGTCATGACCGCAGAGAAACTCAAGGTTTTACTCATCAAGGCGTTTAGTGTTATTATTCCAACTACGTGGGGGAAGTGATGTTAGTGAAAGTTTCTGAAGATAAATGAGGTACACAAGTAAGACATATTCAGGGAAGATAAATGTGTAACATGAGGGAGGTGTTATCAGTTATTCTCTCATTGGGAATGTGTGTACTTCGGATTCTTGAGCTTCATACACATTCATCAGGGACGAAAGATGTAAACATAGGGGAGGTGTTCTTCATTACTCTCATGATGTGTATTCGGGAGAGTTCTTGGATATTGGTGTACTTCGGATTCTTGAGCTTCATACACATTCATTAGGGACGAAAGATGTGAACATAGGGGAGGTGTTCTTCATTACCCTCATGATGTGTATTCGGGAGAGTTCTTGAGCATTATACAAAGAGACTGACTGCATCAATTCAACTACTTGGGGGAATTGCTCTCTTGACACCTTTTGGAATGGATCGCTTCAGACGTCAGTAGAAAAGAAATTTGAGAAGATTATTTTATGTGTGGGATGATACGTTGCTGTATTTCTATTGGATGATATAACCTCGAACGGAGAATCTCGATTATCGGTCTTAAAAGGATCAGTTGGGTTTATGATAATGGTGTGCTTCTTTGTGCACCTGGCTAAGGCAAGCTTGAAAGAGAGCTTCGAATCTGCTCATCTAATGGATTTTTCGGTTTGGGGGGAAGCTGCCAAAGTCTCTTTTTCTCAAAGGCTCATGTTCTATCTTCTATTCTGGAGCCTCGGAAGCTTTGGTGGTGAAAGTTTTAAGAGATGATGACTTCTATCTTCTACAACGGGGCTGCTCGATATCCTTATCTCGGTACTCGTATCATCATCTTCTTAAACTATATCATCTACTCTATCTGTGTATATATCTATCAGAAAAACAAAATACAAAAATATAAAACCAACTAAAGAAAATAGAAAAATATAAAACCAACAAAAACCCATAAAAATCAGAAAATTTGAAAAATTCCAAAAATATTGTTTTTTCAAGACATGTCTTCTGGTATCGATAACATCTGCGGTCTTAGAAATGTCATTCAATAATGGCACGGGACCAAAGATGAAGTTTGAGCAGGAGGTGTAAATATTCTTTTCCAAAACATGTCACATATCAAATGGCTTACAGTTATTTCAGACTGTAACCCGGGCTTCAAATAATGGTTTGCTATTATTTCAGATAGCAACCCGCTCTTCAAAAGAAAGGAAAGTGCTGCGCTAAAACAATTTTCAAAAAATTCGTGCACTTATCCTAAAAACAAATTGAGGAAAGTATGTCGAATGACTGCTGTTCCTACACAAATGTTTTTTCGTCTAAAATTCTTCAGAAAAATATTTGTTGTTTTCAAAAATGGTGGTAAATGAGTTGCTTGAAAAAATCAATCAGAATCAGAGGTTTTGTATAATTTGAAAACTCAATCAATGACTTCAGCACTTTTAAATCTTTTATAAAATGAGTCATTGATTGAGGGGGAGAATGTTTTCAAATCTATATCATCTAACAGACTTATCTAATTATCCTACGTGCTTAACTGAAAAAGATGTTGACCTATGTTGAAGGACTAGGAATCTAGGATATGATTGTTAGGATTAGATGATTAGAGTTTGATGAACACATTTCCCATGCCTTATATGATCTGATTGTTATGTTGAATTGAATTTAATTAATCGATTGCTGTTTGGGTGTTGTCGACCACCATATATATGTATGTGTGTTCACTAACGTATGCAGGTATATTGGTTTAAAAGAATGTTCCTGATCCGGATCCCACAATTGAAGATGATTGGATGCCGAAAGGAAAGGGTAACTATATCTTTGGTTGATAAATGAAGAAACGGAGCTTAATTGGACTTCCATGGAGAGTTGGCATAAATGCAACGTAAGAGGTCTCACTGCATCAGCAGATGGTTTTTCTTCTAAGTGATTGAAGAAACGGAGCTTAATTTGACCTCAGTTGGCATTCAAAATGCAACGTAAGAAGAAGTCTCACTGCATTTGCAGACGGTTTTTCTTCCAAGCCCTACAGCAACAACAACAGCTTAACCACCTAATGTATCTCTGTGCAGGATAAGTAGTGATGATACCTTTTTTTCTAAAACTTTGATTAAATTGTTTTGAAAATGGAAAGTATTGTTTTTAAAATTAATTGAACTAAATTTTGAAAATCACCGGACTTCATTTTATCAAAACTTGAGTCACTCAATCATCGACTACTGTCATCGATTGAGGGGGAGAGTGATTTAAAATAAATTATTTTCAAACAATACATCTTCAAAAGAGTCCGTTTGTACGTTAAAATGTGGTGATCTAAAGATTTAATGTTATGTCATGGTATGATTTTTCTTTAGAATCAAGATCTTTGAAAATGAAATTTTTTTTGTTCTTGTTTGATTGTGAATTTGTTTTATTTTACTTAAAGGTCTCTTAAAACAATCATACCTGACACTAACAATCTTTAATGTCTTAAATTGATTCTTATCAGTTTATTTCAAAAATTAAATCTTGCCACGTCTTTCCCCAAACTTTTCTAAATGATTTAAATCAGACGAGATCACAAATCTCAAATGGTTTAATATTTTTGATCAGGGGAGAGATCGTGATTTAAATCTCAAATCTGTGTAAATGGAATTGGTTTTAGTCCTTTAAAGGCACTCTTGTATCCATGTGCCAAACGATTTAGAAATATACAATGCACATGTTGAGGAGGAGCATTTATCCAAAAACAAGATGAGTATTTAAACCAGGCCACATTTTCTCCCATGTTTTCTAAACCTGATTAAATCACTTGAGATCCAAAATCTCAAAGGGTTTGACATTTTTGATCGGGGGAGAATTTGTGATTTAATATGAAATTTGATAAAAGGTGATCATTTGATTCAATGTGCTGGCTCTCTCTAATATGTGCTAAACTCTTTCATATATTGATGCACATATTGAGGGGGAGCGAATGGTTTCTTAATGGCTTGTGTGATCATAAATGTGCTTCAAATGAACTCTTGCCTCTATGTGATAAAATGATTTCAAATATCCTATGCACATATTGAGGGGGAGAATTTACCAAAGAAAATCACATGGCTTTTTCTAAGGAAATTGTGATCAAGAAATTATTTCAAAGAACTCTTGCCTCCATGTGCTAAACAATTTATAAAATCATATGCACATGTTGAGGGGGAGGTTTTCTAAATGATCAAAACTTTTAAGGTACAAAATGCTTTGATCTCGTATCACAAGTACCTTGATTGTTTTTCCAAATGATTTTTCAATTGGTTTCGAGAAGGTATGAACTATACCAAAAGACCGACCATTTTACTTTATGCATGGAGTTATAAGGATGGTGAGGTTAGGTATTAGTTCCCACGATCCGCCAGAACCGGAGGGATCTTCCCAGGGACAATCCACTAGATAGTGTAGAGTCCTTAGGAATGTTGAAAAAAGGAGAAAAACGAGATATGGGAAGAGTGCCGACTGAGACAGAGCTAGTACTGGAATAAACCCAACAAGGTTCTAGTTATGAAGTCTCGGTAAGCACTGAAGGGGTTGAAGAATGAAAAAGAATTGGAATGTGAAAAGGGTGAAAAGAAATAGCCCTCCAATAATTCAACCTTAGGGCAGAAACCGGGTTCAATACATATGCTACTGGTGTTTACTAAGGTAACACTGGTATTGAAGACAAGACGTCATGGACCCAGTGACGCACTGCACTAAACTTCCCAAGCTACTCAATGTCACACCCCCAAATTACCTGTTTTGCAGCGGAATGGAATTCCTAGGGGTTAACTGTCATAGCATCACAATCACAGTTATATTGAACGACCTAAAGTGTCGTTTGGAAAATACATCGTTTGATTTAATAAAATAATCAGAGTTTACAAAGTATAGGTCCCAAATGAAAATCAACTTGTGCGGAAATAAGTTTGTTACAATTCAAACGATGTTTTAAAGTTTATAAAACCCAAGTGAGACGCATCGTCGCCGCGACTCTATGATATGTCCACATGCATGCCATGAAGTGAATGCCTTAGATACCTGAGATAAAACATGCTAAAAAGTGTCAACACAAAGGTTGAGTGAGTTCATAGAGTTTGTGTTGAAATGTAAAGCCTTTCAAAATCGTTTATGCAGCAAAGGCATTGTAAATCCACTCAGTTCCAAGTTCCGCCCATACAAAACTTGCAACCTGTGTGTTCACAACCCATTGCCAAAATATGTATAGTTTATGTTCAATACATTACTTAATCTAACAATATTCAATTGATATAACACATATGAGTGTTGGTTTCAAATAATTCCAAGACCATTAGTTCATGATTATACCAAGACATTTAGTTCAATGATTATACCAAGACATTTAGCTCAATGATAATACCAAGACATTTAGCTCAATGATAATACCAAGACATTTAGCTCAATGATTATACCAAGACATTTAGCTCAATGATTATACCAAGACATTTAGCTCCGTGATTTATGATATAGAATATGACTAAACATTCAGTTCAGATAAACATATAGTTTGCAAATAATTATGATTGTCATAAAAATAATTGAGCATGTATCTCCCCCAAAAGTAATTCAAAACAATTAAAAGAGTAGGGGCTATGAAACTCACCTGATGCAATTATAATGATGACAAGAGTGGATACACTGAAATGCAGCGCAATCTCTAACCGCGACCTCTTATGAATGATATGTTCTAATGTAAATCATGAAACAATGTCGTGCATGCAAACTCATATGATATCCATACCACTTGTACATTTGAAAATAATGTTTATCGTCGAAATATATGTTTATGACATCTCGTCATATTATAAAATACTTTACAAGTATTTACGTTGAAACAACCTCCTACGATAGTCGTTTAGTGATTTATTAAGAATTTATAGCTTTTCGTCGTAAAATAATGTCATTTGACAATTTCATGAAAGTGACAAAACGGCCTTGAAAAGCTAGTCGTAAAATGGTGCACATCGAGTGTTAGGAAACAAACTCAACGGTTTTGTAAAGCTTGTATCATTATCTCAAAGTTTTAGCATTTAAGTTTTTATCGTAGAGGTCTCGATCATGGAGAAAAATATAGGTAAAGTATGGTACTTGTGTCCAAAATATTGTTTAAGGGTGGTTTTCGGCAAAGTTTAAGTGACCGTATTTTATTCATTACAACTCCGCTTGACGAACGGTCGGACATTCTGGAAAATAGGCTAGGCGAACTTACTTTTACTAGAAGACATCATGTTATAAAAAGTACTACATCAATGTTAAAAACGACCCTCAACATGGTCACTTGTTGCCGTAAGGTTTGTCTAATAGAAAGATACTAATTTTTCTTATATAATAAAGTTACGGCAACTTTGTGTAAACGTGTATAATTTAATCGTTATAAGTCCGTTTTCTACGTTTTATATATCCTCGGAATCGTGATAACATATACTAATATATTTTTGATAAGTCGACACATTTTACAACGCTTAAGACTCATTTTTGACTCGTAAAAAGTCGAGATTACATGCTGAATTTTCTGAAACAAATATTTTTCGTCGTCAAACTTGAAAATATCATAACTTCTTCGTTATAACTCCGTTTTAACCCGTTCAAGCGGCCACGTTTTCGTTTTAAAGTATATTTTCCAAATATATAGCCCAAAATATTTTGCTTACTGTCGAAAATTCCAGAATTTCAAAATAAGATCAGACCCTTTACTAAAGTTGTCGAAATGAGTTTTTCTCGCGCAAAACTTATTCTAACCAATTCAAAACAACTCCGAAGCTATTCTAATCCTACCATACACCTTCTTAGGGTGTCATGGGTTCCTAGACATCACCAAAAGTGATATGTTTCAAGGGATTCATTATAGGATAATTATATTACAAAATAAGTAATAAAAACAACAAAAGTGGTATAAATTCATATGTAACATGCATGTTTCTTGCAAAAATGATGAAATAACAATAAGATGAATATGAAAAAGTTATGAAGATCATGAAATGCTTACTAGTTACTTGATGAGGTTTAAATGGACAAGGGTTTATCCTAAATACCCTAGGTTTTTATTCCAAAACCTTGCTTAAGAGTATGCCTAAGTTGTATAAATATTAAATAACTTGACATGAAAAATTCTTGGATTTCTTCTTGACCTTCACCATGGCCGGTTATAATGAGAGAAAGAGAGAGGATATTGCTTTTACACTTAAATATAATCTTGTGTATGTGCATATACATAGTATATAAATTAAATATAATAAGTATAGGTCTAGTGTAGAAGATATTTTTTTCCAAGTTTTGTTGTGTCATCCTTTTAATGTCGACAATGGTATGAAACAAACAAAAGTGATGTTTTTTGTAATAGTTAAGTATTTACATGTAGAGGCAAAGTGTAGTTATTTAAGAATAATTAGTAACTTGTATACATATTTGAGCTTTTAGGGTAGCGTTAGCTAAAAATAAATTTTAACGGATCAAAATAAAATATATTGAAGTCATAAAAATTATAAAAATACATTTCTTACAAAAATTGAGTGAAATAATAATTATCGTGTTGAATTTACGAAGACCGTCGTAAATATTTATACATAACAATTTATATACAAAATAAATTTAAAACACCGGGTAAACTCATAATATAATTTTTATAGTCTTAAAATGAGTATAAAAATATATCTGAATAATTTTTGGAATTGTTGAATCAAATATTCAAAATAAATGATTACGCGATAGCGTTTATTTAATAGGAAAATAAATGTTTAATGAAGAATGCAAATCCATGCATGAACTAATATGATGATAATAATGTGATGACATGTAGACTAAACCTAGTCTATATGAAATATCCTTGATGATTGTTCATGAATTCGCAGCTAAACCATTAAGGTTACACGAATTTGATACTCGTAAACGTAGTTTACGATAAATGATGAAATAGTGAAACTTTTAAAGTTTGTAAAAATGACCTGAAATTACGAGTTGTCACATTCAAATTCCTCTTAAAAGGGCTTGTTTCATTCTCACGGGGAACCTGCATAATCTATCGACTTTCTCTTAGAGATTGTTGATATTGAAGAAGGAGACCCTCTCCCTAGTCTCCGGCATAGGAACCAAATATGCACTATTGAGTCTAGAGCCAAGAGATCATCCACAATATCTCATTAGGACACTATATTCTTGAAGACTCACTGTTTCACACAATGTGAAAAGTGAGAATATATATTAAGAGTCCTACGCATTATCCTTGTGGTATTGCCAGAACATCCGAGTGATATGTAAAAATATTCACAATGAAGATGGAAATCCTTCTAGAGCCAATATCAAACAAGCTCTTGGTGGGTGACATGTGAGATCTTGCAAAAGATCAAGCTTGTGACAACTGGATAGAAACAATGGGGCGATTCAATCTTGAATCAACCTTGGTCCAGGAAAAGGATTGACGGATACCTTTGAAAAACCGGTCGTTGTGCTCAAAAACTCTTTTCTCTAGCATTTCGACTGTGTATTATCTTCAAAATCAAAAGGGTATTTATGATTGAAAAAATTGATTTTCTTCTTCTAAACCTTCGTCGTATTGCAAAACTCTTTCTCTTAAGCAGTACGCGATTGTTTTCAAATCATTTTTCATCAATCAGTGAATCTCAATTTGCTGGTTCACTCACTTCGTGTTGTCTTCTTTGAGACGTTCCGTTTTGAGAACAGCTAGAGTAGCTGCGAAACCCTGTCAAGGAGATTCTTCGGAATTATACCTGATCACAGGAAGTACTTGTACTGATCAACGGGGAACCGTGAGCCGTGTACCTCAATTCAACGAAAGTGATCAAAGACACTTTCGTGTGTTTTATTGCTAACTATTGTTTGCAGCTACACTTGGACGGTTGCAGTGATCGAATTGAGGAGTCAATCCAAAGCCGCATGCTCACAGCATCCACACTTAATTTGAAGAAATCATGACTGGTGCATATCTACATAACCTGGTTCTGATATTTCATACTATGCTTCTGCTTCGCTGCTGCAAATATCATGAACCAGTAAGGCTTCCGCTACTCTGATGGAAAGATGTCATGATTCAAAAGTGTGAGCATGTCGGTCCAAAAGTCACAACTTCACATGATGGCAACACAATAAAGGGTGATCTAGAGATTTATTGTTGCTGATGATCTCAAAGAAAGCTCAAAGATCATCAAAGATGTGGATCAGTTAAAGGCCTCCACTAAAAGTACAAATCAATGCGGACTTTAAAGAATCTCTACAAAAGCACAAAGATGCAGATGTTGAAGAATTCAAGTCTACGAGCTCAAGAACTAAAGACAAAGATAGGATGCTAGGATGCAAAATGTATTTCATGGGGTGACCTCCCTTAGGGGGAGATTGTTAGGAATTGGAAATTCCACAATAAAGTGTCGGTCACCCCAATAATGGTCTAGCAAATGTTAGCTCGTAGATTTGTCGTTGTTTACGTTATTAAGTAGTTAATTAGTTAGTTTGTAGCGTAGTTTAGTTTAGAGTAACACCGTGGAGGAAGGACGGGTCTTTACCCACTGTATGCCTGATCCACAGGCCGATAGGAGGTCGTGTATTCTGTAACTATAAATACCCCTTCCATCCATGGAAGGGGTGGAGCTTTCAATCTAACCTTTCACATTTTTGTTCTACAACTCTCTAGCAAGAAACTCCCTCTCTCTCTCTACTTTCTCTCTCTAATGGATAACATGTATTTTGATCATCCAAGACCACCCGAATCATCAACACAATAAAATATTCGATCCTACACAGCTGCGTTGGAGCATCAATTCAGTTATAATACGCATTATAATTCTTTTAAGGGAAAATTAGATCTACCCGTTTATTAACATAAAAAGGTTCAAAATAGATTTTAACCGGTTTCATTTAAAGAGTTTTGTACCGGGTCAAATGGTGAGGAAAATACCATTAGACTCGTAATTTCGTGCTCTTTCCAATGGAATGCCCGGAGAATTTGTATGACTTCATTTGAATCTCGATTGTATACCCAAGAACACAAAAAAACACATAAATCCCAAACAAAGAAAACTTTAAGCAATGGTAGCAAATGAAAACTTTGAAAATGATGAAGAAGAGTATGAGAGAGTATTAAACAACTATTTATTTTTTGGCGCATTCGTAGATGCTTTTGGGGGATGAACCCATTGCTGAGTACGAGTCGTATAGGCAAGTGGATCACTGGATGAGAAGCAAGATTCTGAATTGGCTGCGGACACAAGACTTCTACTAGGATGAGATTTTGGGACTTAATGAAAAAGAGGAGGAAGATGATGAGGAGGTAGGAAGAGGAGGATGAGGAGGAAGATCAAAGTTAGGTGGTGCAGCAAACTGAGGAGGAGGAGCAAAATGTGGTGGAGCATCATAACGAGGAGGAGCAACAAGTGGGTCATGGTAATGGGTTGCAAGATGTTTATGCTTTGGAAAGCAGGATTAGTGCTCTTGAAATTTTCTTTCAACAACTCAAGGAAATGAAGGAAAGCAGGGAAGAGATCTCTGGTTCTAACAAGATGGAGTGAAATGGAGTGAAGTAGTTTATGACGATGGTGTTTCTATTTTTTTAGTATGTTTTTAGTATTTAGGTTCGATAATTAGATGTATCAAATGGTTGTAACCTTTAAAACATATCAATGAAAATTTTGGTTGCAAAATTATTGTTTCGTATTTATGGTTTCTTGTGAATTGTTGACAGTAATGAGTTAAGAGAAACACACAGTTCTTACAGTGAAAATGATTCTAATTAATTAAAAAAACCGAGTATACAATAGGCATTTATACAAGTTGTACTATACTATCAATGTGACAGTACTAACTCTACAAAGCTAACAACACTAACTAACTAACTCTACAAAGCTAGCAGTACTAACTAACTCTATGAGCACTAACTAACTCTAACAGTACTAACTTAACCAAATCCTCTTTTACATGAATTACCAAATATGTTTGACTTCAGGAAGTCAACAAACAAAAAATTGCATAAGAGTAAGTGGTGAAAAGAATGTTGAGGGTTTATGGGCAAAGAGGAATAGTTATTTGTGTTTCCTGTGATGTTAAAGGGGTGTTTGGTTTCTTGGATAACAACAAATTGCTGTTAGGTTCCCAAATATGCAACACAAGTAACAATAGAAGAAATAGAGAGGAGATGAGATCGGTTGAACAAATATCAAACACACACACACACGATATAAAGAAAGGTTAGGCGTAGGAGTATGTGAAAGAGTAAATTGAACAACCAACCCTCAAGTGAGGGTTATTACAAGGTATTTATAGGAGGGAAGCTAGGGCAACACTCCTAGTTCCCATCCTTTTCCTTATTGGACTAGGCCTAGGCTTATGAGCCTTCTACATAAGCCTAAGGCTAATTACTAACATAAAGGCCATATTAAGCTAACTATTACATATAAATTACTAACACTTGAATTAAGGTTTAGGAGTGATTCCAACAATCTCCCCCTCAAGTGTTGGTGATGAATATAAACGGTGAAAGTGCTGATGTAATAGTAGCTTTGACGTCTTCTGACATTCTTCTTTCTTGTGAGAAGAATTGCCTTGATTCGAACAATCTCCCCAGTGTAGAGAAATTGTTTTCTTTAAACAGTTCTGCTTTGACGTCATCATAATCTTTGTTCTTTGATCATTGTTCTTTGTGATGGTAGTGATAGTATGTTGTATTTGTCTGCATCAAGTCCGCCTCAGTCTGCTTCACTGCTCCAGTGTCTCCATGTCATTCTTCAAAATGCTCACACGCTCTTTGACGTTGTATTTCAGTACTGATGAAGTTCTTTAAGTCTTTAAACTTTGTAGATTCTTTGATTTGACGTAGAATCATTTTGACTTTTGTGTTGCCTTTCGAGAGAACTTTCATTAGTGATGATATTGGCATGAGCATGTGAAGAATCTGCACGATCAGTCCGCTCCAGAGCTTCCATAAGAAGTAAACATAATAAAGGTTAGTAATAAGCGGATACCGGCACTTACAAGTTCGAACTTCGAGAGTGTTAACAGCATAGTGTGAAAACACAACTCTAATTCTCACAAAGGCCGTTCCTGAACTGGAGTCCCACAAGTGAGATAACGCGATGTACCGAAGTACATATACGGTTCAGATGAGTCGCTGAGGTACACCGAAGCATCACCTCACGACTGTAGACCGTTTGAGACACAATAAGCGTAATCCACGGGGAGTTACCGAAGTGACTTGCTATCAGGGTTGTTTGATGTTGACCCTGGCAGGAGTTTCCATTCAATCACTGAGGATCACAATTGTGAACCTCTCATAAATGTTCTCGACAGATTGCTAAGATCTGTGAAGGACTCGATAACGTACCACTGATGTTCTTATTGTTGAACACCAAGTGATGAAATGTCAAGTGTACCTAAGAGATGTTTTGATGAATCTCGTGGCTCTAGACTCAATAGTGCATTTTGGTTTTCCTGAGCGGAGACTAGGGAGAGGGTCTCCTTCTTCAATACCAGCAATCTCTAAGAGAAAGCCGATAGTTTACGTAGGGTTCCCTGTGAGAATGAAACACGTTTCTGTTGAAAGAAACTTGAGTGGCAAAGAAGGTTTAGTGCATGCGTCACTGGGTCCATGACGACTTTTAATCTTCAATACCGGAGTCATCAAGTGACAACCGGTAGCATATGAATTGAACCCGGTGTCTGCCCTAAGTTGAATAATTTGGAGGGCTATTTCTTTTCACCCTTTTCTTTACATTTCTTTTTAATTCTTCAACTCCTTCTTTCTCCGATTCTCATTTTCTCCTTTTTACAATCATACCTAAGGACTTCTAGTTCTAACTATTGGTAGTGTCCTTGGGTAGATCCCTCCGGCTCTGGCGGATCATAGGACGGTTATTCCTAACCTTAATCTCCTTATAACTCCATTGCCATAAAACCATTTTCAAGAAAATCTCTCGTAGTGTTTGTGAATGAAAAAAATTTTGTACCACTGTGAGAGTTTTATCTTTTAGCATAAATACTCCCCCTCCACACGTGCTTAATAGTTAAGACAAAAATCTGCACGGTGAGAGAAGAGCGCGCACTTTTGAATTGATCGACTCAAGATAGACAATCCCCCGCGAGACACGGTTACGTTGAATGGTTAAAGATTTACATTGTCAGTTTTTAGGTGAAAACTAGCTCTAATAACTATCTTGAAGGTGTGGACAAACCTCGAAAGGTTGTCAAACCCGTCAAAGATCATGTCTACCACGAATTTCTCGAATGGTACATTCTACTCGGACAAGTCCTTTGCGAGACACGTTTACATCACTAGCGAACTAGCTTGAAATTATTACCCGTCCAGGACAAGTCTTTTCGAGTTACTAACAGTTAAGATCTCTTCAATTCGTTGGTTAAGTCTATAGCACAAAGATTCATTTGCAGTTACACAACATATTTCTTATCACATAAATTTTCTCCCCCTCAAAAATGGCATATAAGTGTTATTTTTGAAGAAATGTTGAGAATAAATATGACCATTTTGAGTTTTGTGGGAAGATGACCACTGTGAAAAATTAATGAACAAAGTTTTAAAGTCAAATACTCCCCCTCAACAAGTGATATAAACGGTTGAGGTTTTGAAAATCATAAGGGGAAGTACTTGTTCTTTTGAGCAAAACCTTGAAAAGTGAAAGGTTTGATAGTTTTTACTCAAAAGTAAGAAGCTTTCGCTCCTTTTATATGGATTGTGGCACTGAAGCGTACCACAGGGTCCTTTCTTGACAAGAGTGGGTTGTACACTATAATTTGTGCACAAGCAATAGACATATTTATCACACTTCCAAAATATTTTGAAATAGAAGCAGTTCAAGGGGTACCAGGAATTCCATCAATGTTTCCAGGAATGCGAACTGGGCGTTGATAGCCAGCGAGAGCAATCCTGGGACGACCGCCTACAAAGCTTTCCAGTGTCCTGAACTGATCCCTTCGATACAACCTTTCATCAATCATGGTGATGATCCTCTTCACATCCCTTCTTTCCTTAGAATTCCATCGCTTTTAGACCCAATTCCTTCATGAATATCCTTCAACCTATAAGCTAATCCGTCCCTAACCTTCTTCAATGTGTGATCCCCAAACTTGTGAAGATCGCTACACGCCATCAAGCAGTTGCGTAGTGTTTCACTAAGGTAAACCACTCCGAATGGTTTGCTAATGAGTGTGTATTGTGAAAGCTGGTTGATGTCGGGAAGATCTAGCGAGGTGGAGTGAAGTTGACACGGTCCGATATGATTCAACTGCGCTGGAGATCTTCTACACGTTCTTTGATGACTATGCGTCTGATGAAGATAAGCAAGGACTTGATGTATTCACGTTGTACTTGATCGAAAATTGTCTCATGCGACCCTGTACTTTGGCAAGGTACATGTCTTCAATGTCGTTGAGAGACAAATTCTCAAAGTCCGCTTCAGAGAATTCATAATCTCTTTCGTCTTGCCTTTTGACCACAATATTCTTGAGAAAAGTGTAGTCCCATTTGGACGAAAGGTCAACATGTTTGATGGCAATGATATTCTTAGTACTGAACACTTCATGTTGAGACTTCCGAACCTGGCAGCTTCTGTAGTAGATTCTTCGGCGTTCCGGCCAATGGTGAATCCCATACAATGCATCACGGTCATACTCTTCCACATTGTTGGAGAACATGTGGTTAGCTCTCTCCTCGATGGCTATACTAGAGTATATGGTGCGGAATGGAAGTGTCAGTGATGTAGCGTATTTCCTTGAACCATCGCCACCGTGAAGAAGAAATTCTAAGTCTTTGTTGAAGAAATATCTGAATGCAATCCTAGGCTGATCTGCTTGGCCAATTGTTGGCAGAGGTTTGGCCCAGTCGGTGTAATATGGAGGATTGTCCCGTTTGGTGAAATCGATGTTTGCTTCTGGGTTGAGCCAATCCATGTTGTTAGACATGGCTCGTGCTATATTATCAAGGTGATACTCAACTTCTATAGCACTTTCCGAACTGTCTTTTAGCAGTTGAAATGCTTCATTCTTGATTCGCTTCAACTCGGATTTCGTCATCTTTTTCACACGGAATTTTTCTTGCAGTAGTTTCGCATGCTCCAATGTACTACATTCTGTCACCTCTTGACCTTCAGATGGGTAGGGAGTGGAATCAACAAGCTTCAAGAACCATTCAAATTCAGTGTTATCCTCGTCCAGCCATGATAAGACGCCAGTCATAGGCGCCTTCTTCTTCTTATTCTTAGGCCTGGTTGAAGATTCTGGTTTCTTAGCTGTGTCAGGAGAGATGGGTTGTTGTTGTGGCTCAGGAATTTCCTCATCGTCACCATCCGTATACTCAAAGTGATCACTGGTTTTCTGAGTCTGGGGTGGTGTCTCGAAATCCTGAGGTTTTTCAGTTGATGAGCGAGGAGGGGATCTTTGTTGAGCTGGAGTCCTTTGAGGTGGAGGCTGCATTGAGTACTGAATGGAGGATGATTCACCCGACTTCTTCGTGCGTTTGGGCTCGTTATCCTTATCCTGATCTTTGTCTTCGCCGTCTCTTGAACGTTTAGGCCTTACAGCTTCTTCTCTGTATGCTGACCTGAGTTGGTATTCCAGCAATGCTTCAAACAATTTAGCTTCATGGGAGGCAAACGTTGCAGAGCATTTCGACATTTGAGCTACTAGCCGGTTCACCAATTCATCATCTGAGAAGATTGTGAGTTCAACTAGATTGATGCTCAAATTCATTGGAGTTGATTTCATGGCTTGCTTGGCTAGATGTAAGAGATTCGGATAAAGTTGTCTGGTATACATCTCCTTTGTCAGTTTAGGAACGACCTCCATAAGGAACTTGTGAGAGTATCCTTTGATCATCTCGTCCATGCTCCCTTGAAGATCATCTTTCATGAGCTTCTGGACATACTCCCTTTCAACGTGCATCTTGTCATTCTCATCATGAAGATACGTTATCTGATCAGCGAGAAAATTCAGCTTTTGTAGAGTATGTCTTTCTTTCTGACCTGCTTGACAGCTTTGACGATTCGAGTCTTTGCATGAGAGATCCAAGATGCAGTTGGCTTCTTCACTGATCTGGATGTGGATCTGGTTGTTCTTTTTGATGGTGGTGGTGAAGAGTGAGAAGATGAATCTGATGATGATGAGATGTGAGGAGACTCCAGGTCCTTTGGTGGCTCAGAATTTTCTTCCTTTGACCGTGCAGGACTATCTAGAAGAAACTTATCATACTCAACATCTTCTTCATTTCCAGACTTAGCTTGTTCATCAGCTTTGGCTTTGGCTGCAGCTTCTTCATCAGCTTTTACCTTCTCTAACTTCTCAGATTCTAGTTCTTCAATGTTGTAATCAATAGAATCTTCCACTCGCTTTTGTTGTTGCTCAAGAGTGGTGGCACCAGATCCCTTATCGGGTTGATTAACCGCATCGAGGACTGGTGAAGATTGAACTCCACCACTCGATCCTTCGGGGCCACCCATTTGATCTTTAGCAAATTCTTTTGCAACGTGTTGGAGTCTAAGGAATTTGAACTTTTTCTTGTATGTTTCATCTTGTTGCTCTTCATCTGATTCTTCTTCCTCTTGTTGCTCAATGACTGGAGTCTTCCCTTTGCCGTGTTCAGCTGGTGGACTGGGAGGTTTAGGTACCGTTGTAGTGTCATCTTTAGCAGTTTCAGAGTAGAAAATCTCTTCATCTGATGCAGTACCCTCCGAGTCCTCGTCAATAAGCTTTCTTTGTGGTTCAGGCTTAGGTACGGGAATAGGAACAGCTTCCTTGGAAGGAACTTTCCTCTTAAGTGGAGGATTCCTCTTGGGAAACTTCCTTTGACTCTCAGTGCTTGCAGCACTTCCTCCACTTCCTCTTCTGGTTTTCCTGGTAGGTGTACCAGAAGATTTATCATCTAGAAAACCAACTTTGTTCTCTTCTACAGCAACCAAATATCTTTTATAAGAGTAGAGCTGTTTGAGTTCGTCTGAGAGAAGGTGATCTGGCAACACAGCACCTTGTTTCTTGGTAGTTGACTCCTTAAATCTGACTGTAAGAGTGGGTTCAGACAACATGTCGAGATTGTCGGGGTCATTGATTCTTTTGGGAATATCTGGGTTATACCCAAGTGCTCTCTGGATCAACAGTTTAGTGTATCTGATGTAAGGAATCTTTGAGCCAAGATTTTTGAGGAATGTCATCATGTCATCCCAAATCAGAGCTTCAACTTCGATGTGCTTCATGTTGATTAGAGCCCAAAAGATTTGCAGTTCCATGAGCTTGGGATGCTCATAGCCGCTGTCACGACCAGAAATGGATTTTGAAATGATGATGATATAAAGGGTTCTCCAAGGCTGAGGGATGTTCTTAAGATCCACGTGAGAATGCTTAATGATAACCCCTGAAGCTTCGTCATACCCAATATCAATCAAGAATTGTAGAACCGTCTCTTCAGTAGGTGCAGCAGAGAATTCAGTTGGTATGATGTCGGGAATGAGGAGAACAGCCCGTAAGTCTGCAGGAGTGATGGTGAGTTGCTTGTGATTGAGCGTCACTGTCATAGCATTTTGACCTTTGACCATCTGCATTGTATTCCAGAATTGCTGTATGTAGATTTCTGGAACAGTGGCAGAGTTGGTGAGCATGTTCTGATAGGGATGATTCTTCAGAATATCCACTGCAATGAGACAAGAAGATTCCGAACAGGTGAGAGTTTCAAAGTCAACTCTGAGATTTTTCTTTCCAATCTTCATTGGATAGCCATGTGGGAAGATATCAGTAATGGTGAGAACATTTGGTGCATCCACATTCATTTGAGCAGCCATGTCGTGATCTGAAATAACATTAGCCAAAAGAACCAACATATCGAAAGACATAATGTTAGTCAATAGAAGGTTTTATTGTCTAATTATTGAATGTGCAATGTCAATGATAGTTACGGGTCCAAAATCACTTGTTTGTTCAATAGTCCAATGATGTCGCGATAAGTTTCGTGAGTTAGTTAACTTTAAGTTTTAAAGTTTATGTTATCACTTATTTAACACAAAATATTGAACGTTTAAGCTTATTAGTGACATTATGATTTATTTATTTACAAGTTTGCACGCGTAACAATTCATAATGAAGGTTTGATCAAGGCTTATGCATAGAAATGGTAGCTTATGCGTAAACAGGAAAAATATACGCGTAGATGCAAGCTTATGCGTAGGATCCTTGCTTACATGTAAGAAATATTACGCGTAGGAAAAGGGGACCTTATGCGTAAAGCTTACGCGTAGGCGTATATAAAATCTTACGCGTAAGGCTTACTCGTAAGAGTAGACCTTATGCGTAGAGGTCACTGTTTACGCATATCCTTCACAGGATACGCGTAGTCCCTTTGTAGAACCTTACGCGTAATGCTACGCGTGAGATTTCTCTTACGCATAACATGCTACGCGTAAGGTGATCCTTATGCGTAGATGGTTAACAACCTTGATTCTGAGTTTTACGAGTAGCAAGCCTGAAATAACATCACCATAACATCAATATTAACATTAACATTCATTCTACAACAGATCATGGCATGAAACTCATCAAACAGTTTACGCGTAAAAAGTCTTATGCGTAGACCAAAACCCTAATAGTTCATAGATTACGCTTAAGATTTTTAGCCATGGATTTTGCACAAAACTTTTTCTGGTAGTTCTTAGATGTCATGTGAGTGTAATAACCAAGTTTTAACATCAAATTCGCAGTGAATTAAAAATACCCAATTCTCAAGAACATTAAACCCTAATTTCTAATTTATAATCAATTAGTGTTTCTGGGTTGTTTTAAAGCCTGGATATCATCAATTCACCATGATAACAACATCACACAACTATCTTTTTGACCAAAAACATTCACATTTGAAAATACCCAAAACCACGCATAAACCCTAGTTTTCCAGATTCAATCAATACATGTTTCTGGGTGTGTTTTGTGTTTAAGAATCGTATTAGTGATGTAAAATAACCGTTTTGACACAATCTTTTTAACCACTAACACACAAAACATGATCATGTGTTCTAACCCTTACGCGTAAAACACAAAAGTCTTTGAATCTAAAGTTTTAACCGTTGGATTCGCATGAAATTCAAAACCATTATTTAAAAACTTGTTAAGAACACAAAATCACTTACAAATTGAAGATCAGATAACCGAATTTGAAGAAGGATTTTTATGCGTAGGATTTGTTTGGTTATGAGTAATAAATGTGTGGATTATGTTAGGTAGAGGTGTTTTTATTAAAATAACTTTAATCTTTAGGCAGTTATAGTCTCTCCACCTTTTCCATTTTCATCCAAAGCCTTTTAACTTCCATTTTGGTTACCAAACGAAGGATTTTAAGACAGAAACTTGACAACACTCCCCCTCGACTTAAGAAATAATGAAAGTTTATAAATTTTAGTCCGAGGAGTGTCAGAAACCATAAATGTGACCACCATAATTTAAAGAAACAACCAGGATAGGCTAACATGCAAGTACACTGTTATTTTGAAACAGTTAAGTATTTATTTTCTCCCCCTCAACACTTGATCGGAAAAATACTGAATTTTGAAAGATTAGAGTGTTGACGGAAGAAATGTACTTGCCATGTTGAAAGAAAAATATATAGAAGAATATTTTGGTTGTTTTATCAGGTTTTATATTTTTTTATTTTGTTTTTGAAAAAATATTTACAAAAGAGATTTTGGTGTTTGACTAGTTTTTAAGAATGTTTTAAGAGTTCATCCAGTTCCTCTTGAGTCAAACACCTCATACCAATTCGATGGACCAACTCATTAAACCTAGCAGGAGCTAAGGCTTTGGTGAGAAGATCTGCCAATTGGTATTCTGTACCCACGAAGTATAATTCAACAGTACCCTGTTCCACGTGGTCCTTGATGAAGTGATATCGAAGATCGATGTGCTCTGATTTCGAGTGTTGAACTGAGTTGCACGAGATCGCAATAGCACTCCGATTGTCGCAGTACATCGGGATTCTGTCAAATACGTAACCATAGTCTTTGAGTTGTGTTCTCATCCAAATGACTTGAGCACAACACGCCGACATGGCTACATATTCTGCTTCGGTTGAGGACAGCGATGTACAATCCTGCTTCTTCGATTGCCATGACACCAGTTTATCACCAAGAAATTGTAGAGCTCCTGAAGTACTTTTACGTGAATCTAAGCATCCTGCGTGGTCAGCGTCTGAAAAAGCTATTAGTTCAAAGCCAAAATCCTTCGGATACCAGATACCCAAATTAATGGTTCCCTTGATGTATCGGAGGATTCTTTTAGCCTCTGAGAGGTGGGTTTCAGTTGGTCGCGACTGATAACGGGAGCAAAGATAAACGGCAAAGACAATATCAGGTCTGCTCGCTGTTAGATACATGAGAGACCCAATGATACTACGGTATTTGGTAGGGTCAACCAATTTCCCATGTAAATCAGCGTCCAGCTTCTTGGTATGTGCCGTTGGTGTGGCATAAGTATCACAAGTATTCATTCTGAATTTGTTCAGAATTTCAAGGGCATATTTGGACTGACTCAAGAAAATACCACGGGGTGATTGATGAACTTGTAGTCCTAGAAAGAACGTGAGTTCACCCATCATGGACATTTCAAAATGTTTCTTCATTAGTTTTGCAAAAGCGATTGAGTACTTTTTATGATTTGACCCAAAAATGATGTCATCCACATAAATTTGAACAATTAAAATATGTTTCCCGTGATATTGTATGAAAAGAGTTGGGTCAACCGAACCTTTGGTAAAATTATTGGCAATGAGGAAAGATGATAGCTTATCGTACCATGACCGAGGAGCTTGTTTGAGACCATACAGAGCTTTGTTCAGTTTGTAAACATGGTTCGGAAGCGCGGGATCAACGAATCCTTCTGGCTGGCTGACATAAACCGTTTCTTTCAGTTGACCATTCAGAAAAGCAGTTTTGACGTCCATCTAAAAGACCGTTATGTTCATATGGGCTGCGAACGCCAGAAATTTCCGAACGGCCTCAAGACGAGCAACCGGAGCAAATGATTCTTCAAAGTCAATACCCTCTTCCTGTCTATAACCCTTAGCCACCAGATGTGACTTGTTTTTTATAACGTTCCTTTCAGCATCCAATTTGTTTTTCCAAATCCATTTTAGACCAATGACGTAGACCCGTGTTGGTCTTTCAACCAGTTCCCGTACTTCAAGATGTTTGAATTGGTTGATTTCTTCTTGCATGGATTCAATCCAGTTATCTTTTGTCATTGCATCCTTAATGTTTTTGGGTTCAGTTTGGCAGACAGTGAGTGCATAAATGCAATGTTCACCGTCTGTGTGAAGATGTTGTCTCGTAACGACTGGTTGATTCGGGTTGCCAATATTATTTTCCATAGGATGGTCTTTTGTCCATCTATGTGTAGAGGGTTGATGTTGGTATATGTTGTGCAGATTATGAGGATTCAAATGACTTGTTGATGATTCCGCGACATCAGGTGCAACAGTTTCATTAGCAAACGGGTTAAAGAATGCATTTGGATCAAAATCTGCAGGTGGGGGTACTTCATTAAGAACATCATCAGCCGGTTCATCATTGTTGGATGCGGTTTGTTCAACTGTTGTGTTAGAGTCAACTGGTGGTGCGTCTTCAACAGTAGTTGTTGTAGCAGGTGTATCAGGTATTAGAGTATTATCAGGTTGAGCAGCGGAAACAGCGGATACACCTGGAGCACGTTCATCAATATCGTCACTGAACAGAGGATCAAATAGTCTTTCCATTTGTTGACAAGTAAGCTGAGGGCTTGTTTCAGCTGATGATGGGGTTTGGGGAAAGTTTAGGCGGTTGTGACCGGGTTCCAAGCTGTTATACTCAGAAGCCATTTCAGTGAGTTCATCAAAATTAGCATGAATCGTTTCCATAACCTGCTTTGTCCGACGATTCCAGATCCGGTAACCTTTAGAATTCTCACAATATCCAATAAAGACTCCAATGTCAGCTTTGGCTTTGAGCTTTCCAAAGTCATCACGATCATTATTCGGATAGCAAAGAGATCTAAAGATATGAAAGTGTTTGAGATTCGGTTTACGGTTGTGGAGAAGCTCAAATGGTGTTTTGTTGTGGCGTTTAGTAATCATTGAGCGGTTCTGAGTGTAGCATGCAGTTGAGACAGCTTCAGCCCACAAGTAATCTGGAAGTTTAGCATTGATTAACATCGTTCTGGCAGCTTCCACTAATGTACGGTTTCGTCTTTCAACAACTCCGTTTTGTTCTGGTGTGCGGGCAATAGATGTTTGATGCTCAATTCCCACTTTCTCATAATATGCCCTAAGGGTGTGATTCACAAATTCAGTTCCTTTGTCTGTTCTAATTTGTCTAACGGTGTTCCGGAGCTGAATTTGAATTTTCATGAGAAAGGTGATGATCATCTGTGGAGCTTGATCTTTACTTCGAAGAAAATAAACCCAAGTCCATCTTGAGTAGTCATCAACAATTACCAAGATGTAGCGTTTGCCATTTATCGTCTGCACGCGCATCGGGCCACACAAATCCATGTGAAGAAGATGAAGTACATGCTGAGAGCTGTGTTCCACCTTTGAAGGAAAATGAGCACGAGTGCTTTTCCCTTGTTCACAAGCTGAGCATAGGTGATCTTTAGAATACCGGAATCGCGGGAGACCTTCAACGAGTTTGTGTCGTGCAAGATTGGTGATGGTTTGAAAATTTGGATGTGATAGATGACGGTGCCATAGCCAAGATTTTGTAGATGTAGCCTTTGAGAGTAAACAAATGGGAGATGAAGCGATCATGTCTTGCATGGAGATAGTGTAAAGACTGGATGAGCGTTGGCCAGACATAAGATCATTTCCTTGAAGATCACGAATGAAACAAGTTTTCTCCCTGAAAGCTACTTACAAGTCTCCATCACAAAATTGACCAACTGAGAATAGATTATGACCGAGGCCTTCCACATAATAAACCCTGCTAATTTCGATGTTGCCATTAATGTAATCTCCGTAGCCCATGATAGCTGCGAAGTGATCATTCCAGAATCTGACAGTGCCAATGAACTTTGAAACAAAGTTTGATAACAGTTTAAGGTTGCCTGTCATGTGTCGGGAACATCCGCTATCAACAATCCAGAGGATGATCTGTATCACCTGCATTAGACACAGACGACACAGATGGAATAGAAGTAGATGTGGAACCCGAAGTGTTAGAGGGTTCCTCAGCAGTTATAGTTGAAATACACACATCAATGATTTTAGGCATCCATTTAAATCCTAATGTATTATGTAACCATTTCTGCCATCTCCAACTAGTCTTAGCTTTAGTCTTAGTGAATGGGCTAGGTGGTACTACATTCCTAGGAGATGAAACTGGAGCTACAGGGACAGCAATGCGTTTTCTAGAATCTAAAGAGGGCGGTTTACCAAGCACAGACTTAGAAAGATTAGTGGGCCTAGAGGTATTCCGATTCTTAGGATTCCGTAAACGAGAGATGATAGCTTTAGCAACACATTTGTCATGACAGTCAGAATTCATACTTTTACGACAAATAACACAAGGTGCATCAGACTGAATATCAAAAGTACTTAAAGGTTTAGCATTTGTTACATCACTATTCCTATTACATTTGCCAGACGCAATATTTATAGTGGAAGCAACATGAGTCTTATTCATAGTCCTAGGGTGTTCTTCTACTTCAGCATTCTTTATTGTTCTTTTCTTAGATCGCAACTTCCTATTCTTCCTTGTATTGCTCCTAGGCTGTGAAGTGCGGACGTTTGGAAAAGAGGCAACTATTCCTGTTTCAGTAGAAGGAAGCACGTTAGCAACTTGTGATTTGGCAGTAGGGATTCTAGGTTCACGATTACTAAGTGTTACTGGTGCTATTCTCTTAATCACAGTAGGCGGAAGTTGTTCATACTTTCCTAACATTTCCCTTAACTTAGTGATAGTGTGCACCAAATCTTGATTTTCAGAACGAATATTTCCAGCATAATTCATGACTTCTTTAGTGTGTGCAAGATAATGATCAAGTTCGTTTAATGCTTCATCACGAGTCTGTTTGAGTAAATCAAATATGACACCATATTCCTTTTTAACTTTTGCAAGTTCTTGTTCATATTTTGAGATTTGACACTTAAAAGACACGTTTTGATCATCCAGTTGCTCAATTTTAGGATTAGAAGATTTTGCACGCAACTGGGCGATTTTGTGTTGAAAAACAAGTTGTTGATCGTGAATATCTTTTTGACACCAATTAAGACGACGTATTGCATTTGAAAGTTCGTTTGACAATCGTTTATTTTCAACTGTTAAAGACTCGATCTGATGCACCATATCAGTATTTACACCATTATCAACAGAATCAACATAATCAGCAGAGATATTATCAGATGCATTTGGCAAAGAAAGTAATAACACAGCATTATGGATATCAGCACAGATAACATCTTCCAAGAGTCGATCAACATCTTTTCTCAACAGTTTCTTTTTACGTTTAGTATTAGAAATAGATGTTTCTGTTTTCTCGAAAACTGTTTTCATGAGACCAAGTTCCTTGTGAAAATCCTTTTCCCAATATAGTGCACAATTTTTCAAATTTTTGACATGGGGTAAAATTCTTTTCTGAAGAATATCTCTATGTTCTCGCGCCATTGGCGAGGTAAAATGTTGAACTTTTATTTCAGAATGAAATTCAATCTCACGTTCCAAAATTTTGAGGTCAGATAAGAAAGTGTCAAAATATTTGATAACATGACAACTTTTGGCATTAGTTTTTACTTCACTAAGTGAAGGTAAAGGACCATTAATTTGTGAACCTTTTGGTTGAGGACTGACTTCAGAAACTGGTGTGATAACCAAAGGGTTGTTAGAAGTATCTTGTTGTGTGACAAAAGTTACGGCTTTTGAATAGTTAAATGGTTTGTTGTAAACGACATTTTCCATTTTTGACCGACTCTCGTCATCAGCATCTAATTCCTCCATCCGATTATATTCAACAACAGTCATAATGGAATCATCAATTCTATGTTCTGCACTATAAACTTCAGGATTTGGTTTGAATGCTCTGTGTGAAAACTTAGGTTTGTAATCAGCAAGATTCGGTCCATATCCATTTGGATTTGGTTTGAAAGAAAACTTTTGAATCGTTGTGATTGATTCACCATGTTTATAAACAACATTTTTAAACTCTTTGATTTTGTTTTGTAAGTCGACAATTTCCTCAAGATAGTCATCTATTCGTTTCGTTGAATGTTTTTTGTACTCAGAGAACTGTTTTTGACAAGTTAACAACTCAGCCTTGGCTTTTTGAGTTTCCAAAGTAAGAGCGTTAAGTTTTTGTTTATGTTCATGTTTCATTTGTTCTATTTGAGACAACAAAGCATTCTTCGAAGCGGCTAGATCACAAATCTGTCGTTCCAAATATTTTTCATTTTGGTGTGATTTGGTAAAAGCGGCTTCAAAACCTTTTTCACGGTTTTCTTGAGTTTTGAAAAATTTGAGTTGTCGAATTAAGCATTCATTATCCCTGGTTAACAGTGCATTTTTCTCTTTTAATTTCGTGCAAATTTCCAAATGAGAATGTTGGTCTTTAATTAAGGTCAAGAGCTCAGTTTCTCTGTCAGACAAAAGCTCATTTTGTTCAACGTAAGTGTCAACATGATCATTATTTAGATCCTCAAATATAACCACGGAGTCAACTTGATTATCAATATTAACCATAAGGTCATTTTGATCATCAAATATAACTACGGGATCTATTTGATAATCATCGGAATGAGATGTGGAAGACTCATGTTGAACACTCTGATCCTTGTCAGATAGAGAAAGTGGCGGAGATATCAGATCATTGATGATAATTGTTTGTTCAGGTACCTGAGACAAGCCGTCAGTGTCATACACTGGGCCTATATCACTCATGTGTAGTGCTTGCTCTGTTCCTTGTTGGTAAGAGTTCCACCAGCTTCATCCTTAAGAGCCAAGAGCAAAGCTTCTTTGAAATAAGCACTGCCTCTTGTCCTCGGTTTAGGACATGCATTAGCCAGATGACCCTTCTCATTACAGTTATAGCATCGAAGACCATTAACCCCATTCTGAGCATTTCCTTGTTCAACCACTTGAGCCCTTTGCTGTTGCGGAGCACCCATATTATTCCTTCCCATAGCATTGAACCCTTGACCACCTCCCATCTGACGACCATAACCACGATTTTGAACTTCAACGCGTCCATTGTTCACAACAGCCTGATTCCTTGTATTAGATGAAGAACGAATGCGATTGTTGGATTTGTTTGTATAACGTCCAAATGCTTTAGCAATCATAACAAATCCTTGTTGCAATTCATCGAAGGCATTGGAGTCCTCATCAACTTCACTGTAAAGAGCTTGAGCAGTGTTGTTGTTATATGGAACCAATTGATTTTGTTGAGGTTGTAGTTGTGACAGATCAAAAGGTTTGATGTTTGCAGTTGTTTGAGGAGCGGGTTGAGGAGCTTGTTGAGGAGGAATATTTGTTTGAGCCCACAAAGCAAGTTGTTGATTGTCCGGAAGTGATGGTGAAACAGTTTGACCACGGAGAATCCTTTCCTTATCAACTTCTTTTTGGTGAGGCTTCAGATAGTCGTACAACAATCCGTAGGTAGCATGATGCATATCTTTAGCTTGACGGAGAAAAATGACATACTTCTCCCATTCCGGACCAAGACTACTTAGGAACTTTGTGTTGACAGCAATTCGTGGCATGATGATATTGTGTTTGTCCAAATCATTAATGATGTCTGAAAAGCGATGATGATATGATTCTAATGACTCTCCTGGTTCAATCATGAAGTGTTCATAAGCCAAATAGATTTTGGATTCCATGTCTTCCTAATTGAGTGTTGTGCCTTGTATAAGAAGATGAATCTGTTCCCACATTGCTTTGGCAGTTTTTTGAGCATCAACACTTCGAAGGATTGGATTGGGTAATCCTAAAAGGATGTATTGCATTGCAAGTTCGTCGGCTTCAAAGTGTAGAAGTTGATCACCCGTGAGTTCCGCAACAGTTGCAATATTGGTGACATGATCTCTTGGTGGAACAGCAGTAGGATCTCCGGGTGTAACGATAGTAGGCATCTGAAATGGACCTTCCATAATGACCTTCTTTAAAAACTTTCCATGTGGCTTCTTTAGATCACAAAACCTAAAGAACCGAATTACCCATTGATCATAATTACCGAGAGTGAGCATTGGAGGTCTATCAAGTGACCCAGCTTCACGAATTGATTGTTGGCTACTCAAGGCTTCACACATCTTGCCAAACCATGCTGGTTCATTCATAGTATTCCTGGATGGATATTGATTGTAGAAGTTTGTGTAAGGTTGTACTTGAAGACTAGGTGGTGGTTGAATCATTTGAGGTTGTGGAATTGCTGCAAGTAGTGGAGTATGTTGTTGATTAAATTGTTGTTGATAAACTGCTTGTTGTTGATTCCATTGTTGATGTTGGGGACTTAGTTGTTGTTGTTGTTGATTATAAGTGTAAGGAAAATAGTTAGAGTATGGTGGTTGTGACATGTTGAAAACTTGTGTTGTTAAATGGATCTTTGTAGTCGTGTGAACCTTTATTGATGAAGTATCCTTAGGCGTAGAAATCACAATAGCCAAGTAGTACTTATGCGTAAAAACACCAAAGTTACGCGTAACAGCTAGAGTTACGCGTAGGTTTAGCTTACGCATAAGAAAGGAACAAATACTAAAGTTAAGCGTAAAACAAGAAGTTAGGCGTAGAAAACTTAGACGTAGGATTACCTTATGCGTAAGACTAAGCTTAGGCGTAGGATAAATCTTATGCGTAGGATTTTCTACGCGCAAGCTTTATGCTTATGCGTAATTTTAGGGTTTTGCCCAAATGATCTTTTACACTATCACAATGCAAAAGATATCCAAAGTCGACGTGTTTTCAGGCTTATCCAAGCAAGAAACCACGGAGTAAACCACGAAACTGAAGATCAAACCAAGGAACAAGTTACGCGTAAGTTTAGGGTTTTACTTACGCGTAGGATTTAGCCAAAAATGATTTCGAGCCACTGATGTTTCCAAACCAGGTTTTTGTGATGAAATAGCTTCAATATCACCAAAATAACACAAAAGTGTGAAACTTGATGATCCAAAGCTTCAAAAACAGTTATGCGTAGAAGAATAACCACGTATAAAACCAAGCTTAAAAACCAAGATCTACGCGTAAAGGTTGAAACTTTATGCCAAAAATAGTTATTTTAACACCTTAAAACATTGAAAGTACAAGAATCTTGGATTAAGAAGTGAAAAAAATACGTTTTTAAGCGAACAAAAGTATCACCAACGAACCGTATGTTTACGCGTAGGACCAAAACCCACTTCAAAACAATACGTTCACCCCAACTATTTGGCTCTGATACCACTGTTAGGTTCCCAAATATGCAACACAAGTAACAATAGAAGAAATAGAGAGGAGATGAGATCGGTTGAACAAATATCAAACACACACACACGATATAAAGAAAGGTTAGGCGTAGGAGTATGTGAAAGAGTAAATTGAACAACCAACCCTCAAGTGAGGGTTATTACAAGGTATTTATAGGAGGGAAGCTAGGGCAACACTCCTAGTTCCCATCCTTTTCCTTATTGGACTAGGCCTAGGCTTATGGGCCTTCTACATAAGCCTAAGGCTAATTACTAACATAAAGGCCATATTAAGCTAACTATTACATATAAATTACTAACACTTGAATTAAGGTTTAGGAGTGATTCCAACACAGTCTTTTTTTTTAAATTTGTTGTTATCTTGTTTTGCATGCCATTTAAATGGAAGAGACCTTGTATCATAAAGTTGTAATTGTATGAGTGTACATATGGTAACCTCATAGGTTGTTTCAATTTGGCCTTGGGGGGAGGGGGAATTGGACAACTATGTTTGGCTAAGTAGGAGGTCTAAAATGTATGAATGTACTATAATTTGCAGAAAATATGTAAAATACTATCATGTAAATCACGAGGCCATGATTTGCAGAAATCATGAACCCATAATTTGCAGAACTTCATAACCTAAACACAAATCAATAACACAAATTTTCAAAAGACAATATGACATTTAAACTGCTACCAATAAGTCAAAGACATTAGCATCATTCCAAACAAGGTTGTCTGTTAATAGTAGCATCATTAATTACATTTATAAAAATTTAAGACAGTTTTACAACTATCATCAAAAGTTAATAAGTTTTACTAAAGCTTAAGCTGGAGATCCTATAACATCTTCCTTTTGCCTTTGCCTTGGCTGCATTCACCAATAGTAGTCCATGTTTTTTTTGCTGCCAGCCCAAGGACTATATCCTGGTCAAATTTGAGTTTGTGAGCTAGGATAGGCTTCTCAACTAGGATAGGCAGAGGTAGGACATGATTATGAGCTGGGAGAGGCTCAGGAGGTTCAATAACTTGGACAAGAACAACTTCTATTGTATCAGAGATCGTAGTATCTTCAATTAGATACTCAGAGCTTGTAGTAGAATCAGATTGTTGTGGATAATACCTCGCAAGCAATTGGAGTGGGATTCTAGTACCATCACTGCTTAAATTAGAACTGCTTGAATCAGAGCTAATGAGTATGACTTATGCAAATAAGAAATGCTATGTCAGTTTGATTGATGAAAATGTTAAGAAATATAACTATTTAACAAAAATCTGTTGAAGGTATACCAACGTAGAATTAAGTGATCCAATACACATTTTGGTCCTCTCAATGTAATCCCAAACAAGGATGCAATGGTCTCTCTTTGGTGGCCAAGCACAAACAAAAGCTTTTCAAGGTTCCAGTGGTTCTGTTAGGGTTCAAGGGTAGGCATCAAACTACATTCTAGGCACATTACAAGGCTGCAATGTAGAATAATACTAGTGTGGCAAGGCATGTCTCAAAAATTTACAAGGTATACAAGGATCACTGTAGACCATCTATGTAACATTCAATGAGTGGGAAACTACAAATACACATGAGTCTAATTTGCTTAGTCTAAAGTGATCCAATACTATGCTCTTTCTAACACGCAAATACTAACAAGAAAAACAAAACCCCCAAAATTGGTAACAGAAAGCAACCTCAAATCTGATTAATAAGATAAATTACAATTAAATGGTCCAAAATATTTATCAAAGTATAAATAACAATATCCCTATAAATACATGTACAGTTAGGGGACTTCATTGTCTTGATTATGTGCTTATTATATCTTTAGGGTTTAATCGGGCTATGTTATTGTGTGAGTGTTTAGTGTTTACTCTTCCTAAGTATGTGATTAAATGGTGAGGTAGCTTGTTTTTTTATAGTAGGTAATCGGTTTGACTTTCATTAGTCAAACTTATATAAAGTACATTCAATGCGTCTTTGACTAAAAAGATATAGGTAACCACTTTGACTTTCATTATTCAAACAAAAAAATTCTATTTGTTTTTAGACATAAACTGTAAAGAAATGAGAGAACATATTGGAAATGTCACATCGTATTATTGATCAACTGAATTACAATTTTAGGGTTACAACTATTTAAATACTAAAAAATGGCGGGAAAGTAAAACTGGCCAATCTAACTATTTTACAAGCTACTAAAGTATATACACCACATATGTGAACATCTATAGAGACTTCTAGACATCATGGCCATCATCTTGTGTGGAGAGCTTTCTTGTATTGAGCCTGCACATTCCTTCTGAACCTGTGGTACAAAGTGTTTGGTATTGTGGTTAACAGCTGATGCATATTGTTTAGAATTGCCATAATCAGCTGTCTTATCATAAACAAGAATAAAAAAGTGATAAAAGTGATTTCATTCCATTAAACTGAAACAAATTACATGGTTGAATATTTATACACAAGATAGTCAAACTAAAGTAATATATCTCCACTTTAGTTATGTTACACATACAAGCCCCAAAGCAGTCTCTGATGCTCCTCCTCTATTTCTTCTTTTTGCCTACACTTGGCCAGCCACTATTGTGTAGCCATTGCTTCCCTTTCTTCTTCTTTTAAGGCAAGGTCTAATGCTTCTTCATCATATCTCTCCTGATGTTCCTCAGCAGTAACATTTCCACCTACCTGCAACTCCAATTCAGCCATTTCTTCTTCTTTTACCAGTTTCATTATTTTTGCTTCGTCTAAAATTCCACTACCACCAGGAAGTGTATCCTTGTTGAATACCTTAACTAAGTTTTTCATTGTAATGTTAAGATAATGGCCTGATTTAGGAGAAAACAATCAAATGATATGAAGAATCAAAGCAACTCCTACAATAATATCCTTTCTATAACCACCCTTGTTAATGATTTTGTAATGTATTGTACCAGATATTGAACCTGAGAGATATTTGAGAGTTACTGTAAGATCGCCAAGTGCATTTGAAGTACATGACTTGATTATTGGAACAACTTAATCAACTTTCCCATTATGATAAATCTCTTGATATCACCTAAACACCCAATCTCAACCCCTCCATTTGCATTCACAAAGTCAACAGCGTTAAGCCATGGCCCATGTGTAAAATCCCCATCCTTATGTTACACCCAAAACCAAGTTTCAAGTATGAAATAATGAGAATGCCATTAAAATAGTTTGACTAATACTTTTATGAGTCGGGAGACTTGATATGATTGGTTAGTCAACGAAAGTTAAGTTGTAGTCAAACTAATAGTGAAAGAATGTGTAATGTGGTTTAGAAACATGATACATGTACTTAAGGGGGACCTAAGTTGCCAAGTGCTAAATATATTATTAATTGGTTGTGGCCGAAATAGAAAGAAAGTAACCTAAGGACCTATTGTGCCAATTGGGCAAACTTTCCACCTACAATAATTTGGATACTTCTCTATTCTTCATTTGAGTTCCAAAAAGTTATGGTGTGTGTATGTCGTGAAGTAGAAAAAGGAGGGAAGAAAAAGACCAAGCCTTGATGGTAATTCATGGTGTTAAGTACTTCCATTCAAGTAGATGAAGCCTTAGCAATGTTTCCTACCCAATTAAGTATCTTAATTATAGTTAATTCTAGAATTGCAAGTTAGGGTTCTATGAGCCCTAATTGGGGGAATGGGCAAATGATGTCTATAAGTTAATTAAGAAGTTATAATGGATATGCGTTAAGTATTATTGGATTTAAGCTAATAATTTAATGGGACTAATTATCATATAAGCATTATATGGTTATAAGATAATTAGAGGTGGTTAAGGAATTTCTATGATTGTGGTAATCATAATATAGTAATTTGACTATTTGTTTGTGCCTATAGTGATATTGGCTTAGATTGCAAGAATAGAGATGATGATATCCTTGGTTTCATTAGCTTAGGATCAAGGTAAGTAAACCGGTTATAATGTTATGTTATGTTATGATGATTTTATACATTACATGTTATGTGATCGTATGTTAAGGTTATGGAATGTTGTGCTTATGTGAAAGTGAAGTTAAGGCTAGCGTGGCATAGCTCGCAAGAGATGTGTTAGTTAAGTGTCTTAGGCATGGATGAGATAGAATAGTAAGACCTTAAGTAATTAAAGGTATGTGTTATGTTTAATGATTGTAATGGTTTTATGAGTTATAATGTGTAATGTATGGATTATTATAATGTTATGTTATGATCACTTTACTTACTAAGCTTCGTGCTTATGGTTAAGATGTTAATATTTTGTAGGTCCATATGTGATGGTGATGGTAAGCATTGGATTAAGGCTTATGGATTACTAGAAGGAAGTTATAAGATTGGTAAGAAAGTAGGAGCTCAGGTAGATACTGAGCCCAAGTCAATGTTGTACCCCGAGAGTCTTTAATGGTTTTGTAGACGTAATGTCAAGTGTCAAAGTATATGGTGTAGTCGTTAAAGTAAAAGTGTTGTCAACGATGTTTGTCAAAGTAAGTTTATGTGTTTATGGTCAAGTTACAGGGGTGTTTGGATTAGGTGTAAACATACCCATTTTGGGATGTAAACGGGTTATTTGTTTATGGAATAAGTTTAATATGTTATATTAATGATTTTGGTTAAGTTTGGTGGGCAAATGAAGTGGTAAAGTTTGTATGTCGTGAAAATAGGTCAAAACGGGTATTTTGGGAATCAATGTATATGGTATATTTTTAGTTAATATGTATTACATATGTTTAAACTAAGTCTAAAGTGTTGATTTAATGTTTAAATATGTAGAAAATAGTGCACTTTAGGTGTCCTTAGTGCATGACATGGGTTATAGTGCACTTTAGGTGTCCTTAGTGCACAAGAGGGGTTATAGTGCATTTTAGGGGTCCTCAGTGCAAAAGAGGGGTTATAGTGCACTTTAAGGGTCCTTAGTGCACAGGACGGGTCATAGTGCACTTTAGGGTGCCACCCGTCGTTTTAAAAGTATTTGAGTCTAGATTCATTTAAAATGGTTTCAAGGTCTATATGTCTAAGGACTTTTTCTAATGGTCAAAAGAGT
The DNA here is from genome assembly GCA_910596185.1 of Chrysanthemum makinoi. NCBI lineage: Eukaryota > Viridiplantae > Streptophyta > Magnoliopsida > Asterales > Asteraceae > Chrysanthemum > Chrysanthemum makinoi. Next base: position 110,117,422 of record OU343224.1, on the reverse strand, counting down.
AATAAGAGGTAAGTTTCGGGTCATGTCGTTTTCGCGAAAATTTTTAAATTTTTAGTCGAATAGGGCATGGGGCGTAACACCTCACCTACTTCCCTCAACAACTTTCCTCATATACTCATGTGTCGAAATTATAGACACCTCTCCACCTTCCCGAGTATCCGCTATTTTACATAGCTTCGCCCTTTGAAAAATACCCGCAGGACCTGGTATTATCCTACCCTTTTCTTCGGTTGGATTTTCAACATTTTTGTTTTATGATGAAACTGGGGGTGCATTCATTTTCTTGTGGTATTTGGTGGCAGCAGCAACTTTTTTGCTAATTTCTATTATGTTTTAAATTGGTGTTGGTGATTGCCATAAACGCCATTCTTTAAACGGACTAGGACAGGGATGACTCGTGCAACTGTATTTCCACATCATGTACTATGACAAGGACGGAACGTGCAAATGTGTTTCCACATCAGGGACTTACAAAGTACTTAAATGGTTCAAATAAGGTATTTTTTGCTGGGCTTTCCTTTTTCCCGCCAAATAATCCTAGAGCACAAACTACTTGTTTAGTCCCTGAACTATCGCATTTGTATTAACATTAGTACACCAACTGCACCTTCTATGTTAGTCCTTTGGCCTTTTTTCCTGCCAAACCACCATGCCACTCACAGCTTCCATTTTGACCTATAGAACTAGCCAGATGAGTATGTCATATCCCTATAGCACCTTCCATTTCATCCACAATTGGCATCCAAAATAACCAAATGGTTGAAATTAAAAGCATTTTTGTCTCCATCCACAATGTCCAAATGAAAAAAAAAAAAAAAAAAAAAAAAAAAAAAAAAAAAAGAACCAAATGGTCAAAAATGCTAGCTTTTATCAAAGATGTTATTGATCATACCCCTGAATAGTCTGATGTGGGAAGCGACGAACCACTCAAGTTCACTGCATTATGGTTGATCAGGATTTCTAAACTACACAAGTTCAATGATATCTTGAATGCCATTAAAGCAGACTTAAGGAAAGAAGTTGACATGCTGAAATACAAGATTATAAAGGAAAATGTGTGTCCAATAAAGGCATGGGCAGAGTTTAATTAAACCTTAGACAACACACTTGTCAAAATAACTCATGGTGCAGTTAATGTGCCAAGAGTAAAAGATGAACTTGTTCCTGTTGAAGTTGTTGTTGATGAAGTTGTAGCTGATGAAGAGGTGGAAGGAAATGGAAGGCCACTGAAGAGGAGAAGAGTGTATGTTGAGAAGATGGATTAGGCATATTTCCAAAATGATGGTTGATGCTGAGAAGGCAAATAATGGGTGGTTTTGTGTTTAATGTCAAGTTTCTGTGTTGGGCAGTGCTTGGTATGGGTTGTTTGGGATAATGTCTTTTGTACCTTTGTTGTGATGGTTAATGAAAATCATTTCTTATCTATGTGTTGACTAATTTTATTTTTTACAAAAAGGACCATGAAAGAATATACCCATATTTGCATTCTCAGCGTGTGAATTGCATTATGCAATTGCATTTCCAAACAAATTTGTTTTCGTGTGGAATTGCAGTCTGCAATTGCATTTGCAAACAACCCATAAACTGCAAACTGAAAATGCTCATGGCTTGAATTGACTTTTATAAGTCAACTTACAAACAACATTCAAATTACAAACTGTTATATTACTAGAGTTATAATACTTACTACTTGCAACAACCATAACTCAAATGATCTAAAATGAAAGCTAACACAACACAAAAAACATAGAAATCCTACATATTCAATATTAGTAGATTAAGATGTTAATTTTTACAACAAAATTTTGGTTCCAAATATTAGTTAATGTACCATATAGCAACAAAAGTTATTGGTTATAAACATCCAATTAAAACAAGCATGAAATAAGTCAAGGCTTCTTGGACTTCTTCTTCAAGCTTGTAGATCCCACTTCTGGAGCATTAGAAGCTCTTAAACCAAGTATGATTCTAGTGATGGTTGGTTTCCTGCAGCCTCTTGGAGCTGAAGTTGAAGGAGCTTATGAAGGAGCTATTTTCCGTTGACCAACTGTTTTAGAAGTTGAAGGAGCTCTGGCTCTGGATGTTTTTGGAGCAACTTCAGCTGTTTAAGTGGAAGCTCTGGATCTTTTAGGAGAAGCTTCAGCTGTTGAAGTGGAAGCTCTGGCTCTTTTTGGAGCAGTTTAAGCTTTGGATATTTTGGGAGCAGCTTGAGCAGTTGAAGTGGAAGCAGCTTGACTTTTGAGAGCTCTGGATCTCTTGGAACCTTTGACATCATCAAAAACATCCTCTTCACTTGAAACATATTCATCATCTTCCAACTTAATCACCTCATCCTCGTTTTCCTTTACGGAGCTCTGCATCTCAAGGTTGTGCATCCTCTTTTCAAGGAATTGTAGCTGCCTTTCAAGTTTTCAATCCTATTTTCATTGGAAACACATGTTAAATGTACATATATAACACATTTACAGAAAACCCATAAATCAAGTATGCAAATAAGAAACAAAAGGCCAAATCAACATCAATAGTGTGCCCCATTGCAGTTTGACTTGCTAAAACCAAATTGCAGTTTAACTAATGATGTAATACATAAGTCCAAACACTCTGCTAACTCTATTTCTACCAAACTGTGCAGACATCCAAACACCCCTAAAGGGCTACAGAAGACAAGGGCATTCATCAGGGAAACAACAAAAGGCCCTTAGTTGCTAAAGTCAAACACCATTTGCATTTTTAGTAATGCAGTTTGACTTGCTAAAGTCAATTTGGGTTTAGGCCCTTAATTGCTAAAGTCAAATTGCAGCTTTAGTAATGCAAATAATAAACTAACCTAAAGGGCATTCATTAGGCCAACAACAAAAGGGCAAATCAACATCAAAATGGTCTAAACACATGCTCAAGGTTTGCCATTTAAAAAAAAACAAAAAAAACAAAAAACAAAATGCATACCTTTATTTGCTTCTGCTTGGTTACCCTCCATGGTTTTTTGGTCTGACCAAACACAACTTCAAGGGTCGGAAAAAGGTCACTTGGTCAATTTGAGACTACCGTGAAATAAGATAGGGCCACATAAGACAACATTTAATTCTAAACAACAACAATGTAACAATGTGCTAACCTTTCACCATAGCATAGTTCCATAAGTCGTCTAACATTTCATCTGACACATCATCTCCTACCTTCCAGTTATTCTTATACTTTTTATAAAGATAATCTGCCATGTCTTTAGTGAATGTAACTTTTCTCCAATCTTTGTTGGCCATTGCAAGAATGAGGGTATTAGATTGTTTTGTGTAATCGTTCTAGGGTTGTAGGGTTGTATGTGTGACAATGATCGGCTTGCACAGTAACAATAAGAAGATGATCGGGTTTGCATGGTAACATGTGACCCAACAGGGTTGTGAGAGCTGTTATATACCTAGGGGCCAAAAGCGCTAAAATTAAAATGTGAAAAGACGAAAAAAACCAGTTGATTAGTCAACTAACGAGGAGAGATAATGCTCGTTAGCCATAACGGGGCTCCAGGGACCATTTTCGCACCATTCTGGAAGTTCAGATACCCCGTTCGCCAGTGAATCGAAACGGGGGACCAAACGTGAAAACATGATCAACTTGAGGGACAAACGGTGTAATTTACCCTATCTATACTATCTATAATAGAAAAATGGTCAAATTGAAAAGTGAAAAGTCAAGAAAGTGAAATGTGAAAAAAATTAAAAAGGAAATGTTGAAATAATTAAAAAGAAAGTAATTTCAATTTTTAATACCTACATATGTTTCAAAAGGAAACTATTAATACACATCGAAAACCGGGTTGACCCAGGACGCTTCAAACCCGGAGGGTTGACCCGGTTTAATTTGACCCGTTTTTTCGACCCAACCCATCGGGTTGACCCGGTTTATATTAATTCGTTTTTTAACCGGAACGGTTCAACCAGTTGAATCTCCCGGGTCGAACCGGGTTTCAAAATATTATGTTAATCCCCAATTTCTCAAACTTTTACTATTTTTCGTTTATAACCCATAAATTTTTTTTATCACTAAAACTATCTTATTGAAAAGTACAATAAAATTTTTACAATGTACAATTTAAACAAGCTACAACATAATTCTAAATATAAAATAATTAAACATACTAATTAATATTATTTTTAAAACACCCTAAAATAAAAAGTACATGTTGTTATAGACATTATACAAATTAATAAAACACACAAAGCTTCATACAAGCTAACAAGTTGATGGTACATATAGTTTTGAAAATCGGATCGGACCAACGGGTTCAACCAGAAACCGGTGTCGCCACCAGTTCGGCTAACCAATAACAGCCATCCGAAAATGAACTAGAGATGACCCATTGAAACCGATACAAACAGGTGAATCAGGTCTCATCGAGATATATTTCTCCGGTTAATCGTCACAGGGTACCCGCCGCCGCAACGCGCGGGGTACCCTGTTACACTATATATAAAGGAAAACCAAAAAGTAAAAAGTGAAAATTTGAAACTATTAATACATATTGAAAACCGGGTTGACCCTGGACGCTTCAAAACCGGTGGGTTGACCCCGTTTAATTTGACCCATTTTGACCAAACCTGACGGGTTGACTCGGTTTAAATCGACCCGTTTTTCGACGGGAACGGTTCAACCGGTTGAACCACCCGGGTCGTACCGGGTTTCAAAACATTATGTTTAATCCCCAAATCTTCAAACTTTTATTATTTTTCGTTTAGAACCCATAAACGTTTTTTAACACAAAACGATTTGTCGCTATATAAATATATTATATATATAAGTTTTTTTTCAAAACGATTATAATGTTTTACAATTAAGAGAAAATATGTGTCCGTTAGTGCACATTTAACTTTTCAATAGGCTAAATACGCCCATTTCAAAAAGAAAAATGGGGCTAAATGTGCCTAAATCTTTTATAAAATAGCCAAAATTAGCCAATTTTTTTATTTTTTATTTTGGGCTAATCACATTCATGCTAATTTTGGTACTTGCATTCTTCTTAACAACGGCACCATTAATCCCATCCTTGTTAGTTTTACGCGACAAGTAACGTGTGTTGTTAGTTTTATCTCATAACTGATGTAATGTTTACTTTCATTTTCATTAAATGTTTTTATATGTTGTTTGATAGATGTTAAGAATTTTGTCTAGACTTTAGTTATCGTATAATACAACCGTTTGCAATTGCATTTCATCGGTTCACGTTCTATTTTAAACGCTACACAAAACACTCACCACAGTATCACAAATCATTAATTATCTGACGCTAGAAACCGCTGCCGCTAGGCGCGGGTACTCGTCTAGTAAAAGTAAAATAAAAACACATGTTGGAAAATATTGATGGCGGGAAAGCATCCTCGCTTTCCATTATAGAATCTTGCCCACTTGCACAAATGCGAATCATCCCAAAAAATCCTTCTTTAATTCTTTTTTTCAATAACCCAATTTACCATTTCACCCTCCACACCACCATGAACTGCCAACGCATCTCCGCAGTGATCTTCGACATGGATGGCACCCTTTTGAACACAGGTATTATCCTACAACTACCCACCATCAGTTTTATTCATTACTAGATTTGCATACTGGACTTGCTAAATTTAGAAAGCAATAAGCAGTTTTAAGTAATCATATTTGAAAAATGTGATTTTAATCCCTGATTTGATCAGCTGCATTTAGGATTCACATTAAGTTATAAATCATAGATATATGAGTACCACTACACATTTTAAATATCTTTCGGTGTATTCGTTTAACTAGCTCATGCTCGTAAATGCTTACCTTGGTCTGTTATATTTTTGTTTAACTTTTGTCTTTTATTTTGGGTGGTATCAAGAGCAACTTACAAAGGATTTATTAAAGGAATTTCTTGCAAAGTATGGGAGGGTTGTGGATATGGAGAAGGAAAACAAGAGGCTCGGGATGACGCATGATAAGTCAGCAATTGCTATTGTACAAGATTATGATATTCCAATTACACCTCAAGAGTACACCCAAGAAATCATGCCTATGTATTATGAAAAGTGAGAATCCTTTTGTTTAATGTACTTAATGGTAAAATTATCATTCTATGAATGTGAATTTGATATGGGCTTTGTTTCAAATTATGCCCGATACCGTTTTCTTATTTTTTTAAAGGCAATATGAATTTTATATCTGTAACATTAATTTATCTACATTATGAATCATTTAAGTCTTCACTATAAGAACCCTTAAAGTTACGGCTTTAATCTAGGACGTCCAATGCTAATTCGATCATGATCTGATTATATCATTCGATACCGATGATTTTGCTAGTTTATTGTATTTACAATACCTTCAAAGCAATTACTTGATAAATAGATTAAAATTTGAAATCTTATTGCCATGAATGTTCATTTAGGTGGTTGCAGGCCAAACCGCTTCCTGGTGTTAATCGCCTCATCAAGCATCTCCTTAAGCATGGAATTCCATTTTCAGTTGCTTCAAACTCCGCAAGGAAACATGTAGAAGCCAAAGTTAATGCCCAAAAAGGTTATGTTAGTTCATTTTTTTCTACTTTTAATGTTCTAAGACTTATAAACCAAATCCCGTATTATTCGTTATGTAAACCTTATAACTTCTTATTTTCTTGAATTGCATTTTTACATAGACGCTATTGAAGTAACTATTAATTGTTAACAAACAGAAATATATGTAACGTATATTAGTACATATAAAAGAAGCTAAGATACTTTTAGCGATTCTTAGTGTGGAAAAGTATATCATTAATTTCTGGCTAAAGTAACAGTAAGTTTATACTTACGCAATATATTTCTTTTACTAAATTCATAAACATTTTTAATGATAGGTTGGAAAGAGTACTTTTCAGTAGTTCTTGGAAGTGATGATGTCAAATTAGGGAAGCCGGCTCCAGACCTGTAAGCTCGTAATACAACAATTTCTAGTAAATTGTAATTTTTGCGCCTCTACATATTTAAGAAAGAACTAAAAATATCACGTGATATCTGAAAATCACTTGAACACAGATTTTTGGAAGCTGCAAACAGAATGGGTGTGGATGCATCTTGCTGTCTTGTTATCGAAGATTCTGTGTAAGTATATCCTGCTCTTTTGTCTTCTTTTAGAATGGTATTAAGTATTCGTTATCTATGTGTTACTCTTAAATCCTTAGTAACTTTTTAATAGTACATTTGTGCAAAAGTTTAGATTTTCTAAATGCATAGTTTAGATCCCAGTTTTGTTAGGTTAAGGGGTATTTTATAGGATTTCAGGTTGGGTTAACTGTAAATATGTCAACAGAACAGGGGTGAAAGCTGGAAAGGCAGCAAATATGAAAGTAGTGGCAGTGCCATCTATTGAAGGTGAATCGGATGAATTTTCAATAGCTGATTACGTGATGCATTCGCTCCTAGATTTTCAGCCAGAGCTATGCGGACTCCCAGAGTTTGACGACTGTATGTTTCTTTACCAAATATGTCACCATCCACTGTTTTTAGACAAGGAAACTGACAATTTAGACAATTACAATTTAGGTTAATTTTATATCGTTGCAGGGGTGATGAACGCATTACCAATTGAATCCATTCATTTCAAGGGATCATACAAAAATGGATTTATACAAGAAATTTCAGGTTTACAGTTTGCTTCTCTTTGTTACATTTACCATTTTTATCACATGTATGTTTGATAAAACCATTTATTTACAAAAATAAAATCACCTTGCCAGAAGTGACAATAGGTTTGTTGGGTGATGAGTTAAACATGTTGAGGTCAAAATGGGTGTATTTGATTCATTTTCTTCGTATATTATGTAGGAGGTTTTATAAAGTAAAAGAAGTTTTGGTGACTTTTTTGACCTGTTAGTTTTTTGTTTTACCCGGTTAACCCCTAAAAGCTAAGTAATCGGGTTGGAAATTTCCTCCTTTGCACATCCCCTTCATGTACTTTTTTTTTTGTCTATATACTTTTTGTATTGTTTATCTATGGCATATTGATTATTCAGATAACGGACCTTCTGATCTTCCTAGTCAAGCCTGGGGTGTATACTTTGGATGGGCTGATTCCGAATCACAGGAGAGAATTAAGATCGTGGTTAGCACTAGATGGGACTGCACCCATGGATCTTTCACGAGAAACACTGTGAGAATCTTAACATTTAAAAAATTTGCTTCTATAAGCAGGATTAGGAAAATTGCTGATTTAACCATGGTGTTTCTGGCTTTAACCACTTTGGCACTACTCTCTACTTGCCAAAAATTTAATTTTCCCATTTAGTGTACTATTCTATGATGATATGCAGATCCTCTTACAGGACTAATTAGAGGGGGAATTTTATGGATTTTTGTGAAAAAGGGTCATTTGGGGCGTTAAATAAAACATTTTGCTTTCAAGGATGTACGCCAAAAGGTTTACAAATCACTCGTAATATATTGAAGCAAGATCAACCTCCCAAGGTTGTTTATCAGACAAATTAGATCACATTTTAATAATAGTTAAGGTTATCAGACAAAGGATTTTCAGATTAGCCCAAACCAACTTGAGCGGTTACCCAACACTTGCCCATTTCGCTGCCAGTATGTCTAATTTGTCTTAAAGTAGAGGTGGAATATTGAATTGGTTTGGTAACATGTTAAAATGGGCCGGGTTGGACCAATCTTCTTTTTAATGATCTAAACATTGTATGTGTTTTAGTCTATTCACCTATTATCTTGTACTATTATCAAAATATGAAATTCTTGTCGATAAATTGAATACCATCAATAACTTATAAAGCTTAGAATGCGAAAAGAGGTAACCTTAGGTCATTGGGCTCATGACAAGTATGAAAATTGTTTTCTAATGATTTTGGACTTCAACTAGAGGTGATGTTCTAAAGGGGCTTCTATAAAGGTTACATCTGATATAAATCATTTTTATAAGTCTGATTTTTAGAATTTTTAATTTTTTATTTCTTAAAACATATATGAAATTGTAAATAAACATCCTTAATGACTTGTACTTTTTATTTCAGCAAGCTTGTTTTCTTAATGGAAACGCTGAGCGAATCTGTGATCAGCCAATGGAAGTAGCACTTGTTGGTTACATCAGGGGATTCCGTACCATGGTAACTATAGATCTATGCAGCTATGCTAAAAGGAAAAACCAAACTCTCCTTGTCATATTGGTTTCTCTACTACTCTAATGGATCTTGAATTCAATTCTGATCGTATGATTTATCCCTAAGGGGTCAAATGGGTCGAAAGTTACAAATATTTGTGATTTGGTTGCAGCCTTGGAATTTTTTTATTTTTTTATTATTTTTTTCTTTTCTTTTAAACTATATTGTTATTCTAATAACATATCATTCTAATCATTATCAATGCCTTAATCTTGAAAAAATAACTTGCATACAGACATAGAATATTTAGTTGCGGGTCAACCTGACACATAAAAACCCATTTTGATCAGTTCTAAAACATGCCCATATTTTTCCACCAATAGTTGGTGACCCTTGGTACCCAAGGGTAACAATCCATGACATTCTAGTCTAGATATATTATAAGCTTCATTGAAACAACTTTGTACATGATTTACAGCAAAATCTCGCAACTGATGCTCAAATACTCGACCAAGACAAGTCAACTGCAGAAGCTTGCTTGGATGTAGCAGCATATAGCTATCATGGGCGCAGCACTTCCTAGCTTTACATATGACTTGAAAATTTACAAAAAAATGTTACATGCCTGACATTACAAATTATATGAAAGGATCATACTTTATGCTGAGTTCAAGGCACATGAATTCAAACAAGACGAACTAGTAAGTACCCATTTAATTTTTTCCGTGTGTTAAATGTGGCTTTGGGTCTTATTTTGTTGAGATTAAATTTTTTTGCTGAAAATTCAGTGCAGTATTCAAACATTAATCTGTGCAATATGACTTATTATTGCCTAATTGTAATGGGTGGAATAATCATATTCAGTAGAATATAACTTTTTTTATGCTGTTATGCTTATTGCTTGTTTGTTAATTTTCCATTACTGGAACTATATACTGGTGGTTTATACTAGTCCATTTTAGTTTTTATGGATTAGTTTCGGTTGTTTTAATCCTAGTTCATCTTTACGGTTTTGTCAGCATGTATAAAGGTTGTACGTTCCATGTTCAGTTAGAACGTACAATAGAGCAAAACAAGATTTAAACAACATTATATAAAAGTTTGGAAATGATACTACACGTGACATGTCCTTGTATATTATTTTAAGATTTGCTCTGTAAGATCGTAATACGACTTTTTATCTATGACTAATTCACACAATGTTTCCAGAGGAAAATATAAACAATACGAAACATGTATATGGAATTAGTAGGCACTTGAAATGTATTGAGGTAAAACATACGGAGTGGTTGCATGATAAAAGTAGTACCATTTGAAGACACATAAGACTAGTGGTAATAAGCTTGCAAAGACGCGTGCTTTGCTTCCGTGACACCTAGAAGACGCGTCATCCACTATTAGAGACGACACACACAAAGATGCGTCCTTCATGCTAAAATGAAGAAGTCGGTCGTGGTGAAGACCGACTTGCAGGGGTGGACCTTACCCATGGCCACATGTGACATGAGCCACATATGGCTTGATCTTGTGAAGTATAAATTTTCTCTAAAATTGTAAAGTTTCAGTTACAATTATTCTTTTTATATATGCATGACGCTCATTTAGACAGCACTTTCAGATATTAAAATTGTATGGCTCAATATTTAACAAATCCAATATGTTTGAAAAAAAAATAGTTTAGCCTAAATTGGCTTGTAACTACTTAGTCATATTTTTGACGCTATGATTTATAATTTTATATGATGTTTCAATCTTTAATTATTTTATATTAGTTTAAATTTAAGTTAGATTTTTATTTTGCCACACATGCTAAAAAAATTATGTATCTGCGATTGCCGACTTGTGGAAGGTGTGGTTGTGTGATTTTGGTTTTTGTGGCGGTATATTTGTATTTTAGGTGGGCTTGGTGGTGATGTTGGTTGCGTATTACATTACGTTGGTGGTGATGTTAGTTGTGGTGAGAGAAACTGATGTGACGTTGAGTTGACAGTAGTGATGTTGGTCACCATTATTACTAGCGTAATGCAATATGAATTTTCATCAATGAGCTTACACTTGGATGAAATCAGGGAATTTGTAAGGCTGGTGTTAATAGTTACCGCAAACATGACCGTCAATTTAGCACCACATCACCTTCTCTCACTTCAACCAACACAACCATCAACAGAGTGTAATAACACAACAAACATCACCACTAACATAGTGTAATAACACAACCAACATTACCACCTAAATATACCCACTTATACACAATATACACTACACAACACACACACAAAATTAAAGAAAAAGAAGTCGGTCCCTCAAAATTGGTCCAAGACGCATCGAGGAGGGTGGCTCTTTTAATGATGACATGTCGAAGGTGGGCCACCTAGGCGGAAGACGCGTTGGTGATAATATTATTACCACCAGCCTAAGGCTACCCGTAATGCAACCCAGGACTGAGGACACCCTTGTGACATCACATCAGCTTTCTCTCTCTACAGCAACTTCATGACCAACTTAGTTTAATGGGGATGACCGATGACACCACCAATAACATACCCCGCAAAAACAATTAAATAAACACCACACACAAAAACATGCTCAACTGAGTCGTTATTTCGTCCGACTTTTATTTTTTATTTTTTATTTTTATTTTTTTTAATTATTTTTTTTGATATATCGTGTCCAAAAGAGGGGCTGTAGCGGGGAGAACGTGTATCCTGGTGGGATGACCGAGTTGAAGAGAGGAGTGAGGACAACGCATTATGCCTGGTCTAAGAAGTCAGATAAAAAATATAAGATAAGAGTTAATTACATAAATGGTCCCTGTGGTTTGTCGGGTTTTACGGGTTTAGTCCCTATAGTTTTTTTTTGCGGATCTCGTCCCTATGGTTTTGACCCGTTACGGGTTTGGTCCCTTGACCATTTTTTCTGTTAGTTTGACCGTCAAGTGAGTGTTTAAATGGCTGAAAATGACAGAAATACCCTCCTATTGTATGGTCCCTGTGGTTTGTAGCATATCACGAATTTGGTCCCTACTTTATTTTATTTTTTTGTCCGAATTTTTTATTAATAATATTATTAATAATTTTTTTTCCGAATTTTTGTGTTCGAATTTTTTTTGTCCCCGTGGGTGGTTAAATTTTTCTTGTCCGAATTTTTCGTTAATAATATTATTAATAAATTCTTATTAATAATTTTTTTATTTCAAAAATTTTTTGTCCGAAATTTTTAAATAAGTTTTTCACATATTTTTTTTTTAACTTTTTAGATAGATTTTTTAAAAAAATTTTGAACTTTTTACGAGATATTTTTTATAAAATTTTCACAAAAAGCTTTTTAAAAAATTTGGTTAAATTTTCGTCATTAATTAAGTCAGATTTTTTCTTTTTTTAATTTTTTGACAAAAAAAGTTTTGACATAATTTCTGTAAAATTTTTGACATAATCCGTAATTTTAATTTTTTTTTAATTAAAAAAAACATTGTTCAAAATTATAAAATTTTTAATCTGTTAAAAATTAAAATATTAAATTTAAAAAAATTGTTAAAATATTAGATTTTTAATTTGTTAAAAAATATTGTTTTGAAAGTTTTGACATAATCTATTTAAAAAAAATTAAACTTTAAACTTTAAAAAAAAAAATTGACATAAATATGTGATAAGAAATAAAAATAAAAATTTACAAAAAAAAAATGAATTAAAAATTAAATTTTGATAGAACCACAAAAAAAATCCTCACAAACCATCCACTCGCTGACACGTTAGCGAGTGATTGGTTTAATCAGTGTGGTCCCCACTGATTAAATCAATCACTCGCTGACACGTCAGCGAGTGGATGATTTGTGTGGATTCTTTTTTATGGATGTATCACACCTCTTAAAATTTTAGTAGTAGTACTAATGTTAATGAAAAAAAAAAGAAAAAAGACCAAGGACTAAATATGTTATACGAGAAAAACCATAGGGACCATAGGCTAAGACAAACGAGGGTATAAGTGTCATTTTAACCATTCTTAACGGTCAAACTAACAGGAAAAGTGGTCAAGGGACCAAAACCGTAACGGGTCAAAACCATGAGAACGAGATCCGCAAAAAAAAGTATAGGGACTAAATCCGTAAAACCCGACAAACCACAGAAACCATTTATGTAATTAACTCTAAGATAATGATGGTTTTGCCCAATCACATGGAACACACGTGGTTGACACAAGTAGTTAATATGGAGATACTTAAAAAATCCCATATTTCCAAAAACATAGATGGCGGGAACCACAAAACAGAATCCTGTCCACTTGCACAATGCGAATCTTCCATAATAGTTTACTTTTGTTCAGGGACGGAGCCACTATAGGCTTGGGATGGGCCATGGCCAACCCATGATATCTTTCATTTGTATAAAACATATAGATATTAATATATAGTTTGGTCTACAAAATACTTAAGGCTCATCCAAAATGTCAAAACAAATAGCTTTACTACTGAGAAAACTCTTTTGCAACCATATATTTTCAGTTTTTATATCTAAACAAGTCATCCCACAAGGTAAAATATATACATTGGCATCACAATTTAAGATTTTGAATGATGTAAGTAATCAATTCTCATGATTTTATTTTAACTATGCAATATGCAATATGCAATAATATTCATGTAAAGCTGAACTATTTTGGCCCACCCGGATGATAAATCTTAGCTCCGTCACTGCTTTTGTTCTACTTCTGAACCCATCAACCATCTCTCCCACCTCATGAACACCATGAACGGCCATCGTATCTCTGCCGTGATTTTCGATTTGGATGGTACCCTTTTGAACACAGGTGTTCTTGTTTCTCTACCTCAAACAATAATGTGCTTTTGATATATTTCATGATATGGTATCTACGTTTTTATCCGGTTAGTCCATTCCTTTTGGCTTTGTGGAGGTGTTGCATTGACTATAAGTGATTGTGATACCTATCAGTAATAAAGCACCATAATGTATCTTATCATGACATAATGCACCTTAAGCATAATGCTTAACTACTTATCTTGAAAATGCTTATTCTTGTATACTATTTCTTTTCAAGTTTGCTTCTTCATTTGCCATGGTATGCAGAGCTAGTTACACAAGAAATATTAAAGGAATTTCTTGCTAGATATGGTAAAGTGGTGGATTTGGAGAAGGAAAAGAAGAGGTTTGGGATGATACACCATGAGTCAGCAATTGCAACCGTTAAAGACTATGACCTTCCGATTACACCTCAACAATATTCTGAAAGCATCATGCCAATGTATTATGAAAAGTAAGATCTCTTTCTATATATCTACTCGATGCAAAGCTTATCACATACATTCTGTAATGCAACACTACAAAACTGACTGAGGGATTTGTTTTAAGTTACTTGCCATTCCTTTTCTAATTGTTTAGATGCAACATATAGTTTATAGATCCTTAGCATAAATCGTGCTTTAGAAGAGACCTTTAGAATAACCATGGTTGTTGTCATGATACTTGATACAGTGAAAAAGGCCATTAACATTTAGAGTGGACCTCTCTCTTGACGGAAATGTGTCCTGCTTGATAATTAAAGAATCAGGGTGGAATTGGTATTGTTAACTAGCTCATCCTTTATAAAAAATTGATTTGAAAGGATGTAGAGGAATATGATCACGAAGACTTCAAAGATCTTGATAATGCATAGCTTGTTGCAAACATAACCAATGTGTGTCATTGTTTCTAGCTGGCTTCTGTTCGAACAGATATGTTTTAATGAATCATTTATCATTATTTTTTTTCACAAACAAAGTAAAGTCAATAGAATAGTTACCTCTTAATCACACCATCTGGCAACATTTCTTGCCCATTTAATCCATTTACTACCAAAACATTGTCGGATATGGGTGAGTTACAACTGTAATTGAAGTATATAGAATTACAAGTATCTGTAACATCCTTATGAGTTGCTACTTGTGTACAGGCTTGTGGCCAATTGATATTGGTTTCAATAGGTGCTTCATGTTTCTGATTGATGCTTTGTAAATGGTGTAAAAGTAATGGAACAGTAATGGGTACAATAGATATACTAAGAACAAATAATGCATTAAGATTTGATAAAAGTTGTTATATGTTTTCTTTAAAGGTTTCCAAACGACACACTATGACAGTTATTTTCCCTCCCAACCATTGTGTCTCTTGGGAAATAACTGTCAAAATAACTACCATCTAACTGCCATAACATGGGCTGCAATTTGACCCATGTGCAGGCTTAATATTCGACCCATAATAAATACATAGACATGTCTTTAAACATAAGTACTTAATAAATAATTATACTTAAGTATCACTTGACTTAACACAATTAACAAGGGCTAACATTCTCCCCCTTAATTGTTTAAGGTCAAGTTCTTCTGAGTTGATCTTTTCTTGCTTTTCATCAGGCAATGACTTCAAAGTCATTGCTGTCTTGGCTGCTTTCATTTCTATCTTCATCTTCATTGTCCAACTTGACACCAAACTTGTTTGCTCCATCTTCAAATGCTCCATCCTTCACTGCATCTTCCCTCTGGCATGGTAGGTCCCTAGCCATACTTCTTTCACTGGTTTCACCCACTTCTCTTTGCATTTCACCCCAAGGACAGTGTGCAGTTTCATGGTATATGACTAAAATATCAATAAAATTTCTGTCACAAGCTCTAACTGTATTAGCATCATCTGTGTCCAAGCCTTGCAATTGTGCAATCACCCCCCATTTGTCACCTATGGTAACTGAGAAGTATCCACCCAAACCCTCAACAGCCTTATGGAAACATAGCAAGTTCAATTCAACATCTCTAACAACTGGTGGTATTGTATCCAATGCATCATAGTTCAGATGCACCAGATAAAACCACTTGACCAAATCTATGAATCTCTTACAGAAGATTTCCCAATTTTTGTATAACAGATCATCCTTTGCCAATAAATTCATGAAAGTTAGATACCTTGAGAAGGAATTAACCTTAAGTGCATACAGAGTCCCATTGTAACTAATGTACTCTTCATCAATGTAGTCCTGCGTAAGGGTGTGCACGGTCTGAAAACCGGACCGGACCGGCCAAGACCGGACCGGACCGAAACCCGAGTTAGGCGAAAATCCAAGACCGAGACCGGACCGAATGTGGTCGGTCCGGTCTCGGTCCGGTCGGTCCTTCGGTCGGTCCGGTCCAACAAGGCCAAATTCGTCGGTTTTGGCCGGACCGGACCGGACCGGACCGCGGACCGAATTAGCCCAAAAGCCGAGACCGCGGACCAGACCGAATGTGGTCGGTCCGGTCTCGGTCCGGTCCGTTCGGGTGAAATGCTCACCCCTAGTCCTGTGTATCATCTTTGTTCCAGTCTAGATCTTCTAAGCCCCTAATCAAAGAGCATTCATCTGTAGGATCCATCTGTTTAAACTGATCTTCCAAAAACTGGTTATGTTCATTCACAATTTCTTTGAGTGCAACATGTTCCTTTCCCTTTTCTAAAACTGGTGACTATTTTCTTATTTCTTCATCATGATACATATAAAAAATGCTACACATATCATCATAGATCTCTATTTTATACCCTTGAGTTTCAAGCAATTCTAGGCTAAGCATATTAAATGAAACCTCAGGAGTATATTGGACATTTCTAATCACCACTTCTCCAATATCTGTCCTAACAGTAACATCCCCTATCCCATAAGAAAAAATGAATTTTCTTTCACTTTCCTCTCTCCCTATCATTTTAAACTTGTATTCAATCTCATTGAAAAGTGCTCTAGTGGGACACATATGGAATTTGTAAGAGTTACTAGTATACCAGATGTCATTCCAATTTTGCAAGTTTGCACCTTTCACCATGTAGTCTGCAATTAGGTAGACCTTTTCTGAGTATTTGGCCTCTTCCGCAATGACTTTGTCTGTAATCTCTTTTTCTTGTTGCAGTTCCAAGGCTGCAAGCCTCTTTCTATCCTTACATGCCCAAAAGGCATGTCCCTTTTCTTTGCAGATGTGGCACTTGGCCTTCTTGTCCCTTTTCATCTTCATAACTTTTTTCTTTAGTTTCAATAGATCATCAGATTCCTTTGCAGAGTTGTAGGCTTCATTTGCAATTACAGTTTGTGCCAAGACTTCTTTTCCCTTTGGTGAGATTATGGTTTTCTTCCTTTTGGAGTTCCACAGGTTCACCCTTTTGGGAGTCTCTCTTAGGAGATATCTCCCAGACATGAAACCAGAACATGGCCTATCCCATGGATGAGAGCCGTAGCTCTGATACCAATTGTGTACAGGCTTGTGGCCAATTGATCTTGGTTTCAATAGGTGCTTCATGTTTCTGATTGATGCTTTGTAAATGGTGTAAAAGTAATGGAACAGTAATGGGTACAATAGATATACTAAGAACAAATAATGCATTAAGATTTGATAAAAGTTGTTATATGTTTTCTGATTTAGAAAACATGTTTAAAGGTTTCCAAACGACACATAATGATAGTTATTTTCCCTCCCAACCATTGTGTCTCTTGGGAAATAACTGTCAAAATAACTACCATCTAACTGCCATAACATGGGCTGCAATTTGACCCATGTGCAGGCTTAATATTCGACCCATAACAAATACATAGACATGTCTTTAAACATAAGTACTTAATAAATAATTATACTAAAGTATCACTTGACTTAACACAATTAACAAGGGCTAACACTACTTACAACTTACAAGTGCTGCTATTTTATTTTTACATGCTTTAATTAACGATAATAATTTGTTGCACATAATGTTCTTTAGGTGGTTGCAAGCCAAGCCACATATTGGTGTTAGTCGTCTCATCAAGCATCTCCATAAACATGGAGTTCCGTCTGCAATTGCTTCGAACTCACGAACGAAGAATGTAGATTTCAAATTGTCTTCCCAAAAAGGTCATACTGTTTACACCTTTAGTTATTATTAAAACTTTTTGAACAATAAGTCAGTGATGGGAGAAGATACTATGTTTATTTGTGGCATAAGTAGCTTTTACTCTATATGTCCTTGAAGGATATTTTATTAAATTCAGTCACACTTTGTTATAATAGGTTGGAAAGAGTACTTCTCAGTAATTCTTGGAGGTGATCAAGTCAAATCAGGAAAGCCGTCCCCAGACCTGTAAGCTCGTCATACAATGATTTCTTGTACATTTTATAGCTTGATTTCTTGCCATCATATGACTACTACATTGGCCATACAGCTCGTAATGAGGATCCAAAACATAAAAATTACACGCAATACAAGACTTAATTATATAGGTTTAATATGTGATTTACTTTTGTGAAAATTAATCAGATTCCTGGAAGCTGCAAATAAGCTGGATGTGGATCCATCTTGCTGTCTTGTGCTAGAAGATTCTGTGTAAGTCAATCTTTTTCTTTATACTTTTCTTAATATGGTAGAAAGTACTCGTGTTTTGTATTTTAGATAATTTTCCAACTGTATCAAGTTTGCATTTTATAAAGTAGTAGCTCACATTTTAAGGACCAAGAGGTGGCCACTCATGATTTTTTGCGACATTGTTAGATGTATGGTTCATGGTCATTATTTCTACTCCATTTTTATAGGCAAAAATTTACACTCATGCCGTCCTCGATAATGCTATACTTTCAGCTTTTGGCTTACAAAAATGAACTAAATACCTTTGCAGTTTACCTACTCCATTAAAAAGGTAATTTTGTGAACATGTTAGGGATCAAAGCTGGAAAGGCGGCAAATATGCAAGTGGTTGTGGTGCCATCTATTCAAAGTGACACGGATGAATTTTCAATTGCTGATTATGTGATTCATTCATTCCTAGATTTTCAGCCAGAGCTATGGGGTCTCCCACCCTTTGACGACCGTATGTTTCTTTCTTATGATGTCATAAACCCTTTTTACACAAGACAGCTACATTACATCTATAGGTAGATAAAATGAACTCGTCACGCGTGCTATGTAACATGGGAAAACATGTAGTTTCTTGGTATGGGTCGAAAAAGAAAAGGTCCAGTTGGGTTGAGTTCATTTTTCTTAGGGTTTTAGATGTTTTTTAAACATAGTTAGTGTGTCAAAGATGATAACAAAATAAGTGTTGTAATAATAATAATCTAGTTTATTCTAATTAAATTCGATTTAGGAGTTCTATGCATTAAAATAAACTTTGAAAGATTTCAACCTGTTTGACCCATTTTGCTCATTTACTTTTTAAGTTTACCTCTGAGAAATTGACCTGTTATGGTTGCAGGGGTGATGAAAGCACTGCCAATTGAACCAATTCATTTGAAGGGAACATACAAAAATGGATTTCTTAACGAAAATTCAGGTATAATATTTACTCAACTTGTATCATTCGCCATGTTAATCTATTACAGATATTTTGACGTCTTGTTGATTATTCAGATAATGAAGAATTCGATCTTCCTGGTCAAGTCTGGGGTGTCTTTTTTGGATGGGTTGACTTTGACTCGCAAAAGAGTTTTAAGATTGTGGTCAGCATCAGTTGGGACAGTAGCTGTGGCTCTTTCAGTAGAAACATTGTAAGAATATAAACATTTGCAATGCTTATAGAAATATAATCTAGTGACCAGGTTTAATTGCCAAACATGGCTGATTTCAGTTATATTTCTATTGCCAGCGGGTCAACGGGTAAGAATATGTTAAATTTTGGGGTATCAATCTGTGGCAAACATATCATTCTATCAATTGCTAATGGCTTTCAAGTTATGTTCATTGCAGAGATTCTACAGGGGTTAATCATGGACAAAGAATAAAAGGTTTAAAGTTCCAAGATTCTCGTTTCTGCTGAAGCTATACCCATTTCTGCTGATGAGTCATTTATAGCCGTTAGAGGGGTCTTTGTGTAACTTAATCTCCTATTTAATAAGTCCCTTAATCTAGGATTAGAAACACTTGTGTGTGCAGTCATTGTTACACACTCTTCTCCTCTTTCTAATCATTTCATTGATCTTGTCTTGTCTTTGTACTTACATGATTATTGTCTCATTGACATTAATCTAACCTTGTAACATTTTGGATACTATTGTAAACTTAATCTAAGCTGACTATTGTGGCTTAGGTTTGAATAAAGGTTCTATTGTTCACCTTGTGTTGCTTATACTTTCGTACATGGTATCAGAGCTTCAGGCTCATTGATTCTCTTCGGCAACAAATTGGTGGTTTGGGGTTATTGCTATTGGCGTAATCACTAGTTATCTTCTACTTACAATTAGCCCTAAACTAAGTGAATCTAGGGTAATTGTGATTTGTTCTTCCGCTGCATATTTCTATGTAAGTCTAAGTCTTATCTCTTCTTCAAACATACAGTACTTAAGTCTTTGTGGGTGCAAACGGGTAGACTAACATCTTGATCTGCCACCTTTGAGTGGTACGAATACCTGCTCTGGTTTACCCTAGTCCACAGGCTTGGTGCTTGTTGTTTCTTATATACAAAGTCTTATTTATCTCTTTATCTGTCTATCTGCTCTTGTCTTTTATTTCTGTCTATGTTTTTGTCTATATTATCATATCTGTCTATCTTATTGTTTGTTCTATGGCTATTGGTGATGATAATATTGGGGGTGGTGGTTCTTCCACTGAGAAAAGCTTATCCTTTGGTGATGCTTTGTATTTACACCCCAATAACACAAATGGTACACCCATTATTACTATCAAACTCACTAGAACTGAAAATTACAAAATATGGAATATGGCCATGACTTTTGCCTTAAGGAACCATAATAAGTTAGGGTTTATTGATGGTACTTGCATAAGAGATGATTCGAACCCTAGTCTTGCTAATCAATGGGATACTTGCAACTCTGTTGTAGTTACTTGGATCCTTAACTCTCTCAGCCCTGAACTATTTGCTGGTGCTATATATGCTAAAACTGCATATGAAATGTGGAATGACCTTAAAGATACCTATGATAAGGTTGATGGTTCAGCTATCTTTAATTTACATAAAAATATAAACTCTCTTAGTCAAAGTGGGTCCTCTCTTGCTGATTACTATAACAACCTTAACTCTTTATGGAAACAATTTGATTGTATGATTAGCTTGCCTCCTTGCACTTGTGAGGCTGCAAAACATTTTGAAAAACACAATCAGTTAATCAAATTAATGCAATTTCTTATGGGTCTTGATGACTCCTATGTTCCCATCAGAAGCAATATTTTAACCAGAGATCCTTTACCTAATGTCAAAACTGCTTTCTCTGTTGTCTCTGGAGAAGAATCTCACAGAAATGTTTCATCTGGGAATAGCTCTGCTAAACCCAATGCTACAGTCTTTGCTGCAAAAACTTCTGATGGTGGAAAATTTTTTGATAACAAAAAAGGATTTAACAACAATTTTAAAAATTCTGGTTTTAATGCTGGTAACAGCTCAAACAACAGAGGACCAAACATGAATCTCAAATGTACTAACTGCAAAAAACCTGGTCACACTGTTGATAGATGTTATGATTTGGTTGGTTATCCTGCTGGATATGTTAAAAGGAATTTTAATTCCAAACCCTTCAGCAGTAACAATGTTTCTGCTGACACTAATCTTTCCTCTAATAATGGAGCTAGCAACTCTCCTGTCTCTTTGTCTAATGAACAGCTCTCCAGACTTATGAGTCTGCTTAATGACAACAATTTGTCTTCTGCTAATGCCAATGTAGCAGGTAAAAATTTTTCAGGAACTTTCTTTAATGGCAGTGTCAAGTTTAACATAAACTTTGATAAATTTTTTAACAACAACACTAAAACCTTATCTGGAAACATATGTCTTGGTTGGATTGTTGATTCTGGTGCAAATCAGCATATGACTGTTTCTGCAAAATTTTTAATTAATGTTGTTGACATTTCAAATCTTGGTCTAACCGTTGGTCATCCCAATGGTACTCATGCCTTAATTACTAAAATTGGTGACTTAAAGGTCAATAATGACCTAACTCTTTTTGATGTTCTGGTTGTTCCCGAGTACAATGTCAGTTTGTTGTCTGTTCATAAGATTGCTAGAGACAATAAAATGTTTGTTGGCTTTAATGAATCTAATTGCTATATACAGGATTTACATCAAAAAAGGATTGCGGGGATTGGTAAACAATGTAATGGGTTATATATGTTTGATATTGATTCCACATGTAAGATTGCTTCTAATAACTGCATTTCTGTTTGTCATGTTTCTTGAAATCTCTGGCATCAAAGACTTGGTCATCCCTCTGACCAAGTCCTACATATACTTAAGTCCACACTTAATCTTGATGGAACCTCTGAATCTGACCATCTCTGTGATACTTGTAATAAAGCTAAACAAACCAGGGAACCATTTCCTTTAAGTGAACATAAATCAACTAAAATTGGTCAACTTGTTCATCTAGATGTATGGGGACCATATAAAGTCACTAGCAGAGATGGTTACAAATATTTTTGACCATTGTTGATGACTATTCTAGGGCAGTCTGGGTTTACATGCTTAAGGGAAAGGATGATGTTTATGTTTCCATTGTTAACTTTACTCGCATGCTAGCAAATCAATTTGAACACAATGTTAAGATTTTCAGAAGTGATAACGGGACAGAATTTGTCAATAACAAACTTCAACACTTCTTTCATGAAAAGGGAATTTTACATCAAACCTCTTGTGTTTACACACCTCAACAAAATGGTATTGCAGAAAGGAAACATAGGCATCTCCTTAATGTGGCTAGATCCCTTATGTTTCAGGGGAATTACCTCTATATCTTTGGCCTGAATGTGTTCTAACTGCTGCTTATGTCCTAAACAGGTTACCCTCTCTCGTGTTGTCTGGCAAGTCTCCCTTCTTCCTTGTGTATGGGCATGACCCTTCACTCTCTCTCCTTAGAGTCTTTGGCTGCTTATGCTATGCCACCATTCTCAACATCTCTGATAAATTTGGTAGTAGGTCTGAAAAAAGTGTCTTTATTGGCTATTCAAATGAGAAAAAAGGTTACAAACTCTTGAGCTTAGAAACAAAAGATATTTTCTACTCCAGAGATGTCAAATTTTATGAAACTGTCTTTCCTTTCAAAATGAAAAATACTTTGTCAAAACCTTTTGTTGAAACTTATGTGCCTAAAGATTTAAATCACAAAAGTTTCTTTGACTCACAAATAAGTCCCAATGATGAAGGGAGAGTGACATCCTATGATGATGGCACAGTGGTAAGTCATCCTACTAGGATTGATGAACCGGTTGCAACATCTATTGATGATAATACACACCCTGAGGGCACCATATCACATGAATCACATCCTGCTGATGCATCTTCTGATTCTGCTGATACATCACCTGATTCTGCTGAACAAGAAAGAGGCTTGCCAGCCACTACTGTTAGAAGGTCAACCAGAGCTTCTAAGTTGCCCAGTAATCTTAATGACTTTATTATAGAAGGGAAAGTCAAATATGGTGTTGAAAAGGTTGTTAATTATTCTAATTTAAACAAAGATAATTACTGATTTGCTTCTAGTCTTAATAAAAGTATTGAACCTACCTGCTATGAAGAAGCTATCCTTGATAGTAATTGGGTTGATGCTATGAACTCTGAAATTGAGGCCTTAAATGAAAATCATGCTTGGGATATAACTGATCTCCCACCTAATAGAACTCCCATTGGTTACAAATGGATCTTTAAAATCAAATATAAAGCCAATGGTGAAGTTGATAGATACAAGGCTAGATTAGTTGTTAAAGGTTATAATCAAAGGGAAGGAATAGACTATGATGAAACCTTTTTTCCTGTTGTGAAAATGTCTACTGTTAGATGTCTTATTGCTTTAGCTGTGAAAAACAAATGACCTCTTTTCCAACTTGATGTTAACAATGCTTTCTTGTATGGAGATCTTGATGAAGATATCTATATGACCATCCCTAAGGGGTTCTGTAATGAGAACAATAAAAATAAAGTTTGCAAACTTGTCAAGTCCCTGTATGGCCTAAAACAAGCTCCCAGGAAATGGAATGAAAAACTTGTCAGTGTTTTAAAGGAAAATAATTTTGTTCAATCTGTCAATGATCATTCTTTGTTCACCAAAACAGAGAATAACAAGTTTATTGCTCTGCTTGTTTATGTGGATGATATTGTCCTTACTGGAAACTGCATTGATGAGATAAACCTATTCAAAGAGTTTCTAAAATCAAAATTTCATATTAAAGACTTGGGAAATCTAAAATATTTTCTTGGCATTGAGGTTTTAAAAACTGGGAATGACATTTGTCTCTCCCAAAGAAAATACTGTCTTGAACTCCTCAAAGAATTTGGCCTTCTTGGGTGCAAACCTGTTTCCACTCCTATGGAACCCAACTCTGTCCTTCCATACATTCCCACTGCAGATGATCCTTTACTTGTCAACATCACTGGTTATCAGAAGTTACTTGAGAAACTTATCTATCTCACTCATACAAGACCTGACATCTCATACTCAGTTCATTGTCTGGCACAATATATGCATTCTCCCTTGAAATCTCATCTGGAATGTGCCCTCAATGTACTGAGATATCTAAAAGGAGCTCCAGGAAAAGGTCTAAGGTACAATTTCAGCAACTCTGAAAATCATCTTGAAGGATATAGTGATGCTGATTGGGCCAAATGCAAGAAAACCAGAAAATCTGTCACAGGGTATTGTGTTTTCTTTAATGACTGTCTAATCTCATGGAAAAGTAAAAAACAAAACACTCTTTCAAAATCTTCCACAGAAGCAGAGTATAGATCTATGTCTACTGCTGCCTGTGAAATCATTTGGATTCAAAAAATCTTAAAAGATCTAAAAGTTGATATTAATCTCTCTGTTAATCTTTTTTGTGACAACAAATCTGCTTTACAACTTGCTGTCAACCCTGTTTTCCATGAAAGATCAAAACACTTTGAAATTGATGTTCACTTCATCAGGGAAAAAATTGCTAGAGGTGTTATAAGTGCTAAAAAGATTGGCTCTTCAAACCAAACTGCTGACATACTCACTAAAAACCTCCCTGTCTATCAGCATAAATTTTTGTGTGAAAAATTGATATTGTTTGATATGTTTGCCCATCAGATTAAGGGGGAATGTTAAATTTTGGGGTATCAATCTGTGGCAAACATATCATTCTATCAATTGCTAATGGCTTTCAAGTTATGTTCATTGCAGAGATTCTACAGGGGTTAATCATGGACAAAGAATAAAAGGTTTAAAGTTCCAAGATTCTCGTTTCTGCTGAAGCTATACCCATTTCTGTTGATGAGTCATTTATAGCCGTTAGAGGGGTCTTTGTGTAACTTAATCTCCTATTTAATAAGTCCCTTAATGTAGGGTTAGAAACACTTGTGTGTGCAGTCATTGTTACACACTCTTCTCCTCTTTCTGATCATTTCATTGATCTTGTCTTGTCTTTGTACTTACATGATTATTGTCTCATTGACATTAATCTAACCTTGTAACATTTTGGATACTATTGTAAACTTAATCTAAGCTGACTATTGTGGCTTAGGTTTGAATAAATGTTCTATTGTTCACCTTGTGTTGCTTATACTTTCGTACAGAATATAAACATTGGTTGATATATTAATAATAGTTTGTGTAGTCCTCTTCTTTTAGTTATTTACCAATATAGAAAAGGATAAGTGTTTGTGGGTCACTTTGAACCAATTCAATCGTAGTTGATGCTCTCAAGAGGCTCTTTACTGTTCAAATGTTACGTTTGGTACATTACTTTCGGCTTAAGCTCTTAGATATGAATTCCATATCTCAAAAGAAATATCAATAAAAATGAACATTAACTTGATCTTGTATCTTCCATTTCAGCAAGCTTGTTTTATCAACGGAAGTGATGAACAAATTTTTGATCAACCAATGGAAGTAGCCCTTGTTGGTTACATTAGAGGATTCTGTACCAAGGTAACTATATTTATGTTTACAGGAACTAGTTTCTACTTGCCATATTGGTTTTTATTAGAGGCTGAAAATTGGATGGGTTTTCTTGCTTAGGTAATATTGGGTTAAGATTGTTACAAAAAACTTGACTGATTTTTCCTTTACATAATTTAGGAAGTTTTAAGCATCAACAAAATACTTTTTTTCAAACCATACTCATTTTTACCCATAACCTAAACTTCCCAATTACACTAGGGTTGTTCCTCTACGTTATCATAAATTGCAACGTAGAGTATTTTTCGGTAGACTTTTGATGAGATGTGCTGAATAATTGTATAGCATCCGTGTCATTTTTGTTTCTATTTCTCTAGTTAATCATATATTAAGCCTCTTTTAAACTAATATGTCCATAATCAACAGCAAAATCCTTCAACTGATTCTCAAATACTCGACCAAGACAACTCAATTGCAGAAGCTTGCTTGAACCTAGCAGCTTATAGCTATCACCAGGTGTAGCCTTGCCTAGCTTTCAAGAACTTGCATAGTATAGCAGCATCAAACATTCGTTTGGACCCCCCTTACACTTCAATATATTCACATTGACGTGAAAGGTATACTATAAACATTACGGTACCACAATTATAATAATACGAACCTCGTATATGAGATGATGCATTCAGTGTGCAGCGTATAACAGCACGAAAAATGAGTGTGAGCTTTCATATGATTAAGTTTAGGCTTGTCCAGAGTGACGCATGTTTTCATTCACTTTTACTTGAACGTACTATTTGACTGATTAATTATATGTAAGACGACTTTATTTTAATGCAACTGATTGTGCAAGTCTAACCTAGTTTCGGTATTAAGATGACCAATGTCGAAAAATTAATATGTACCCACCCAGAACTAATATTTGAAAATACTTGGATTAACCAACAAACCAAGCAAGTTTTCTACTAAACTTAAAACCGAAAATGAATACTTATTGTATACCTATAAGTTGCTTTCCTTTAAAGTTTCTTAACACATGAGACAAATCTAACAAGTCTTTTTTGTTTGAGCAAAAGTCTTTTTTTTTTTTTTTTTTTTTTTTTTAATCAAAAAACATAATACAGTCTTTTTTTTTTACCCTATTAACTATGGTCTTGTGATTTGATTACCAAACAAAATTATTAAAAGACTGATTCATTTTTTATTAATTTTTATCATTTAAAAATACCATCAAAATACAGATACCTGCTTACAACAAATAAAATATTTGTTTCTCTTTTTTAAATCTCTCTCTACCTGCGGCACTATAGTCCCGTGAAGGAATACAATTTCATTTTGCCTAGAGATTAGGTGTGGATATTCTGCTCTTCCCGAGCGGGAATCTTCTTTCTCGAGTGTATATTTTGGGTTCACCCTTTACGCTTTTAGCTAAGATTTATTAGTTTGGGTCCAATAACAATTGGCGTAACTCAGTTAAAACTTGTTATAGAATAAATATAATGTAGACATTTTATAATACTACTTTGATACTCGTACACAGCGACGACTATAAATATTAATTATATTATAAATATAGCTATCAGGTGTAGCCTTGCCTAGCTAACAATAACTTGCATAGTATAGCAGCATCAACACTCGCTTGGACCCCTTACACTTCAATATATTCACATTGACTTGAAAGGTATACTATAACGGTTATTGGTCCCACAATTATAATAATACGAATCTCGTATATGTGATGATGCATTCAGCGTTCAGAGTATAACAACACGAAGTATGAGTGAGCTATCATATGATTTTAGTTTAGGCTTGTCTAGAGTTAAAACATATACCTTTGAGAGTTTGAGTTCAAAACGGGCTGGGCCGATTGGCTTAACAAATAGTTTATTTATTTTTATTTTATTTTTCCTTCTGTTATTTATTGTCTTGTGACTTCATTACCAAAAAAAGTTATTCGAAGAATGATTCAATCTAAATACATTAACTTTCGATAAATATGCGATTTCGAAAGTCCCACGTTTAACCTATCGCTAATACAAGATCTCACCAAAGCGTAAAAGTTTAAAAAATCTAAAAAGCGTAAATCATAATACAAGATCTCATCGAAGCGTAAAAGTTTAAAAAGTCTAAAAAGTAATCTCATCCGTTGAATCATAATACAAGATCTCATCAAATTTATGAAAGATATATACAATTAGTGCATTTGAATGTACTTTTATATGAAAAATATCTTTTAGGTATTTTATCAAACACTTTGTATGCATTAAATATAACTAAGACGTCATCATTAACGTGCAATATCTCACTCATATCATATCGGATTTGAGTGATTAAAATTTCTGGGTAAAAAATGGTTTTAAGTTTTGTAAAATTCGGTTTTTAAACTAGTCAAAATTCGAGCCGAAAATGCCGCAAATTTCAAAAAAATCAACACCCACTTAAAAAGTTGAGATTCATATATCATAATGCATACCAAATTAAAGAGAATTAAATTTAAAAAAATATGGTGAGATATGTTTTTCATAAAAGTTTGTCGTTTAAAAGTTATTTACATTAGAAGTGTTGGGGTGGAATAAAAAATGAGTTAAAATGACCAAAATGACCCATAACCAAATTTAATACTACATCCGTCTCAAAATAAGTGTCCTCTTTTGACTTTTTGAAGTCTTATTTTTTCAACTATAATCTTAAATATTTTCATTTGTGTTATATAATTGTTGTTGTAAAATATATGAATAGATTGGTTTTAAAATGTATTTTTCATTGATATAATTTTCATCAAGTATTGTATAACACAAACAAAAATATTAAATATTAAAGTTGATAAAGAAAGACTTTAAAAAGTGGACAATAAATTTGAGACGGAGGGAGTAAGAAAAAAAAAAGAATTGAATGGGGCACACATAATACTCAATGATAGGTTTTCTATATTTTTTTAATTTTTTTCACGCAAGAAATCTCAACCCCTTGATAACATAACATACGGATATTGTCAAGACATATTCCTTTATTCAAATGCGAATATATCTTTTGAAATATTCTCACTTTAACAATCAAATTCTGGTTTATTTCATTTGAGCCAATAAGTTACTTTAATTTGGACATTACTTTATTATACCCAATCTACTCCAGCGTTTAGAAATTGGTTAATCGGTAAAGATACATGTACTGGATGCCCCGCCCAGGAGAGAGACCTAAGCCCCCGTAGCCTCGCTAAATGGTGATTCAACATAGATTCTACATCTTGAAACCAAGCCGGTTTTGGAGCAGCTCTATGATAATGAAACCAAAATATAGTTAAGTGTGCAAATAACTTTGTGACGTGTCAAGGCTATGCTGGTGGTTTAACACGTCATCAATTATTCATATTGAAAAAAAAGTTGATTTGCAAACTCTAAAATTTGATTGACACACTTCAATGTACAAGTATAGTAAGCATTCTAGTATATGTTTACAATTGTTTACTGCAAAGATTGGAGTGTACCAATCAAAATTTGAAATGTGCAAATCATCTCCCTATTGAAAAGTTACATTATTAACCGTATTATTTTTAAGGGAAAATGGTCTAAAAATGCATCCAAATTGCCACTTTTTCCTTTTTTAGGCATTCAAATTTTTCTTCTTCCTAAAGTAGTCAAATACTTTCTTAATCTTCATATTGTAGCCTCTAATCAAAAGTTAATTACATAAATTTACATAAATCGTCCCTGTGGCTCTAAACAATTACACCATTCATCCTTGAGTCAATTACATAAAAAGTCCCTGTGGCTCTAATAATTTACACATTTCATCCTTGTGGCTATAAACTTAAAGTAATCCAGGCAGCCACCATCCACCGCCTGCCGCCACCATCCGCCGCCATCCAAAACTTGTGTACTCCCTGTCGTGGGTCTCTTTGTGGTGAGTTCTGGTGTGGTAAATCTTCAAATAATCACCACCAAGTAACAAACACCCCCTCCCACCACGACATCACCACAAAACCACCACCACAACCACTATCACACCACCCAACCACCTTATGAGCTGAAAGTTGCAGTAAGGTGTCAATTGTCAAAGATGTGAAATAACTGGCATTTTAGCGTAAGAAGGTCAAGAATAATGCAAATGGGGTACCAAGTTTATGAATATTTACTTAAAGATAAGAGCAATTTATACACGGTTTTTGTATTCCATATATGAGGCCTGTATTTCCAGTTTTGCAATTTATGGAACTTCATGCAGAATTCTCTACTGATAAGTTTTGTAATTTTTGAACGTGTGGGGACATGTAAGCTTTAGCTTCAAAACATTAGTCCCTAGTCAGATTGTGCCTTAATACAACAAGCTACTCGCTAATAGACGCAATAGTCGTCATTTCCAAGACTCGAGTAATGT
This sequence comes from Chrysanthemum makinoi, assembly GCA_910596185.1. Lineage (NCBI taxonomy): Eukaryota > Viridiplantae > Streptophyta > Magnoliopsida > Asterales > Asteraceae > Chrysanthemum > Chrysanthemum makinoi. The sequence continues at coordinate 110,087,135 of OU343224.1, read as the reverse complement.
CATGAAAGGATATATAAATAGTACAACCAAAATCTATACTTGATAGCATATTAATGGAATAAAATATGTAATGCTTTTCATTTTCCATAAACACAGCGAAAAGATCTTGCTAATTCCTTTACTCATGCATATCCTATGCCCAGTCACCGAGCACACAGAATGAACCAAGACTCCTAGAGCTTCAATAATCAACACACCATTTAAAGACAAAAAAAAGTCTAATACTGCCCATTCCTACCATACGCATTAATAATACTAGTATACGAAAACACACTACGCGCAACACCTTCACTATTCATCTCATCAAAAACCTCCATACACTTATCCAACAACCTCTCCCGTCCCAATATCCCAATCACAATAGTATAAATATGATCATTGGGTTTAGACCACACTTGTCTCTGCATTTTTTAAACAAACACAACGACGATGTATTTACCTTTTTCATAATTGTATTTACCTTTTTCAACGCAGTTTGTCAGGTATCCGAATACGAGCTCTTTTGGCTTTGGTTTGGATCTGGTTCTTGAGCGTGAATTTGGGGGTTTTGTTATTTGTTAATACAAATAGGCCGTAAAAACGTTTATTTATATTTTACGATCTTCTAATGTTTTGTCGATAACAAACGTAAAATCATTTTAACGAAACAAATAAAATGCGTAAATAGTTTGAGCCAATAGTTTTCTAACACACTTACGCTTTCACATAAAACACTAAAATAAATATAAGTGACTTCATGATTTGGTAATACATATGTACAACAACTAGTGTTTACATATTGGGCAAATATATACATAACTAGTACTCCCTCCGTCCCAAAATAATTGGCCTCATTTGACTTTTAGAAGTCTTATTTTCTCAACTTTGATCCTTAATATTTTTGTATGTGTTATGTAATACTTGATGAAAATTACACCAATGAAAAAACATTTAAAAGACAATCCATTCATATATTTTGCATCAATTATTATATAACATGAATAAAAATATTTAAGATCAAAGTTGAGAAATTAAGACTTTAAAAAGTCAAATGAGGACAATTAATTTGGGACGGAGGTAGTATGTATTATAAATGGGTAAAAACTACAACCCATGGAGCATACCAATAACCCATGGTATTGACCCATATCCATTTGACTAGATGCATTGCATCTATTAGGTACATTATATCTAAGGAAATATCCATGGACCAAACCATAACCCATAACCCATGACCCATGACCCAAAACCCATGGCAAAAGGGAGCGTCCCACGGATCCCAGTGAATACACTGGACGGATCCCTAAAGGGATGGATCCGTGGGATCCGTGGAACAGAAGATGTTTTCTCTCTATAAATAGTGAGCCATTTCTTCATTGTTCTTTACCCCTTCTTCACATATTTTCTCTTTGAGTTATAAACTCTCTAACCTCAGATCCAAGTGATCTATGTATGTAGTTTTGTTTTTGTGTGATTCTCTAGGTTCCTTTTAAAGGCGAGATCACCACTTTTTGAAGACGAGCAAGCTCAAGTCCATGAGTTGCCATGCTTCGTTATCATCAAGACTACTGAAGTTCTCTTGTTGATAGTTCTTTTCTTTCTCCTAAAAAGTGTAGTGTTGAAGACATTAGTAAAAGATGTTTAGAAGAGTCAAGACGAAGACATTAGTGAAAAATGTCGATCGTCCGTACTAAGAGCACTAGTGAAGGGTGCTTAGAAGTCAAGGCTAAAGGCATTAGTGAAAAGTGCCTTGAAGATCTAGTCAAAGGCATTAGTGAAAGGTGCTTTGAAGATCAAGACACTAGTGAAAGGTGTCTAATGTGTACATTCGATATCGTGTGATTCGATGTACAAGATAGATTAATATTGGGTCAAAGGATATTGATATCCTTGTTGATGTTGTAAAAAGGAGTTGGTCTCCTTTGGGATTAGGTGTTGTGTAGTGTTGGGTAGTAGTCCCTCCATTGTAATGGAACTCGGTACTTAGCCTAGTAGCGGATAAAAAGTAGGCGACGTTGTGGTAGGTGTGGTTCACCTTGGTGTAAAGAACCCGGTGCTTAGCCTAGTACCGGATAAAGGTTAGGCGACGTTGTGGTAGGTGTGGTTCACCTTGGTGTAAAGAACCCGGTGGTTAGCCTAGTACCGGAAAAGAGTAGGCGACGTTGTGAAGGCTTCTCCGCTATACGGAGTTGGTGTTGTGTAGTGATTACGAACTCTCGAGTAGGTGACTCGGGGAGTGGAGTAGGGCAAGGAAGGTGTCCTTGTAGCCGAACCACTATAAATACTCGCGTTGTGGTTTTGTGCTTCTTACTCTTTATCTTTTCATTACATACTTATATTTCTATATGTTTGTTTATCAACATCCAACACACATCCAAATAGATTGACATAAGTCGATCCAAATAGTTTAAAACAAGTTTTAATCGGTAAAACAATTCAACCCCTACTTCTAGTTTTCCACAATTGGCATCAGAGCTTCGTTACCAAGTTTCTTAATGTATATTGTACTTCAAAAACTTGATACGATCCGTGGTTAATTGAAAACTACAAAGAAGGTTTTTCATAAAAACAAACACCATGTCTTTTAAAACTCTATGTTTGGATGTTGATTAGATGACAACATTTTTTATTATTATTTATTCTTCACTTAAATTGCACTAATCCTCTTTGTCATGTTGCTTAGTTAAAGCTCATACCTACCAAGCCATAAGAATCGCTTGGTAACAAGAATACCTTCCCTAAAGAAGGTATCTTAAACACAAAGGAGCCGAAATTGTCTACTGACATTTGTTGTGTCATTTGTAAAGACATTCCTAAGTGCATTAGAGGTATGACTTTCTACTTATCTCTAAATGACATTAGTTTGATAAATAAGTATGCTTACATAGGTATTTATATGATTATTTTTTTTGTGCATACACATGTATTACATGTAGCTTCATTAGGAAGCCTTTCTCACATACGTGTTACTTTTTCGTCTAAAGTCGTGGTTTATAAAACTTGTGTTTTATTTCATTTAATCCAAAAATCATATCCTTCTAATAATAAAACAAAACACAAATCTCAAAAATTCCTCATTCCCCATAAATAAACACTCCGTCGTCCACTCTATCAAATCCCCACTTTTTCAAATCTTCCACTTTCAAAAATTACCTCTCATTCAAAACTTCATCTTCCTTTTCATCTCATCTCATCTCAAACCAAGAAGGTTCGTCATCAACATGGTTTACATCGCCCTCGTTCTCATCGCCTTAACACTCATGCTCTTGTGTTCCCTATGATGAAGTTCTCATACGGAGACATATACTTTGTGTTGTTAATCTACATTGGGGTTATATACCCAATCCTTTGTATCATTCTTAGCATTGAAATGAAATATTACTAGTTTTTCTAGTTTATTATCTTAATGTGTTTTTCATTCTTGATTTATATCTTTCGTATCTTTTCGTGATACATTAGAAACCGTTAATGCATGTTAAAAGAAAATGTAGGCTAATACACACATCTTGGTATAAAACTATAAAAACTATGTTTTTATCAAAATTCTGTTTCTGTTACTACATATCCACGGATCCCTGTAGATATACTAGCCGGATCCCTGATAGAAGGGAACCGTCCTTCTGGATAACAGATTTTCCATGCAAAATAAAAACCACTTTCTTCCTAAAAGTAATGTTCTACTTGAATGTCAAACATTAAGTGAGTCAAATGTCATTGTTAATAAACATCTTGTAAAAACGTTAGGTAATCATTGGTTTACCCGTAATACGTCACATCCTATTAACTTCTCTTTCCAATAGGTTTTGCTATGTCACATGAATATGAGTTTGATTTTTCACTCACTAGCGTCTACACTCCTAACATCTCCCTTGAGCCCAACACACCTGGCAATCATGTCTGTGGGTTCAATAATCTCGAAACCCGTCACTTCCATGAAGGACGTATTGTCGACACCCCTCTACAATTCGAAGAAGGTATCAATACTTCTTTCCGAGCCATAGGACTAGAATGTCTTCTCGAAATTAACGAGAAAATATGGCCAAGGTTTGTATTGGAATTCTTTCGTCAAGTTGAACTCGTTCGTAACGAGGATCGCTCTCTATCTCTTTGGTTTTGGATCAAAAACCAAAAGTTTGTTTTAACCCTTGGGCAATTTGCTCACATCCTCCAAATTCCAAATCATGGACAATGTGCCTTCACTGAAGATTGGTCTCTTGATTCTCTCTTCAACTTTCGTGAAGAAAATAGCCCATATTGTTCACACATACCTTCCTCGGATGACTTGAAACGCATAATATGCAAACCTCATTACTCCGATCCAAACATTATCCATACTTGGGATATCCGAGAAGAGTACAAGCCTCTTGCATTCATCCTACGTGAAAATGTTTGGAGCCTTAGGGGAAATAGAGAAATCCTTCCCGCATGTTGTGCTCACATAATGTATTGTTTGCTAACACAACAACCATACAATCTCGCCTACTTCTTCGCAAGGCGAATTGTAAATCTTCAAGGCTCCAAGAATAAACTAATCCCTTATGGAATGTTCTTGACGCGCCTTTATCATAACATCATGTACTCTCACCTCAATTTCAAAGTCCGTTGTACGTACTTGTGAACAAGATGATGGAACCTTTAAAGGCATCTCTCATGAAGACTTTCTTCATTTCTGAATCGGAAAACACTCATCAACCATTTGATGATCCATCTGGCGAAAACGCTCAATGAACTTAGCCTTCTTTCTAAATAGGGTCAATCCTTAGTATCCATACTTTATCAATGTAATCCAAATTTCTTTCATGAAATAAAACATCTTACATTTAATATCTTAGTGTTAGAACCTCTTAGAAAAACTAACTTTGAAATATGATGCATTGTCAAAGTCCTTGCATACCTTTTGTAAAGGTTCTGCTTAGCAGAGGGACGGATCCCAAAATATGTGTTAGACGGATCCCTACTCTTAGGGAACCGTGGGATCAGGCAAACAGAAAATGCGATTGCAATCATTCTATTTCAAACATGTCTTTTGTAAGATATAGGATTTCACAAACACATTAAACCATAACCATGTGGGGCGTTAACAATGTTTAGAGAGAGAAAGGGAGAGAGTTGGGAACTATGTGAAACAAAGAAAAATGGTATTGAAGCTCCAACCCTCTACCTTGGGAGGTAGAGGGTATTTATAGTATCTTACAAACAAACGCCACCTACGGGCTGTGGATCAGGCATACAGTGGGTAAAGACCCGTCCGTCCTCCACGGTGTTACAAAACTAAATACTACTTAATCATAAAATAACTATGACTACGAGCTCTCTAACGATTACATATACTTGAGGTGACCGACTCTTTAATACCTGGAAATTCTAATTCCTAACATGTCTTTAGATCACTTCACACTAAGCTAGACATAGTACCTTAAGGCAAATTAAGTCCTTATCAAAGTTGAGTAGATTTTCCATACTCACACATAACTCATCTAGATCACACTAGAAACACCCGTAGATCTATCGTCTCACCAAAAATCATTACTCTTCCGCTCTTTTACTCATACATGATCCCTCACTTGTTAAAACATCTAGCTTTGGAAATCTTTCGAAATTGATTATAATCATCCTTACCTCAAAATTTGGTCGAAATTGATCAAATTCTAGTTTTTCCATCTTAAGCTTTTAGGATATCCTCCAAGACATTATCCTAAGTTACTATATGATCTCTAGGATCATTTAGCTCCATTTGACACTCTCAAATCTTTAGTGTCATCTTTTGTCACCCATTGGTACTCTTAAAAGTTCCAACCTCTTCCATAAAAGGCAATCATTAGCTACATCACTCATTACCCTTAAGTATTTAAGGACCCCTTCATTTAAGACACTTAGATGAACTGAAACACTTAAGAAGAAATAGGCGATAGACCTTACAAAATATCATTGCTATCTTTTCTTAGCTGCTGAGAGACGGATCCCTAGGATTAGCCTAGGCAGGTGGGATCCGTATAACAAATTCATGTCAACTCTAGCTAAAACAATCATTTTAAGCTCATCTTGCTAACTTAAACACTCCATCTCATCTTAAATGAGTTCCTAGATCAATACAACTCTGAAGTTGACTCTTATGCATGTTAATCATCACATTCCAATGAATTTTAGTGGCTTAAGTCTTGAATGCACTTGCCAAATCCCCTGCTTTATAAACCACTTTGTTAGGACTCCTAAAGTCATCATCTTTATTCTCATTTTCAGCACTTAGAAATCTTTACAAACCTCTTGAAATCATCTCATCATGAGGAAAGGTCCAAGTGGTAACTCATCCACCAAAGAACCACCCAAGAAAATTGCTCGTATTGTACATGAAATCTCTTCAACCGAATCATCTCCGATCAAGTCGACTAATGCAAGGATATCTCCTCCGCCAAATCAACAAATCAAATCAATCCCTAAAAGGATAGTTCCCACAAAACTACCTATGCCAAACACTACCATACCTCCTAAACCAAACAATCCCATTTCTACTAAACCATCCCCATTGGTGCCTAGCGCTATTTCATTCACAACTCCACTCTCATCACCACACCTCTACAATCTAGAGGATTTGCCTCCTAGGCTGTCTCATCCTCCTCCGCCGGCAACATTCTCCTCATTAAGAGGAATAATGGTACAAAATCAAGGTGTTGAGTCAACACTAGCTCCGGTTTCCTTTTCGCCATCACCATCAAATAATCCCATTTGGATTATGAGAAATTATCAAAGTCAACCACCCGACCATATGGAAGTTGACACTTCTTTACCACCACCATCATTCTTGGTTGAGCCATCTTCAAATGCGCCTCCACCAATCCCTCCGTCGTTTGAGGCTCCTCAACCCGCTTCATTTGATCCTTCGCATCAAACAATTTCTTTTCTTCAACCACCACTACCTAGCCATGACAAAGATTGTTATCATTGTCAACATGTTGAAAGTTTGATACATGAAGTACGGGAAGATCAATGTTTCATGTTCTATCACCTCCTCGAACGTTTCGACGAGATTAAACCTAAACAAACTTAAGATAGAGGATTTTAGTGGTTTCCTAGTATCAAGAGTTACTTAGATAAAATCTAGTAACTCCAAGTCATGTATCGTTCATTTTCTTAGTTTTTAGAGTCATGTATATCATATCTCTAGTTTTATTAAATGAAATTACATAATACTTGCTATATTTCTGAGTATATGATTATGTTGTATGATACATATCTCACTTTGATGTTAACATTATTTGTTATATCACCACTGCTAATTCTTGTCATCAGACAGACGAATCCCTGATATATGCCTAGACAGATCCCTACAAGGAGAGAACCGTGGGATCCGTGCGACAGAAAACTATTTTTCTATTAACTTGAGTAATATTTGCAGGAAATTATGCATTATACTTGCTTTCTAACCTTTGTTTTGTAGTTATTCAATTTACACATAAAGACCTTGACACCCTAAAGCTAGGGGGAGCTTTGTGTCAAAACAATACATTGCAAAAATCACTTGCAATATTAGGATTATATTTCATGACGTCCTTTATCAAAGTTGCAATCATCAAGGGGAAGCATATTCGTCACATAGACGAAATCTTTTGCAAATTTAGTTGCAAATGAACTAGCTTAGTATCATTTTTACTTGACGCCCTCATATAGGGATGGACTCGTCAAGGAGGAGTTAAGACGAGATCCTTTCCCGTTACTTGCTCTCTACTTTTTTTCCATTCTTTTCTATTTTTCACATGTTTTTCTTAAAACAATGTGTTAGTTTTTTTCAAAGCTCTTTTTGTTTCGACAAAAAGGGGGAGAAGAAAGTAAAAACTACAAATTCAAACTTTTACGAATTTTAGCTTTTCCTTAAAATAACTTTATGTTTTGTCATCAACAAAAAAGGGGAGATTGTTAATACAAATAAGCCGTAAAAACGTTTATTTATATTTTACGATCTTCTAATATTTTGTCGATAACAAACGTAAAATCATTTTAACGAAACAAATAAAATACGTAAATAGTTTGAGCCAATAGTTTTCTAACACACTTACGCTTTCACATAAAACACTAAAAGAAGTATAAGTGATTTTATGATTTGGTAATACATATGTATAACAACTAGTGTTTACATATTAGGCAAATATATACATAACTAGTATGTATTATAAATGGGTAAAAACTACAACCCATGGAGCATACCCATAACCCATGGTATTGACCCATATCCATTTGACTAGATGCATTGCATCTATTAGGTACATTGTATCTAAGGAAATATCCATGGACCAAACCTTAACCCATAACCCATGACCCATGACCCATGATCCAAAACCCATGGGCAAAAGGGAGCATCCCACGGATCCCAGTGAATACACTGGACGGATCCCTAAAGGGAGGGATCCGTGGGATCCGTGGAACATAAGATGTTTTCTCTCTATAAACAGTGAGCCATTTCTTCATTGTTCTTCACCCCTTCTTCAAATATTTTCTCTTTGACTTATAAACTCTCTAACCTCAGATCCAAGTGATCTATGTATGTAGTTTTGTTTTTGTGTGATTATCTAGGTTCCTCTTAAAGGCGAGATCACCACTTTTTGAAGACGAGCAAGCTCAAGTCCATGAGTTGCCATGCTTCGTTATCATCAAGACTACTGAAGTTCTCTTGTTGATAGTTCTTTTCTTTCTCCTAAGAAGTGTAGTGTTGAAGACATTAGTGAAAGATGTCTAGAAGAGTCAAGACAAAGACATTAGTGAAAGATGTCGATCGTCCGTACTAAGAGCACTAGTGAAGGGTGCTTAGAAGTCAATGCTAAAGGCATTAGTGAAAAGTGCCTTGAAGATCTAGTCAAAGGCATTAGTGAAAGATGCTTTGAAGATCAAGACACTAGTGAAAGGTGTCTAATGTGTACATTCGATATGGTGTGATTCGATGTACAAGATAGATTAGTATTGGGTCAAAGGATATTGATATCCTTGTTGATGTTGTTAAAAGGAGTTGGTCTCTTTTGGGATTAGGTGTTGTGTAGTGTTGGGTAGTAGTCCCTCCATTGTAATGGAACTCGGTACTTAGCCTAGTACCGGATAAAGGGTAGGCGACGTTGTGGTAGGTGTGGTTCACCTTGGTGTAAAGACCGGTGGTTAGCCTAGTACCGGATAAAGGTTAGGCGACGTTGTGGTAGGTGTGGTTCACCTTGGTGTAAAGAACCCTGTGGTTAGCCTAGTACCGGAAAAAGAGTAGGCGACGTTGTGAAGGCTTCTCCGCCATAAGGAGTTGGTGTTGTGTAGTGATTACGAACTCTCGAGTAGGTGACTCGGGGAGTGGAGTAGGGCAAGGAAGGTGTCCTTGTAGCCGAACCACTATAAATATTTGCGTTGTGGTTTTGTGCTTCTTACTCTTTATCTTTTCATTACATACTTATATTTCTATATGTTTGTTTATCAACATCCAACACACATCCAAATAGATTGACATAAGTCGATCCAAATAGTTTAAAACAAGTTTTAATCGGTAAAACTATTCAACCTCCTCTTCTAGTTTTCCACATTATTAATGTGCTGCTGTTGTTGTTACATATTGTTATTAATCATTGACCGGTGAATTTGAGGGTTTTTACTGTGGTTAATTTGGGTGAATTTAAGGGTGTACGGATAAGAATTGGTGAAACTGAGTGGTGGGTGAGTGTCATTTTATTGTTGTTTTTAAGGATTGGTTTCACATGAGTTGAATACTAGATTAATGTCTGTATGGTTTAAGGTTGAGTGTGTGTTTTGATGTGTGTGAAATGATGGGGTTTGAGGAGAAGGGTTTAAGTGGAAGAAGATGAAGTCTGGTTGTGGATAACCAACAATGGGTTTGAGGAGAAGTTTTTTTTTTTTTTTTTTTTTAAGGAACGATATAAATTTACTCAAGGATGAATGGTGTAATTGTTTAGAGCCACATGAACGATTTATGTAAATTTATGTAATTAACTTTTGATTAGAGGCTACAATAGGAACATTAAGAAAGTATTTGACTACTTTAGGAGAAAAAATAATTGAATGCCTACAAAAGAAAAAAGTAACAAGTTAGATGATTTTTTATACCATTTTCCCTATTTTTAATTGACTATGATTCAAGTACATGCATGTTATAATTGTTCTGAATTTATTTTCCAAATTAACTTTACATACTTGAGAATAACACATAAAAAGTTTTGAGATTAGTTAATTGCAAAACATATTAAAAGTTTTAAAATGAGTTAATTTTACATGACTTGCGTACGTGAATTAAAAAGTTGTTCCATTTATATAAACGAGATTGTGCACCCGCGCGTTGCGGCGGGTATTTTGCATTTAATTTTTATGCTATATGAGTTTTGTTATATGTGTGGTCTTTAAACTGTGTGCAAAAACGTTTATGTAAATGTGGGATATGAAGAAGATTTTCATTCAAGTAAGCTTGAAACATGGACCTTTTGTAAAGAAAAACTACAATGCAACTTATCCTATGATCGTTATAAACCGGATAGTAGGAAGTTTGTATGAAACATGTACTACAAATATATGGGAATTTAGTCGGTAAAAGTTACAGGTTTTGAGACTCTGAAGTAGATACCGGCACATACTCAGTTCTGGAAATAAATAACTCTTCTTACGACACAGCATCTAGCAGCATCCCTGGGTAGAATCGGATAACAGATCTTTGACTACATCAGGTTTTATCTGTGAATATGATGTACATTTATGTTGATGTGCAGTATGTATATAATTTAAATAACAGTTAGGAGTACCTGGTAATATCAATGTGACCAGCATTTCTGCAATACGTAACCTGTGAATGTGCTTCAGTGCAACATATATAAGAAAACATTAAGTGACGTCGAGAAAAAAAGCTTCATACTTACGCGCTTGTCTAAGTAAAAATGCAAGAATTCTACAGTTGAAATGATTAAATACCCTTTGGTAATGGCATTAACCTCAAGGTATGGTTGAGGATGGGTAAGGCCGTAAGGTATGGTGGTGGTAGAGATGCAGATAAAAATGGATATATCAAATATATGGCACATCTTATATCTTTACGCCCCCTAAATTGTAGTGTGAGGTGTGGTGGAAGTGGCAAAAACTATTGTAGCAATTTGTTCTATTAACCAATTTTAAATACAGATTACCTAGCATATTACTTATCATTCATTTTATTGATATGTATCCAATAATATTCTCTATATAATGTTATTAACTTATTATTCAGCAGTGTTTTCAGCACTTTGGTACAACTCAAAGGCATTTACGTACATATGTAAAAATATCAATGGAACCTAAGTGACCAAATTACCATGCAGTATACCACTTCAATGGAGCAAACACAAAAGGATCAATGCCAATCAAATGAAGCGTGATAACTTTGAAAGAAATAACATGTTACCTGTGACAGGAATGAAGTCTCGTTGACAATATGAGGAGAAGCTGCAGGCGTTGTCATAGTTGGTTGGTCAATAGTAGATGGGTCGACCGTCCAGGAACCGTCATCTGATATGTATACTTTACTAACATTCTCTGCAACCTCATTCAGAATCTATATGAAATCAATTAAAAAGATCCGTTAAGACAACTTCAGGCTATTGGTAACATGATTGTGCATAAAGCTCAGATCGGCTAACAATTGAAGAAAGAGAATGCATCCGACGTGGCTGCAACCATCATGGATTGCCCCGCCAAGACGCGAACGATCTCATATTCTTCTAAGCCATTTGTACTCATCACAGTTAATATCACAGCCATTTTAATCGCATTGTTGCCAAAAGACAAACCTGGGCAACGACATTTAAACAAATGTAGCAATACCGGTCATGGCTGCAGACCTGATTTCAAACAGGTTGCCTTGCCCATCCGTTTGCTTTCGATTTAGGCACCACGAAGCAATAATTCTTACAAAAACCATAACAAAAAAATCTATAAACAATTTTTTTCTAATATATGCTATTAACTCAAAATTCATAGAAAAAATTGGATCTAAAAATGTTTAGACATGAAACGTACCTGTACCAAGACTATTTATATCTACAATATCTACAATAGCAATACCGGACACACCTAACTGTGGTGCAACAAATTATTAAGCTCAGATCTGTATATAGTGGTCAAGTGACTGAAATGTTCGAATTCCGCAACGGCTGCAAATAGACCCGGTTGCACGGCATACATATATGCTATGGCATCCGGTCATTGCCTTGCCAAGTTACAGTCAGATCTTGAGCGACACATTTAATTTTGCTCAGTTCACAACAATCATCATAGCCTATCCGGAAAACATTATTGGGATTAGTATGCATTACAAACCCACTATCGCCTGATACAGGTGAACAATCGACTAAAGAGGATTAATGCGCCATGGCTGCAACCATAATAAGTTGCCATACCAAGATGCAGATAATCTCAGCTTTATCGAATGTACTCAGACTCATCACAGCCTACTACAACCTTTATCACCATCAAGTGCACCTCATAAACATAAATGTATTTCACTTGCCAGATGAGTCTATATTTTGGCCAAAAAACGGAGAAACATGATACATCCCCCATGGCTGCAACTATAATAAGTTGCCTAGCCATGGCTTAGACAATCTCAGTTCCAATCGAACAGGCCCAAACTTGCCACAACAACCTCTCACAAACAACGACATCATGATTATCCTGTAAGAAACCAAAAGAAAATGGAATCATATTCAAGTCAAGCAAGCCAATAAACCCATTAGTATTATGTATAATTGAGGCTCAGAAGATTAAGGATCGAAAAAGAGGATCAACCCGCCATGGCTGCAACCTTAGCAGGTTACCCTGCCAAGGTGCGAGCAAACAGCGTCGTGTTTATAGCAAATGTATTGTAGCAAACGCCAAGGTACGAGCAATGATGAGTGTCTAAATACTCATCATTTTTGTATAATCTAAACTGCAAAATCATCTGAAAACACTCAGAAACACATCAAAATGATCAAAATATCACAAATCGGTGTTTTATGAGTTTTAAATGCAAATAGATCAAAATCAGATGAAAAACATATCAAATTTGCAAAAATGGCAGTTTTAGTCCTCCAAGTTTCAAAAGTTGTCAAAATCAGTCCCTGGTATATCAAAATCAAGAAAAATATCATTCAAGGTCCCTAAAATATTTTAAATTGTCAAAAATGGTCCTTGAATGAATCTTTGGTCAAATGGCAGAAAAGGTCCTTAAAGTTTGAAAAATGTCATGTTTAGTCCTTGAAATTTTCAAAGATGGCAAATATGGTCCTTATATTATTTGAGTTGGCAAAACCAAACCTTGAGCTACATTTTCAGAAGTTACAGTTTTGGTCCCTGGAGATTCGAATTGTACACGTTTGGTCCCTAAGCTACTTAATGGGTTCAATTTTAATCCTAAATCCAAACCCTTAACTATCCCGAGCCCAATATAAGCCCAACTCACCTGTTACCCATCCAACCCGTTTACCCAACTCCCAACCCGACCAACCCACGTTTAATAATTAAAACCAAAACCACCACTTGCCCGCCAAAGTCCACCCCTCTCAACTGCTCTCTGCAAACACCTCCACCTCAACCCCCCTCCTCTCCATATCACTTTCCCTGTCCCCCCACCTCAACACAACTCCAAGAAGCATTTAATGATTTTTCAACCTCTTCACTCAACCCCTACACCTGGCTAACACGTTTGGCGCCAAAAATTCAATCAATGGTCAAAAATGCTCCAAGATATCCAATGGCTCAGAATTTAAGTGGGATTTGATCAGAACCAAGTGGGGAAGACATTTTCATATAAAGAGAAGAAGGAAGAGAGAAGGAGAGAGTAGCTAGTTTTCAATAATTTTCCTTAAATGTCGTTTTTAAATTAATGTGGTAGTTTAAATCAAATTGTTGTAATTTCAGCTCTTATGTATAACAAATTAAGTTAAAACATCTTTGTATTGTGCTTTTTGACTACCAATCTAAGTTTTCACAATAGTCTCAAAATTCTATGTTTACTGTTGAATGTTTCAGTTTCAAATTTATGCATTCAATCCTCTAATAAGCTCAAGTTATAATCAAATAAGCTCACTTAAGCTTATTGTAGTCTCTGGTGTGCCTGCTGAATCAGTTCAAGCAGTTTTGGCTTTTGGTCAATAAAAGTCAAACTGTTTCATTGGATTTTGGAAATGGAATGGGTAGAAGCAGTACTTGGATTTGGGTTAGAAATGGTTTAGTAGAGTGGTCTTTTGGTTTGGTTTCACCCTGCAACTAGTGGGATACAAGTGAGTAAGAAATCTAATTCTCATTTCAAGTCAATTTGCAATTTTTGTTTGCACTTATACCTGTGGTCTTAAACTGCTTTAACCTGTTGATATAGTTGTAATATGGTCAAGAGAACTTAGTTGATCAATGGTACTAGCTAGTTCAGTGATCTTATCAGTTTAAGCTTGTCTTTCAGTTTTATAAGGTGTGTTTGGATGTGCCATGTAATCTGTAGTGGAGGTTTGTTCAGAGGTTGTAGTCTGGTGTTGCATGTTTGTTAAGTCATTTGAGACTCATTTGAGTCAATTACCTGTGTCTACAAACCTTCAAAGTCAAAATTTCACTTAATCCTATCTTTAACTCTTAACTGTTAGGATTTTAGTTACCAATTTCATATCAGTGATTCATGAGTAGGTTATCTAGCTTAATCTAGTTTCATTATAGCTTAATACATCATAGTTAATCAGTGGTTTAAGTTTTAAACTCATAAAAGTCAACAGTTCAGTTCTTTATCAAAAGTCAAAATTGCATAAAAGTCAGTTTTGGCCAACATGGGAGGATTTTTCATGGAATCATCTCTGGGTCAATTTCAATGAAAATGGTGGTTTTAGAAACTTCCACTGGTCTAATTTCTTATGGTCATTTTTATATATTTTTGTGATTTATTTATAACCATCAAAACTGCTTCTCTTTTGGGTCTTATTTGCCCTGCTCAAGAACTCAGCATATGTTGAGTTTTCTCAGTAAGTTGCAGATCTTGCAACAAGCTCATCAGAGCTTGTTAAGGTCTGTTCTTTGTTTTATAAACACTCACCCAGGTCTAGTATAGAGTCTCATATCTGTTTTCATATGCACTTATTTTGAAGCTTATGCATAAGCTCAAAGTTGGTACCCTTTAACTGTTTCTGCCATAAGCTCATTACATTTGATCTGTGCTAGCTTGTGATTCTGTGGTATTAGCTTGTTGATTCCTGTTGCATTTAGGTTAATTTGGCTTATAGTAACTTCTGATTCAGTCTGATACCTTTTGGTGTGGTTTTAGCTTATCCAAGTGCTTATTTTTAAGCACATTCCACTTCAGTTTCAAATTCATCCACACAACCCCATGTTTTTCCAATTTTCCTAGCTTCCTAATATTATTTTAGAGTTTTCCTGAAATTTTCAGATTTTTCTAAGCTTGTTTGCTATTTTTCTTAATTTAAATTAGTTTTTAAGCCTTTTTAAATAGTATTTAATACAAATAATTAAGAAAAGCTTCTAAAAAATAATTTTTCATTTTTATTAAGTTTAGATAAATATAAAAAGACAAAAAAATATTTTTCCATATTTTTCTTAGTTTAAAAAGTATTTTTTAGCATTTTAATTAGTTTTAAATAGTTTTAAATTAATAATAAATACATAAAAAGTCTAAAAAATATATTTTCAATTTTAAAAATTAGTTTTATCATATTTTAGATTTTTCTAAATCTTAATTTTATTTTTCTAGTCTTATTTCATATTTTCTTTTATTTTAGAGTATTATTAAATAGTTTAAAATAGTTTTTAATTAATAATAATTAATTAATTAGTTATAAAAATAATTTTCCTTTTCTAATAATTTTATTTTATATTTAAGATTGTAAAAATGTATTTTTCATATCCGTAGGTATTTTCCTTCTTTATTTTCACTTTTTATTTTGTACGTTTACGTAATTTTATTTTTAAACGTAAGTTTTAAGTTTTAAACGTTCATCACTTTAAATATAGTGATAGCGTTTATTTAATATATTTTATCTTTTTAATTTTCTTAATTTGTATTTAAGTCGCTTTAATTTATAAACTTTTTCAGTAGTGTAATTATCCATCCAAATCCTTTCCGATCACTATCATTAGTGATCATTCTATCGTCTGATCAAGCGTTTACACACCATTGAGTCTCCTTGGGACTTAACGACCCGGGAATTCATTGTATTCTCTGATCTTCATTGTATTTGTGTCTGAGCAGCTTTAAGCTTCTTACGGTCAGTCATTCACAAGTGGCTGGCTCGTGTGAGGTAGCTTGACTGTAGTTCAGCACAGATCAAATTTTGGCGCCGCTGCCGGGGAGGCTTTAGCGTGTGTTAAGCCATTTTCAGACCCATTCTTGTGCATACCCCATCTTTTGTATAAAAGTTTTTTGTAAAGTTATCTGAAAATCCAAAAAGTTCATTAACACTTTTCCTAAAGTGTTAAAAACGCCAAAAATATTTTCATCCTTTGTTTTTATCATCATGTTTTTCAAAAATACCAAAAATATTCCTCTTTATCCTCTTACCTTTTTGATTCTTCATTTCTTACCCTCTGTTAACCTTTGATTCTTTCTATGTCTTATCCTCACCCTCTTGGTTGTCAATGGTGTGGTGGTCCTTAT
This sequence comes from Chrysanthemum makinoi, assembly GCA_910596185.1. Classification (NCBI taxonomy): domain Eukaryota; kingdom Viridiplantae; phylum Streptophyta; class Magnoliopsida; order Asterales; family Asteraceae; genus Chrysanthemum; species Chrysanthemum makinoi. Next base: position 110,070,529 of record OU343224.1, on the reverse strand, counting down.
AATGGTGGCAATTGCCCAGTTGTAGCATGGTGGAATCAGGAAACGGGTCTGTCTATAACCAAGATCCCTATTCCTACCATGACACGACTGATTTATTCCATCAGCTACCACACTGTGAGACTCAGCAGTTTTACTGTTGTGAGTACTGTGGTGGTTCACATTCCAGTTCTGATTGTCAATCAGGAAACACGCTTGTCTATGAGCAGGTTCCTGATAACAATTATGACCACAACATATACCACTCACAACCACATCAGTTTTACTGTTGTGAGTATTGTGGAGGTCCTCACTCTAGCTCGGATTGTCAAACAGGGAACCCATTTCCTTGTAACAATTACGACTCTTCGTATCCAGACCAACCTCCACAGTACCAAATGATTCAAGCGACTCCTCATGAAACTACGACAGACCTTCTACTGAAGACTCTGGAGTTATTAAAAGAACTTAAGGAGGAGTCGGCTATGTCCTCCCAAGATAATCCAAATGAGAAATCCATGGAAGTTTTGTTAGCCGAAGAGCGGGCTGCTAAATTAGATTCCCAAATTGCCTTTGAACAATCTATTAGGGAATCAATTGCAAAAGAAAAAGCAGCCAAATCTAGCTCTCGATTCCGTTTCATTCCTGATGACGATGATGATGAAGATATCCTTGATATCTTACAATTTTATAACGGTTCATCAAGTTCATCAGTTGAAACTCCTTCCATGAAGAATCAGGGAGAAAAGACTATGATGGAATTACTAGCAGAAGAACAAATGTTAAGTATAAAACATATGTATGCTAGTCCTTCTAAACTCCCTCAGTCTGTTGCTATCACACCCGAAGCTCCCACTCACTCTCTAAACATGGGGGATGAGCTTCTTAGCACTATTCCAGAAATGGAATCGTCTAGTGTTGAGAACCTTGTCTCAATCCCAAGAGAGTCACAGGGAATTTCTGATCATATGTGTGATTCTTCTTCCCCTCTTGAGTGTTCTCAAGATCATTTTGAAACTTTCTCTGATCTTAGCGAAGATTGTGCTTCATATGGAGACATCGAGTACGTTGAGGCATCACTTCCACAATCTGATGCTGATCCCCTTCTTGAGGAGTTCTCCGGTGAACTCACTCACATCAATCCACTCTTTGATTTCGAAGCCGATCTGGGAGAGACTGAAAGTCTCATTGATAATGATCGTTCACTCACTTCTTATCCCAACAGTCTCCAATAGAGAATGTTGATCACTTTGTTCCCGAAACATTCAAAGCTACTTTCACCAATCCTCTATTTGAATTCGACTCTGAATTCACTTCAATTTCTGAGAATCCACTCTTTGATACTCAGATCGAGGATAGTGATGAGCCCACAATTGAACAAGAATTCACAAATTCACATCATGTGAATGATTCTCTTCATGAGGAGTTCGCCGGTGAACTCTCTCATATCATATCTCCGCTGGAGTATGATTGCTTGGATGGCAAAAATCATGATCGGGGGGAGAGAATCTCAATTTGCATAGTTATGACAAATCTTCCCACCCTTCCAACCGAGATGCCTTCCAACCCAAAGAGCTCAACCAACAAAATCCAAATAAGTGCAACTGCACTTAATCCCGAGGAAGAAGATCTAGTTATGATTGTTATCATGATCTTCCTTCTTTTCTTCACCTACTCGGTGACTTCTTCTCTTCTTCACTCCTTCGGGAGCGAGGACACTATCTTTGATCCCGGCATTTTCATTTATCATCTGTGAGCCGGGTCTGTCTTTCTATGTATATCTCATCGGTGTGGAACTTTCGCGTGCTTCAATGTTTATTCAAACATCTTGAATGAAAGTCCGATGGAGATTGTTTCTTCCACTTTGCTTCCCCATGAACCAATGAATTCGGGGTCGAGTCAAGCTAGCGACTCGGTAATCAAAAAAAGTAGCACGCCATATGGGTTTTCACCCATATTTCTGACTTCTTTCTATTTTCTACCACCTAAGTGTGGGGGTGATGCCCCACATGTTATATCTAAAAAAAAAAAAAAAAAAAAAAATCATTTAAATAATGGCCGTAGTATTTCCCTTTTACGTTCTATGTTTCGGCATAATCGCCGGTACTTTGAATATTGAGGGCAATATTCATTTCTAAGTGTGGGGGGGAATTCTCACGAATTTCATATATTATCTACCCAATTCCCCCGTTTTTGGCCAAAATTTTTTTTGGAGTAAGTGTTTTACACTTACTCATTTGGTTATCAGTCCGCCATGTTTGATAGACTAAAGGATTGGCTAATCCAGGAGCAAACGGCTCTTGGTAAAGATTTCTCAAATCCGTTTATATGGCTTGCAATTTGCCCAAAATTGTATGGTTCTCAACTCACCATATCCTAAAAAGTGAAGAGTTGGCTAGCCCGCAAGGTTATGGCTTGTGGTAAAGGCAGTGGAAAATCCATAATTGGTAATCGACTCACCAAAGATAATATTGATAATTTATCTAAGAGTTGGCTAGTCCAGAAGGGTACGGCTTCTGGTAAAGACAAATCAAATCCGTTTACAGCTTATGATTTGCTCAAAATCATTTGGTTATCAGTGTACCAAGGTTCTTACTTGAACTGAAACATTTGGCTACTCCAGAAGGGATGGCTTTTGTTAAAGAGTCTTTAAAATCCATTAAAGCTTCAAATCATTGCTAGGGACTAGCAATATCTTAGTGTGGGGGATTGATGAGTGTCTAAATACTCATCATTTTTGTATAATCTAAACTGCAAAATCATCTGAAAACACTCAGAAACACATCAAAATGATCAAAATATCACAAATCGGTGTTTTATGAGTTTTAAATGCAAATAGATCAAAATCAGATGAAAAACATATCAAATTTGCAAAAATGGCAGTTTTAGTCCTCCAAGTTTCAAAAGTTGTCAAAATCAGTCCCTGGTATATCAAAATCAAGAAAAATATCATTCAAGGTCCCTAAAATATTTTAAATTGTCAAAAATGGTCCTTGAATGAATCTTTGGTCAAATGGCAGAAAAGGTCCTTAAAGTTTGAAAAATGTCATGTTTAGTCCTTGAAATTTTCAAAGATGGCAAATATGGTCCTTATATTATTTGAGTTGGCAAAACCAAACCTTGAGCTACATTTTCAGAAGTTACAGTTTTGGTCCCTGGAGATTCGAATTGTACACGTTTGGTCCCTAAGCTACTTAATGGGTTCAATTTTAATCCTAAATCCAAACCCTTAACTATCCCGAGCCCAATATAAGCCCAACTCACCTGTTACCCATCCAACCCGTTTACCCAACTCCCAACCCGACCAACCCACGTTTAATAATTAAAACCAAAACCACCACTTGCCCGCCAAAGTCCACCCCTCTCAACTGCTCTCTGCAAACACCTCCACCTCAACCCCCCTCCTCTCCATATCACTTTCCCTGTCCCCCCACCTCAACACAACTCCAAGAAGTATTTAATGATTTTTCAACCTCTTCACTCAACCCCTACACCTGGCTAACACGTTTGGCGCCAAAAATTCAATCAATGGTCAAAAATGCTCCAAGATATCCAATGGCTCAGAATTTAAGTGGGATTTGATCAGAACCAAGTGGGGAAGACATTTTCATATAAAGAGAAGAAGGAAGAGAGAAGGAGAGAGTAGCTAGTTTTCAATAATTTTCCTTAAATGTCGTTTTTAAATTAATGTGGTAGTTTAAATCAAATTGTTGTAATTTCAGCTCTTATGTATAACAAATTAAGTTAAAACATCTTTGTATTGTGCTTTTTGACTACCAATCTAAGTTTTCACAATAGTCTCAAAATTCTATGTTTCTTGTTGAATGTTTCAGTTTCAAATTTATGCATTCAATCCTCTAATAAGCTCAAGTTATAATCAAATAAGCTCACTTAAGCTTATTGTAGTCTCTGGTGTGCCTGCTGAATCAGTTCAAGCAGTTTTGGCTTTTGGTCAATAAAAGTCAAACTGTTTCATTGGATTTTGGAAATGGAATGGGTAGAAGCAGTACTTGGATTTGGGTTAGAAATGGTTTAGTAGAGTGGTCTTTTGGTTTGGTTTCACCCTGCAACTAGTGGGATACAAGTGAGTAAGAAATCTAATTCTCATTTCAAGTCAATTTGCAATTTTTGTTTGCACTTATACCTGTGGTCTTAAACTGCTTTAACCTGTTGATATAGTTGTAATATGGTCAAGAGAACTTAGTTGATCAATGGTACTAGCTAGTTCAGTGATCTTATCAGTTTAAGCTTGTCTTTCAGTTTTATAAGGTGTGTTTGGATGTGCCATGTAATCTGTAGTGGAGGTTTGTTCAGAGGTTGTAGTCTGGTGTTGCATGTTTGTTAAGTCATTTGAGACTCATTTGAGTCAATTACCTGTGTCTACAAACCTTCAAAGTCAAAATTTCACTTAATCCTATCTTTAACTCTTAACTGTTAGGATTTTAGTTACCAATTTCATATCAGTGATTCATGAGTAGGTTATCTAGCTTAATCTAGTTTCATTATAGCTTAATACATCATAGTTAATCAGTGGTTTAAGTTTTAAACTCATAAAAGTCAACAGTTCAGTTCTTTATCAAAAGTCAAAATTGCATAAAAGTCAGTTTTGGCCAACATGGGAGGATTTTTCATGGAATCATCTCTGGGTCAATTTCAATGAAAATGGTGGTTTTAGAAACTTCCACTGGTCTAATTTCTTATGGTCATTTTTATATATTTTTGTGATTTATTTATAACCATCAAAACTGCTTCTCTTTTGGGTCTTATTTGCCCTGCTCAAGAACTCAGCATATGTTGAGTTTTCTCAGTAAGTTGCAGATCTTGCAACAAGCTCATCAGAGCTTGTTAAGGTCTGTTCTTTGTTTTATAAACACTCACCCAGGTCTAGTATAGAGTCTCATATCTGTTTTTCATATGCAGCTTATTTTGAAGCTTATGCATAAGCTCAAAGTTGGTACCCTTTAACTGTTTCTGCCATAAGCTCATTACATTTGATCTGTGCTAGCTTGTGATTCTGTGGTATTAGCTTGTTGATTCCTGTTGCATTTAGGTTAATTTGGCTTATAGTAACTTCTGATTCAGTCTGATACCTTTTGGTGTGGTTTTAGCTTATCCAAGTGCTTATTTTTAAGCACATTCCACTTTAGTTTCAAATTCATCCACACAACCCCATGTTTTTCCAATTTTCCTAGCTTCCTAATATTATTTTAGAGTTTTCCTGAAATTTTCAGATTTTTCTAAGCTTGTTTGCTATTTTTCTTAATTTAAATTAGTTTTTAAGCCTTTTTAAATAGTATTTAATACAAATAATTAAGAAAAGCTTCTAAAAAATAATTTTTCATTTTTCTTAAGTTTAGATAAATATAAAAAGACAAAAAAATATTTTTCCATATTTTTCTTAGTTTAAAAAGTATTTTTTAGCATTTTAATTAGTTTTAAATAGTTTTAAATTAATAATAAATACATAAAAAGTCTAAAAAATATATTTTCAATTTTAAAAATTAGTTTTATCATATTTTAGATTTTTCTAAATCTTAATTTTATTTTTCTAGTCTTATTTCATATTTTCTTTTATTTTAGAGTATTATTAAATAGTTTAAAATAGTTTTTAATTAATAATAATTAATTAATTAGTTATAAAAATAATTTTCCTTTTCTAATAATTTTCTTTTATATTTAAGATTGTAAAAATGTATTTTTCATATCCGTAGGTATTTTCCTTCTTTATTTTCACTTTTTATTTTGTACGTTTACGTAATTTTATTTTTAAACGTAAGTTTTAAGTTTTAAACGTTCATCACTTTAAATATAGTGATAGCGTTTATTTAATATATTTTATCTTTTTAATTTTCTTAATTTGTATTTAAGTCGCTTTAATTTATAAACTTTTTCAGTAGTGTAATTATCCATCCAAATCCTTTCCGATCACTATCATTAGTGATCATTCTATCGTCTGATCAAGCGTTTACACACCATTGAGTCTCCTTGGGACTTAACGACCCGGGAATTCATTGTATTCTCTGATCTTCATTGTATTTGTGTCTGAGCAGCTTTAAGCTTCTTACGGTCAGTCATTCACAAGTGGCTGGCTCGTGTGAGGTAGCTTGACTGTAGTTCAGCACAGATCTAGCAAACACCATGTACTGTAGCAAACGGCGTCGTGTTTATAGCAAATGTGTATCCATGATTTTGCACATACACAGTGATTCGAGTTCCGTGGTTTTGGGCACTGGTTTGGATACTCTGATTGATGATGCCATTGATTCGAGTTCCATGGTTTTGGGTATTGGTTTGCACACACACAATGAAGGTGGAATGGATTGAGTTTAGAAATTGGTCGGATCTCATGGTAGATGGCCGAGAATCTGGAAAGATTATCAATTTGTTTAAGAAACAAAGATCTTCCCTGCATCTTCTTTATGTCAGTGTTGAGATTGTTCTGGAAAGTGGTGGAAACCAACACCACCCACCGGATATATGTAAAAGTATTTGGTACCGGTCAAAAAACAAATTGGGTCAGTCTACTCGGGTTTCTCAACCCGGAAGGAGTAAAAAACGACAATTTGCAAAAGGTGAAATGACATACCTACACTATTACTGCACTCACAAAAGGTGCAAAAGGTTGGAATCGGGTTTACACTGTAGCAAATGGCGTCGTTTGGCTCACCGATTAAAAAAAATTATAATATTGTTCTTGTCACAATAGTGAAACCACTTACTTTGCTATTTGGTGGCAGAACCCTGATAATAGCATGGTTGGTGAAGTTAGAGCACAAGGTATGCAAGGACTCAATAACACGTTATTGGTATGCCACATCATACACCTCTCAATAACACACCAATAACTTAAACAACTCTCCCTCATAACACACCACTAACATCACCTGTAGGTCCCGCAAAATACCCCACCAAATATATTTCTCACTCACAATAAAAAAAAACACACACACACACAAAAGGTGCATTTGGCTTGAGCTAGTGGAGTGGCTCAAAAAACAAAAGAGTGCATTTGGCACAAGTTTGGCATGTTGGCCGGTAAGGTTGGCACACCAACGGCTCACTAATGGCTCACCAATGGCACTACATACCTTGTGCTCTTATAAAAAAGCAAAGGACGTGGCTGGAAGTACACTTTTGGTGACTTTATGTTATGCTAAGTGGAACAATAATCCATCACAATCATACAAATAATCATTTATATAAATTACAATAATAACAATGCCTTATTCTTTTCTTTATGATAATTCAATCTGCCGTATCTCCTCTTAAACCAGCATTATTAGTCAAGTAATAGATACTTATGTATATGGTTTATATTAGAGGGTATTAGAGTGTAATTATGTAATCTATTTATATCCTTGTAATCTCTCATTCACAATTACACTACACAACATCTTTTAGTGATTGTCTAGCACTATGAACAGCCGTTCTATCTTGGCCGTGATTTTTAAATTGGATGGCACCCGATTGAGCACAGGTACTTCATTTACTATACATCAAATTATTTGAACGGTTGATTAAATGTACTACTTGAATAAGTTTTTTCCATTGTTATGCAACATACCATTTAATATACAAGTTTGCTAATTGAACTTATGGAACCGCGTTAGAGAATTTTAAGGTTTTATGAATATGGTGGAACCTAACTTACATGTTGTATGAGAATGGAATACTTTGACAAATAGGGTATGAAAAACATATCCGTATTGTAAAACGAAAAGTAATTTGCTTAAAAAGAACACTTGTGAAAGTATGTTGTTGTTATACTATATGACTATATTTCATTTGATGTTTTGATGATATGATTCGGATTTTTCAAGAAATTGAATGCAAATAATCATCTTTAAGATGCAATGGCACAAGCCCTTTGTATGCTTGCGTTTTTGTGGGTTCTGTTTCATTTAGTGGAAATTTTATAAAGAGCTAATAATCTATTAAAGCATCATAGTTGTCACAAATGTCAGTTCGACGTAGCGAACAAAAAAAATAGCTCTTCTAGACATTAAACTTGACATGTTTGTCTTCAATTGAGTACTATGACTATTTTACCCTTCCAAATTACATAAACGGTCCCTGTGGGTTTGCGAAAATTGCATCCATTGTCCCTAGGCTAAATTACAAAAATAGTCCCTATCGTTTGAAAAAATTGCGTCCATCGTCCCGCTTCTCTTCCAATGACAAACCTCTTTTCTTCGACTATGTCATTAAAACCCATGTCCCAAATCCACTAAACATCAATCTCAATCTCATTAAAATCAACTGTTAAGCTCAGTATCTACAGTGGGACAATACTCAATCTTATTAAAATCAACTGAAGTTTACAAAACACATAATTTTAATACTCAATAGCAAAACCGGCATTGTCATCATAATACTAAGATCCACTAATGAAATCAACCATTTACAAACAAAAATAACATCGAACAAATCAAAGGAACTGCTGCAGCTCTATTCAACTTAGCCAATTTGCTTTGTCTGGTTATGAAATTAACACACCTTCACGATTGTCTAAGTGCTTTGCTGCTGCCACTGTCGGACTCACCTAAATTAAGTCAAAGTCAAAAGTAACTAATCAGAAACCTGAACAATCATTTACACAAATCATGTTTGGGATTCGCATTTCTCGAGTTTCTCTTTCAAACGTGAAACCTCTTTTTCAAATTCGATTCTGGTGGATGTTTCCTTATCAAGTCGCTCTTTATAATCTTTTTCAACTTGACTTGCGTGTGTCTGCAGAGCTTTAATAACACCTTCAAGCTCTCCTTCCTTTTTGGACCCACTCATCAGAATTCTCCTTATAAAGTTCAACAAGTTTGTTTACAGTGGACAGCTCAGAAGACAATCACTCCTCTGTTGTAGCAGCCACATCTTTAGAGGAACAGAATTCATTCTGTAAAGCTTCTAGCTTTGACTCAAGCTCTTTGACTTTATCATCCTTCCACTTCAATGAGCTAGACGTATCATTGTACGTTCTCTCCAGGTCTGCAATCTGTGTGAACATATGTGTGAACATATAAATACAAAAAGAAGATACCAGACAGGTGTTATACTATTAAACCCAAATGATTTCTCGACTTCAAACGACATTCGCATGCCCAAAAAAGAAGATACCAGACAGGTGTTATCCTATTAACAAAGGCATGCCCAAAAATGCAGTCTACTACAAAAAATGAGCAAAAAATAACCTCATAGCATATATGTTGCTTCAAGATGGATTAAGAATCATACATACGATGTCAAAAGACTATAGCTACTAGCCTTTCTAACACTACCAAAAATAGCCAAATCTAAGCCAAAAGTCCAAAACTATATTTCTTATGAGGCTGCCACATTTTAATAGGGATACTACAAGGTTAAGCGTTCCTATTGAGCATTCACAATCACATAGCAGTACAAGCAGCTCCAAACAAAACTTATAAAAAGAAGCTATGAGAACAGCTAAAGAGTTGATCAAAATCAACCATCCAATCACCAATCAACTATGCTTTGATGGGTCCAACAATTGCCCCATTATTGGAAGCAATCAATCATCCTATAAAACCAAAATATCCAGTTCAAACACAAGTTGTCACGTCATTCATATGACCTTATCTTACTAGACATTGTGAGAAAAAAAATAGAAGGGGTCATCAACTAGTCATATTAGCTAACATATCTCTACTTGATCACAAAGAAACCCAAAAAGCTAAGGTCTTTATCACCACTAATTCCACATACAAGGGGTGTTAGATTTTTCTTTGAAAAAATAAAAGAGGTCATCAAATCGTTTTAATTGACAAAAATAAAAGCAGGCGAGAATACTCCAACCCAATCATCAATACAAGGGTTAGGATTGTGCAATGTTAAAGTCAACCATTGAGATGTTTGACCCTAAACAGAGTTTTAGGATTAATAATCACACAAACTTTAGTAATGGCATATGTAGATACTGAAATCAGGATCTACTTCACATACAAGAAATATAACAAGAATCTTAATCATACAATAAAGCCTTTGACTGCAAGCCAATCTTTATATAGCACAGTTATGATTCAATCAAGATTGGTCATTGTTATTACCTTTAAACCAAGAACCGAAGGAGACGCCAGTGGAGGAGTATAGAGGGTGGCGGCGCTGGAATCATGGTGTCCGGTTAGATGGCGGCTACCAGAGAAGAAGAGAGGAGGGGGAAGTAGGGTTACGGGGTTAGTTGTGTGTGTGTTAGAATGAGTTAAAAGATTAATTGGGTTATTTATATACTTGGGACATAGAATTCAATTTTTATAAATTCAACGGTAAAATGGTCATCACAATTTTGTATTTCATCTTTATTACTCAATTGAAGACAAACATGTCAAGTTTAATGTCTAGAAGAGCTATTTTTTTTGTTTGCTATGTCAAACTGATATTTGTGACAAGTATGATGTTTTAATAGGTTGTTAGCCCTTTTATAAATATCATGCATGAAATACCAAATTTTAAGTATACCTTCTATTAATTTTAACAGTATATTGCATATTAATTCATAGTTGTAGACCCTTATTTGTTTGTTGTTTTGGTATGAAGAGCAACTTACAAAGGATGTATTAAAGGAATTTCTTGATAGAGAATAGGGATGGTACATCATGAGTCGGCAATCACAATCGTTAAAGATTATGATCTTCCCGTTACTCCTCAACAATACTCTCAAAGCCTCCTGCCCATGTATCTTATTGTCTGTGTACTTATTTATATTTTGTTTTAAATACTATACTTCAGATTTAAATAGAGGTGGAAGGAAAACGGACAACAAGCTGCGCCACTAGCAAAAAAAAAATTGTTTGAGTGACTGTAGAATCTGTTGGAAATGTATATATTTATAAATACGTGAATGTCCAGATTCGAACTCGTGACCACAGGATTGCACACATTAGCGAATGAGAATTAAAGTTAAATAATTAATGTTAATGTTTATGATTAATTATTGCACATAAAGTTCGTCTAACGATCGTTAAGTATTTAACGGAAAATAACTAACGACCGTTAACTGTAAAGAGAAGGACTTGTAGTGTAAAATCTTAAAATGGAAAAGATATGGGAATCCCTTTGGGGGCTTCTCTTGGCCGGCCATAGGGGGGTTTACACAAGCCCAAACCCTAACTTGTTCCCAAAGATTTGTAAACACTATATAAACAAAGGCTAGGGTTTAGGGTTTTTCATACTTTGTGCATTGAATTAACCCTAGATCTCTCCCTCTCCTTCTCTTGCTAGTTTCGGCCGAACCCCCCTCCATAGGGTGTTTTGGTTTTGTTTTTTTTTATAAAACAAGGACTTGTGTTAGATCTAACAATCACTTGATTCGTTGGTTAATTCGTGTGTACAAAACTGTGGTTGTAAGACACTGTTCTTACACCTAATCGGTTTGAGTTGTAAAATGGTAAGGGACAACTCTTTAAACCACTTCTTCTGTTTTGTTCAAGAGATCTGACATTTGTAAGAGGTATGTTACGCTTTTAATTCAGTTAATTATTTATTTGTTATGATCTTAAGTCTTCCGTTGTGTACTCTGTGGTGTCTACATGTTTTATTGTATGTATAAACTCAACAGTGGCATCACGAGCCTTGTATAAAAAGTAATTAATTACTAAAACACATAAATAAAATAAACATGATTGTGTTATTATTTGTATGCGTAGATCTAGGGTTTGCAAAACCTAAACCCTAATTTTTTAGGGGGGCGTTTTTTTTGTGGTGCCCTAATTAGGGTTTTGTAAACTTGAGTTTTAATTGGATTAGAAACCCTAGGTTGCATGCAATTTTATGTGTATTGCGTAACTCTGTTTAATTGCATTAATTGTTAAGTGTGATTTATATCCATGATAATTACATGCATGTTTTATCATGGATCTGCTTTTATTGTATGTTTTACTTGTTTAAGTGATATACACTAAATATTATGATAGATCTAAAATTGGGGAAGACCTCAATTAGTATTATTTAATCAATTATGTGCTATGTGGTATGTGTTTGATTTTGACTCACGCAATCGATGAATCGATGCATGTGGCTCACTTTGTACATTGCTGAAAACGGGTGAGAGTCTTAATTTGTCACACCCTCGCCGGAGGCGGAAACGCGAGGTGTAACGGAAGGGAACATAAGCACAAGATAATAGAACATACCAACGTTAATATTTAAATGAAAGAGTACACCATTACAATACTAGTTTAGCCGTCATCGGCAAATATATTACAAAGTTTAGATCCCAAAATATTGCGTTCTATTACATAATGATTTGTAGTGACAATTGAAAACTTCATTATGCAAGACTTGGTAGAAAAAGCTTACTAACGATCACCTGAAATGCATGAGAGAAAAACGGGTCAACTATGAAAATAGTTGGTGAGTAAACACGTTTAATAAAATAAGAAAACTCGTAAGAAAGAGTCCAAGGTTTCGGTCATCGGAAATAGTCCACAAAGCAAAGGCATTGTAAATCCACTCAGTTCCAAGTTTCGCCCATACAAAACTTGCAACCTGTGTGTTCACAACCCATTGCACAAAATATAGCGTGTCAAGTAGTCAAGTGTAAGTGGTCATAATAGTTCACAATATAGTACCAAGTATATAATAATTTAGAGATGCTCCGAACATGGGAGACTTTGCACTGCTGCGAACAGGGGAGACTTAAATTGAAAATGCTCCGTTCCCATAGGGAGACATTTTGCTCCGGACCGGGGAGGCTTTAAGTTGATGCTCCGAACATGGGAGACTTTATAGTGATGCTCCGAACATGGGAGACTTTAGGACAAGGTCATAACACGTACGGTTCAATAAGTTCAAATAAGTCATAATTTCGTAATTTAGTTCAAGGATTTGATTCGAGTTCACAAGTTCTAGTCAAAAGAGTTCACAAAGTAAGAATCAATTTAATTCAAGTATAGTTCATGCATTCAGCCCCAAAAATATAGTAAAACGGTAAAAAGGGGATGTGATTACTCACTTGATGAATAGATGCGAAGACAAAAGTGGGTACACCGAAATATAGCGTGAATCTCGAAACTGACCTATTATGAATGATATGATATGAAATAAGTCATGGTGTAATGTTATGCACACAATTCGGATGATATTTATACCATTTGTGAGTTTTTGAAAATAATACTTATCGTCGAAAAATACTCGTTTGACGTCTTGACCATCCAAAAATCACTTTACAATTATTTACGTCAAAATGTCATCCTACAATGGTTTTGTAATGATTTATAGTGAAATTATCACTTTTCGTCGTAAAACAATGTCGTTGGAAATTTCATGAAATTGACAAAAATAGCTTCGAAAAACTAGTCGTAAAATGGTGTACGTCGATCGTTAGAGAACGAACTCGACGGTTTTGGAAAGTTTGTATCGAAATCTAGAAGTTTCAGTTCAGGAGTTTTCGTCCAAAAGGTCTCGAACATAAAGATAATAAGGGTTAAAGATAGTGATTTTAGTTACCGTAACACTTATCTCGTAAAAATAATATAGTTTTTCTAAAAATAATAGTTACGGCAATTTTATGAAAACGTGTATATCTTAGTCGTTTCAAATCCGTTTTCTACGTATTATACGTCCTTAGCTTCGTATCAAAGTATACTAATATATTTTTGATAAGTCGAAATAATTTGTAAAGCTTAGGACTCGTTTTGACTCGTACAAAACTAAAATAGGTTGCTGAAATTTCAGAAAATATATATTTCGTCGTCAAACTTGAAAAATTCATAACTTCTTCGTTATAACTCCGTTTTATCCGTTCAAGCGGCCACGGATTCGTTTTAAAGTATATTTTCTAAATATCAAGGCCAAAAGGTCGTGCCTACTGTCGGTTTTTCCAGAAAATCAAAACAAGGACAGAACACTTTATATACATATCGAAAATAGTTTTTCTCGGACAAAACCTATTCTAATCCCTTCAAATCAACTCCAAAGCTAATCTAATCCTACCATACACCTTCTTAGGGTGTCATGGGTTCCTAGACATCATCAAGACCAAAGTATACCAAGGGAATAATTATAGGATGACCTAATATATATATATACTCTAAAATCAAGTAAAAATGGTATAAATCACATATGTCTTGCATGTTGCTCCAAAAATGAAAAGATACATATGAGATGATAAAGAAACATGAAAAATGAAAGAAACAAGCTTACAAGTGATATGATGAGGTGATTAGAACCAAGGATTTAACTTAAACACCCTAGGTTTTTATTTCAAAACCTAAGCAAGAGTGTAATCTAGATTGTATAACTTGATCTTGCAAAATTTTTGGTGATCCCTTACTAGAACAAGATGAAGGCCGGTTTTGTTGATGAGAAACAAGAGAGAAAATATTTGTTGATAGTGTGTGAATTATTGGATTCCAAGAATGTGTAAGTGATAGTTTGAGTGTAATATACACATTGTAAGAATTTTTCACCAACTTGACTAACTTCCCCCCCCTATGGCCGGTTTTTAGGGGGGATGTTTCCCCAATATTATTTTTTTTTTATAAAGTATACATAAATGTGTAAGTAAGATGTGTAGGCTAAAAATAAGTATAAGTTGCATTGTGTACACATTTGTGTATTTAAAGTAGTTTTAGCTAAAAGAACTTTTTAATAGGCCAAAGTAAAATATATTGAGGTCATATAAATTGTAAAAATACATTCCTTGTAAAATTTGAGTGATATAATAATTATCGTGAAGTTTTTAAGAAAAGCGTCGTAATAATATAAATTTAACGAATTATATACAAAATAAATTTAAAACACTAGGTAAACTCAAAATATAGTTTTTATAAACTAAATATAAGTATAAAAATATATCGGGATCATTTTTGAAAGTAACGGATTAAATATTAAATAATAACTCACGCGATAACGTTTATTAAATATAAAAATTACGCGTTAAATGTGAAATGAAATGCCATGAATGAATTAATATGATGCATATTTAATTTAAGAAATGACCGGAATTTGGGAATTGTGACATTCTTCCCATGTCAGCGGAATCACGTCCCCGTGATTCGATTAACGATACTATGGTCCGAACCTCGACAAGAGTTCTAAAAGTTCATGATCGTACGAACAGTCTAAATGATCATATCAATGCCCATGCGTACAGGTTCCCCATTCAACTAAGTACGTGCCCGTGATTAGATTTAATAGGGTAAACTTACCCAATATCGAACGTAGCTCTCAAAAGACCTTTAGGTAGTCGATTCTAATTTAATCTCACAACTCATCAAACAAGAACTGTCATGAGATTAAACTAAACCGACTTGAGTAAACTTGTCTCTTAGCTTGATTTTCGCAACTCATCAAACAAGAACTGTCACTAGATCAAGCTAGGAAACAAGTTGTTAGAAAGGTAGGAATCAACATCCTTGAATGAAGTCTTTTGAAATATTCGCTCGATATTCGATTTGCTTACACAATCAAATCCAATCAACAAAATATATAACAGCTAAGGTCGATATCAATAGGTCTCAAATTAATCAAGGTCGTGAACGTGGTAAAGATTGGAAGGAAGTTATGCACTCAAAATCATGTCGTACAGAAATAAGGTAGTTGTTCGAAAGAATGTACCCGTTAAGCGTTGCGGGCTTCCTCGGTACCCAGATAGAATGCTCGACCACGTGCGGGAGGAATTTCAATGTTCGGTTCTGGTGGACCTTCTATTGCCAATGCCAGGTTTGGACGATTACCTCCTTGATTGGGAGTTCTTTTCAGCTTTGGGCAGGTATTGCGAAGGTGATCTAGACTTCCACACTCGTAACATGCTTTTCTCTCGTCCTTGATTCCCATTCTGTTTGAGCAATTTCGCGCGAAGTGGCCCGTCAGTCCACATTTGTCGCACCTTGGGCAGTCTCCTAAGTGATGATAATTACATCGAGTGCACAAAGGATGTGGACCTGCATATCCTCTGCGCTCCTGGGTGATCGCCCCATAGTTCTGAGTTATTTGCCTCTTGTTTTTGATTCGGTTTCGGTTTCCTGGTGATCCTCCGTCGCTTTTGTCCATTGTCGTTTGCTTTTGTTAGTTCTCCAGACCTGATCACATCATTTGTCAAGCGATACGCCATACTTACAGTGGCTTGTAGAGTGGTTGGTTTCGACGAAGTGACATCCCTCCTAATTTTCGGTATCAATCCCCATATATATCGGTCAATCAACTTCTCCACAGTGGAAACCATGTGAGGAACCATCCTAGTTAACTCGTGGAAACGGATCGTGTACTTGTCAATCTCTACTCCAGCCATCAAGTGATTCCAAAATTCCGCTTCCAACTTCGCACTTCATCTTTTCTGCAGTACTCATCAGTTAGTAGTTTCTTAAATGCTTTCCAAGATAACGCATTTCTTTGCCTCTCTTCCTCTAGTCTGCAGTTGATTGTTCCACCCGGTCAAGGCTCGACCCTGTAGTAGACCAGCAGAGAACTCAACCTTGTTTCCTTCAGCACATTTCGTGATACTAAGTTTCGACTCAACATTCTCGAACCAGGTTAGCAGTCCAATGGCACCCTCGGTACCATGAAATTCCATTGGCTTGCATGTCATGAAAGTTTTGTAGCTGCATCCTTGACCAGCGTTTGAAGTACCTTCTCCGTTGTTGGTTCGCCTAGCATCGAGTTGTGTTATAATTTGGGTGAGTAAATCCGCTATTCCAGCAGCGTTGTTTTCTGGATTGTCATTGTTGTTTGGGTTGCCGTTGTTGTTACCTCCTGGGCGTGTGTTTCTTGCAGCCATGATCCTACAGAGGACCAAAACATCGGGTTGAGCAAACGACATTCGAACGAAGTCAGATGAGGTGTAGAACGGTGGTAATGTGTTATAGTGATCGAAACATGACAGGAACAAAGGCATGCTATGTCTAACAAGTCGAAAGATGGAAAAGAGAAGATATGAACAAGGTACGGTAATGTAGACGTGAACGTAAAAACATGCTATGCATACCCACCCGACCAATGCAACTTCAGGTGACCAGACTCAAAAGACTCGACTAAACATGATTTAAAACTACCACTCTTATCATTGCATGGTTCTTCATAAATTAGACATAGTTGATCAGGCTATGTATAATTTATGAGTAACGATGCAACGATAGGACTAGTTGACTCGAATGGTGTTCAATGTTTAATAAAATAAAATAAAATAAAATAAATTTTTTTTTTTTTTTTTTTTTTTTCGGTTATAGCTGTGATTTTTATTTTTGAAAAATCGGCATTCTCTATAACCTTTGGCTCTGGTACCAATCTGTCACACCCTCGCCGGAGGCGGAAACGCGAGGTGTAACGGAAGGGAACATAAGCACAAGATAATAGAACATACCAACGTTAATATTTAAATGAAAGAGTACACCATTACAATACTAGTTTAGCCGTCATCGGCAAATATATTACAAAGTTTAGATCCCAAAATATTGCGTTCTATTACATAATGATTTGTAGTGACAATTGAAAACTTCATTATGCAAGACTTGGTAGAAAAAGCTTACTAACGATCACCTGAAATGCATGAGAGAAAAACGGGTCAACTATGAAAATAGTTGGTGAGTAAACACGTTTAATAAAATAAGAAAACTCGTAAGAAAGAGTCCAAGGTTTCGGTCATCGGAAATAGTCCACAAAGCAAAGGCATTGTAAATCCACTCAGTTCCAAGTTCCGCCCATACAAAACTTGCAACCTGTGTGTTCACAACCCATTGCACAAAATATAGCGTGTCAAGTAGTCAAGTGTAAGTGGTCATAATAGTTCACAATATAGTACCAAGTATATAATAATTTAGAGATGCTCCGAACATGGGAGACTTTGCACTGCTGCGAACAGGGGAGACTTAAATTGAAAATGCTCCGTTCCCATAGGGAGACATTTTGCTCGGACCGGGAGGCTTTAAGTTGATGCTCGAACATGGGAGACTTTATAGTGATGCTCAGAACATGGGAGACTTTATAGTGATGCTCCGAACATGGGAGACTTTAGGACAAGGTCATAACACGTACGGTTCAATAAGTTCAAATAAGTCATAATTTCGTAATTTAGTTCAAGGATTTGATTCGAGTTCACAAGTTCTAGTCAAAAGAGTTCACAAAGTAAGAATCAATTTAATTCAAGTATAGTTCATGCATTCAGCCCCAAAAATATAGTAAAACGGTAAAAAGGGGATGTGAATACTCACTTGATGAATAGATGCGAAGACAAAAGTGGGTACACCGAAATATAGCGTGAATCTCGAAACTGACCTATTATGAATGATATGATATGAAATAAGTCATGGTGTAATGTTATGCACGCAATTCGGATGATATTTATACCATTTGTGAGTTTTTGAAAATAATACTTATCGTCGAAAAATACTCGTTTGACGTCTTGACCATCCAAAAATCACTTTACAATTATTTACGTCAAAATGTCATCCTACAATGGTTTTGTAATGATTTATAGTGAAATTATCACTTTTCGTCGTAAAACAATGTCGTTGGAAATTTCATGAAATTGACAAAAATAGCTTCGAAAAACTAGTCGTAAAATGGTGTACGTCGATCGTTAGAGAACGAACTCGACGGTTTTGGAAAGTTTGTATCGAAATCTAGAAGTTTCAGTTCAGGAGTTTTCGTCCAAAAGGTCTCGAACATAAAGATAATAAGGGTTAAAGATAGTGATTTTAGTTACCGTAACACTTATCTCGTAAAAATAATATAGTTTTTCTAAAAATAATAGTCACGGCAATTTTATGAAAACGTGTATATCTTAGTCGTTTCAAATCCGTTTTCTACGTATTATACGTCCTTAGCTTCGTATCAAAGTATACTAATATATTTTTGATAAGTCGAAATAATTTGTAAAGCTTAGGACTCGTTTTTGACTCGTACAAAACTAAAATAGGTTGCTGAAATTTCAGAAAATATATATTTCGTCGTCAAACTTGAAAAATTCATAACTTCTTCGTTATAACTCCGTTTTTATCCGTTCAAGCGGCCACGGATTCGTTTTAAAGTATATTTTCTAAATATCAAGGCCAAAAGGTCGTGCCTACTGTCGGTTTTTCCAGAAAATCAAAACAAGGACAGAACACTTTATATACATATCGAAAATAGTTTTTCTCGGACAAAACCTATTCTAATCCCTTCAAATCAACTCCAAAGCTAATCTAATCCTACCATACACCTTCTTAGGGTGTCATGGGTTCCTAGACATCATCAAGACCAAAGTATACCAAGGGAATAATTATAGGATGACCTAATATATATATATACTCTAAAATCAAGTAAAAATGGTATAAATCACATATGTCTTGCATGTTGCTCCAAAAATGAAAAGATACATATGAGATGATAAAGAAACATGAAAAATGAAAGAAACAAGCTTACAAGTGATATGATGAGGTGATTAGAACCAAGGATTTAACTTAAACACCCTAGGTTTTTATTTCAAAACCTAAGCAAGAGTGTAATCTAGATTGTATAACTTGATCTTGCAAAATTTTTGGTGATCCCTTACTAGAACAAGATGAAGGCCGGTTTTGTTGATGAGAAACAAGAGAGAAAATATTTGTTGATAGTGTGTGAATTATTGGATTCCAAGAATGTGTAAGTGATAGTTTGAGTGTAATATACACATTGTAAGAATTTTTCACCAACTTGACTAACTTCCCCTATGGCGGTTTTAGGGGATGTTTCCAATATTATTTTTTTTTTTATAAAGTATACATAAATGTGTAAGTAAGATGTGTAGGCTAAAAATAAGTATAAGTTGCATTGTGTACACATTTGTGTATTTAAAGTAGTTTTAGCTAAAAGAACTTTTTAATAGGCCAAAGTAAAATATATCGAGGTCATATAAATTGTAAAAATACATTCCTTGTAAAATTTGAGTGATATAATAATTATCGTGAAGTTTTTAAGAAAAGCGTCGTAATAATATAAATTTAACGAATTATATACAAAATAAATTTAAAACACTAGGTAAACTCAAAATATAGTTTTTATAAACTAAATATAAGTATAAAAATATATCGGGATCATTTTTGAAAGTAACGGATTAAATATTAAATAATAACTCACGCGATAACGTTTATTAAATATAAAAATTACGCGTTAAATGTGAAATGAAATGCCATGAATGAATTAATATGATGCATATTTAATTTAAGAAATGACCGGAATTTGGGAATTGTGACATAATTAAACATATACATATTGACAGATCTAGAATTGATTATTAATAGGATTTATCAAAAAAGTTTGCATGTGGCTATGCATGACTTATTTTATTTGTTATGCATTCATTGTTTATTTGTTTATTTTTAAATACTTGCTTGTTTGTTATGTGTAACAAGGGTATTTTGACAAGAAAAATAAACTGACCTAAATAATGGTGAAACATGTATTTTTTTAAGCATAGTAATCGTAATCGTTTAATTGATTGATTTTTTGCACAAAATAGCTAGAACGGCTCACCCATTGTTGACAAACTTTGTGCGTCTTAATGGAGCTACCAAGTATTCCTATGAATGTGCATAAAATCTTAAGGGTGAGTTGACCTAAATTCTACGCGCCACCTTTGTGGTAATTATCCGAATAACTTGGGTCTTATGACTCATGTAGTAGTAGGATATAGTGGTAATTAAGGTGATTCTTTAATTGGTTATCCAATACATCGATTAAAGTTTGATGGTGAAAAGCTTAAATCATTAAAACAAAGATATAAATGTTTTAATAAAAACTATGCTACGAAGATGAATGCATGACATCTTTGTACATATTTGATTTGACATCAAAAATTATTACCCTTAATTTAAGTTATATGCCATCCAACGAAACGGAAACACCTAAGATTAGCTTTTATTTGCGTGAGAACGTGACTTAGATCGTAATCAAAGGGTAAAATATCCACGTGACGTGAGAACGGGCATCGATGATTTTGCAGTTTCTTAAGTTTGACAACTTAATTGAGTTAGGCGGTGAAAACTGAAAACTCAAGGCATAAGATGGGATAAAACATGTTTACATGGCGATTGATATTGGCTATATGTAAATCCTGTAAATCTAGGAATTGCAATTGAAATTGGCAATTGAGCAAAAGCTCATCATTTTGTATAAGGTTCATTACTAGCAGATCAACTGACGTGATGAGATTATGACAATTTGAATCCTAGTTTTCAATAATAATTAATTGGTTATATGAATATGAACCTTGGGTATTTAATTGTTTATTGAAAAGGAAAAATTATCAAAATACTAATTATGGTTTTTTGAACTTTTTCTGTAGATGGCTCATCAACTTGAAAACACTATGAGCTTAATGAGTTTTGCTTTCAAAGATATGATTGGAAGAGACAAGCTGACTGGCCCTAATTTCAATGATTGGCATCGTGCACTTAGGATCATCTTTCGTGTTGCCAAAAGACTTGATATTTTGACTACACCTCTGCCTGATGCTCCTCTCAATACGGCTACTGCTCTTGAACAAGAGGCATATCGTGTTGAATATGAGAAGCACAATGATGTGGCATGTCTAATGCTTTCGGGGATGTGTGCTCAATTGAAAAAACAATTTGAGCACTATCCGCCTATGAGCATGCTAGATGAACTCAAACGTATGTTTGAGAAGCCACCTGCAGCTGAACTGTATGAACTAATTGAAAAGGTTCATAGCTGCAAGCAGGAGGTTGGCAAATCTGTCTCCGACCACGTCCTCGAGATGAAACATCACTTGGACCAATTGGAGAAGCTCGGTTGTGGTTACTCGAACGATTTATGTGTCGGCCTCATCTATCACTCCCTTAATCAGGAACGATTTGGTGATTTTGTCCGAAATTTTAACATGCATTGCACGGGGAAGACAGTGAATGAGTTACATGCAATGCTTGTAGACTTCGAGAAGAGATTGCCAAAGAAGGCTCCTACACCTGCTGTACTAGCAATACAAGGTGGTAGGGTGAATGAATAAGCCAAAGCCGTAGCGGATAAGAAAGGGAAAGGAAAAGGAAAGGGGAAGCAAGTTGTCATCCCACCAACTCCTAAGAAGAACCCCTGCAAAGAAAAGGAGAATCCTAAGAAGGATTTAACTTGCCACCACTGCAACTCACCAGTCATGGAAGCGGAACTGTCCGGTTTATCGAATGAGTGCCTTCGAATAAAAATAAGATGGTGCCTAGCTCATCAGGTATTTTTATGTTTGAAGTATTTTCTTTTCCTCATAAGCAAAGTTCACGGATATATGATACGGATGTGGTACTCACATCTGTAATACATCGCAGGGACTTAGAGGAGCAAGGAAGTGACTGTGAGAGAGATACTTGTACGTTGGAAATGGAAAGCATGTAGTTGTCGAAGCCATAGGGACTTTTGATTTAGTGTTGCCTTCGGGCTTAATTTTGGAACTAAATAATTGTCATTATTCACCCTCCATTGTTAGGGGTATTATTTCAGTTTCTTTGTTAAAAGATATTGGTTTTGTGCACACTTTTACCAGTTATGGAATTTCAGTTTTTTTAAATAATGTTTTTTATTTTAATGCAATTCCTTTGCTTGGTGTGTTTGAAATTGATATGGATGGTTGTGTATCCAATGAAAATAATTCGTTGTATAGCATTAGCAATAAGAAAATCAAGTCGAACTGTGACTCTTCTTATCTTTGGCATTGTCGCCCATATAGGCAAGAAACGCATGGAAAAGCTGCAACACGATGGGCTTTTACAAAAGGTCGATGATGAATCATTTGACAAATGCGAGTCTTGCGTAGCTGGGAAGATGACAAGGAAACCTTTTTCACCACAAGTGGAAAGGGCTTCTGATCTACTTGGATTGATACACACTGATGTGTGTGGTCCACTTAGACATGTGTCAAAATGTGGTGCTACCTACTTCTTAACCTTTACGGATGATTTCAGTCATTATGGTTATGTTTATTTACTTAAACATAAACATGAAGTCTTTGAAACATATAAGGTTTTCAAAAGTGAAGTAGAATTACAACTCGGTAAGAAGATTAAAGCTCTTCGATCCGATAGAGGTGGTGAGTATATAAGTCAAGAGTTCAAAGATTACTTAGCTGAGTGTGGAATTATCCAGCAGCTCACATCTCCTTATACTCCACAACAAAATGGTGTATCTGAAAGGAGAAATCGTACTTTACTTGACATGGTACGATCAATGTTTGAACTTACGACTCTTCCTTTTACTTTTTGGGATTATGCCCTTGAAACCGCTATTCGCATTTTGAATATGGTTCCAACGAAGAAGGTTGTTAAAACTCCATATGAAATATGGACGGAAGAAGCTCCCAACTTTTCTTACTTAAAGGTGCAGGGATGTGAGGCGTTTGTTAAAGCGTGACTCGCCGAGATAAGCTCCCATCCAGATCTGTTAAGTGTATCTTTGTAGGATACCCTAAGGAAACTATGGGCTACTACTTCTACTACCAGTGAGAACAAAGTCATAGTGGCTAGGTATGGAGATTTCCTTGAAAGGAATCTCATATCTCAAGAACTCGATGGGAGAGTATACGATCAGAATATGATCAAGAAGATACAACACCTTCGAAAATACTAGCCAACTTCAAGAAGAGCACGAAAGCTTAGGCTCCTCCGAAGTTGTTCCCATTCGTAGATGTCCGAAAGGACTATACGTTCACGACCGTCTATGTCTTAGCGTAAAGGTGGAGGAAAATATAGTTGGGGATCTTAATGAACACGCCAACTATAAGGTCGCCATGGCTGATCCTGAAAAGGATAAATGGCGGATTGCTATGAATGGGGAAATGCAATCCATGAAAGATAATGAAGTTTGGATTGAAGTTGACCTTCCTCCCAATGCGAAAATCGTTGGAAGTAAGTGGATCTTCAAGAAGAAAACCGACATGGATGGCAATGTACACACCTACAAGGCTCGTCTAGTGGCTAAAGGTTTTACTCAAACCTATGGCATTGACTACGAGGAGACATTCTCTCCTGTAGCGGACATAAGAACTATTAGGATTCTCATAGCCATAGCTGCACACTATGACTATGAGATTTGGCAAATGGATGTCAAAACCGCTTTTCTGAATGGTCGTCTAGATGAAGACATCTATATGGCACAGCCTGAGGGGTTTGTGAATCCACTATTTCCTAACCGTGTATGCAAGCTTAAAAGGTCTATTTATGGACTAAAGCAAGCATCAAGGCAATGGAATAAAAGATTCAATGGAGAAATCAAAAGTTTTGGATTTACTCAGAATCTTGATGAGCCATGTGTATATCACAAAGCTAGTGGGAGTCATGTTACTTTCCTTGTTCTGTATGTCGATGACATATTAATCATGGGAAATCATATACCAAATCTAAATAAGGTGAAAGCCTATCTTGGTAAATGTTTCTCGATGAAGGACTTAGGGGAAGCAGCATACATACTCGGAATCAAGATCTCTAGGGATAAATCAAGGCGGCTAATTGGTTTAAGCCAAAGTGCTTACATTGACAAAATATTGAAGAGATTCAATATGGAAAATTCCAAGAAGGAATTTTTGCCAATGCAAGTAAATCATGGTTTGAGCGACCAAGGCGTGCTTCAACACCTGCAGAGGTGGCGTATGAAGAAAGTTCCTTATGCTTGGTGTAGGATCTATCATGTATGCGGTGCGATGCACGAGGCCTGATGTGGCGTTTGCTCAAAACTTGACCAGTCAGTATCAACAGAATCCGGGTGAAATTCATGGGCTGCTGTTAAACATATTCTCAAGTACCTTAGGGCTACAAGAGATATGTTCAAAGTGTATGGGGAAATCCGAAGCGGGGTATGCATTTACAGGTTCTGCGATGCATCCTAGAAGTGTGACAAAGATGATACGAAGTCTCAGACGGGTTACATATTTGTGATCAATGGAGGTGCAGTGGATTGGAAGAGCAAAAGCAGATAACACTTGCGATGTGCGCTACAGAAAGTGAGTACATAGCGGCGTCTGAGGCTGCCATGGAAGCTGTTTGGATAAGGAAGTTTGTTTCGGGCTTGGTGTTATGCCGTCGATTGAAAATCCTATTAAAGTATATTGTGACAATTCTGCTGCAATTACTTTTGCCCATGAACCTGGAGTCATGAAGGGCACCGGACACTATCCTAGACAATATCACTATGTTCGAGAGCAAGTCGAGATAGGTGAAATTGAGTTGCTCAAAGTTCACACAGATGATAACCTAGCAGATCCTTTAACGAAGGCCTTACCCGGTGAAAAACTTAATCATTTGTCTGATAAGTTTGGACTTCGTTTAGCTAGTAGTTTCATGCTCATCTGTGACTAAGTTTTTTAGATAAAAGGATATTGTAAACATTGTTATTGAAATGAAATAAAGTATTTTGTTATGTTTATTATTCATTTATTATGATGTTATCCTATATTTGCATGTTTAAATCCTTGAATAACTTAAGTTATTCTAAATAGTCCGTTGTCAATCAATAACATGGGAATGATATTGAATTAAGACAAATCTGAGTATTAGTTAGAATATACTTGAAAGTATATTGATCGTAGCATGACTAATTTCAGATGATATTCAATGAATTGAGTATAGGACTTATCCCACCCGCATGATGATACTTTATGGATCTTAGTCATTAAGTATAGCATGAATATTTATCCTCTGACTTGAGATACCAGAGATATGTCATGGACGTAGTGCATTTTTGTGAAGCAATCTAACGCTATACGTAACTGGTAGTTATAAAGGTTGTTTTTAGAAGTGTTGCGAAATCTATGAATCCTGCTTGTAGTCAAAATAGAATTTGTTTCCTTCAAATTTATTTTGAAGTATAATACTGCTGGGCCCCTCGTAGGGTTGTTAAGATGTTTGCATGGCCATGCCCAAGGTCTTCTGGAATATGTTCAGAAGAATTGGTAATCTTGATCAATCACATAAAGCGAGAAACAGAATAGTAATTAAGAAATGAGTGAGATCCATATTCTTATTAACATGGTATTAGAAACAAAAGAATGAATATGATGATGAATCATCAAAACTTGGTTTTCTCCAGAAAACCATACACGAGTTGTACCGGGGGCATTGGTGTGTTGCTAGACGCTAACCAATGTCATTTCACGATTTATAAACATATCCAAGTGGGAGCTGTTGGAAATGTATATATTTATAAATACGTGAATGTCCGGATTCGAACTTGTGACCACAGGATTGCACACATTAGCGAATGAGAATTAAAGTTAAATAATTAATGTTAATGTTTATGATTAATTATTGCACATAAAGTTCGTCTAACGATCGTTAAGTATTTAACGGAAAATAACTAACGACCGTTAACTGTAAAGAGAAGGACTTGTAGTGTAAAATCTTAAAATGGAAAAGATATGGGAATCCCTTTGGGGGCTTCTCTTGGCCGGCCATAGGGGGGTTTACACAAGCCCAAACCCTAACTTGTTCCCAAAGATTTGTAAACACTATATAAACAAAGGCTAGGGTTTAGGGTTTTTCATACTTTGTGCATTGAATTAACCCTAGATCTCTCCCTCTCCTTCTCTTGCTAGTTTCGGCCGAACCCCCCTCCATAGGGTGTTTTGGTTTTGTTTTTTTTATTAAACAAGGACTTGTGTTAGATCTAGCAATTGCTTGATTCGTTGGTTAATTCGTGTGTACAAAACTATGGTTGTAAGACACTATTCTTACACATAATCGGTTTGAGTTGTAAAACGGTAAGGGATAACTCTTTAAACCACTTCTTCTATTTTGTTCAAGAGATCTGACATTTGCAAGAGGTATGTTACGCTTTTAATTCAGTTAATTATTTATTTGTTATGATCTTAAGTCTTCCGCTGTGTACTCTGTGATGTCTACATGTTTTATTGTATGTCATGTATTATAAACTCAACAGAATCTTATTGAAATATGTGTTCTTGTCGGTGGCCGCACGCCAAATCATTACCTGGTGTTAATCGCATCCTCCAACATCTCCATAAGCACGGAATTCCATTTGCACTTGCTTTAAACTCCGTACTAAAGAATGTAGGAGTCAAACTCTCTTCCCAAAAAGCTTCTTTTCTACTGTTGCCACTCTTAAGTCTTCTCAAACTGTTTCGCACATTATTTGTTTGTGTTAAGTTGTTAACATTAATACATCTTCACAGGAGGTAATGGTAGTCATCATGGAGGGAGTGTGTTCCCAATCATCTGAAGCCTTCCATTGAGAGGGAAATGTAGGGTGATTGGCAGAGCCCCCCCCAATGGATGGGTTATGGATTCCTAGTGATGCCACTATCCATTTTCTACCATGTCTGCTGTGGTTGTAGGTTGAGTGGAATGGTAGAGTGGATTAGTGGAAATGTAGCTAGATGGTTGGTGCTATAAAAGGTGATTTGGTATAATAAGTATGGCTGTTTGCTGGTATGGTGAAGCTGAAATAGTTCTTTTGCTGATATGGGCTACTGAGTGTAGTTTGTTTATCAGTCATTATTGCTGATGGTGTCTGTTTTTGGAAAGATTAGATGTGTTCTAGTTTGGGTATGTTTGAGTGTATAGTCATTTTTGTTTTAGGTTTGGGTGTTGTCCAAACCTTGTTACCTTTTATTATGATTGTAATTCTTTGGAGTTAATATAAGTCATTCACCTTTGCACCAAAAAAAAGTTGTTAACATTAATATAGCCATTAAAATGGGTAAAATTTCAATTTGGGTTATAAATTGTTATAAAGAGTTAAATGGGTAGTATATCAAGTATTAGCAATAATTCAAATAGGTTGAACCGGTCAAATCGGGTCAATTCAACATGCATAAACTTTATCAATTCTCTCTTTATATATATCAATCATATGAAATACATAAGCTGGTTGCAAGTCACTCCACCTGACTTGTTTGACATACCTGTTTTCACGTTGAATTTTTCCTATGACCCATTACCCAATCCACTGGATGTCCCATGACGAGTTCTTATTTTATATGTTTCTAATCTAACCTCACATTCATGCAAGCATCACCTTTAAAATTCACTTATGTGCATAGTAATTACAGAACAACACAAAGATTGTTCTTGAATATGTTAATTCGTAGAAAGTATGCATATTTGGATAGAACCGAACCATGCACAAAGAGGGATCACATTGATTTAATTTACTCTTTCTCACCCCTAACTTTATTCTACCAGTTCGGATATATTTCTCTCATACTAGAGAAAAAATAAAAAGTTAATTTTGGCATAAGTAGCCATAAAAATATACTTTACTTTTTTTTTACTTTGAATTCAGTTTGTTTTCTATTACCCTTACAATAGGTTGGAAAGAGTACTTTTCAGTAATTCTTGGAAGTAGCGAGGTCAAGTCAGAGAAGCCCGCTCCAGATCTGTAAGCTCACAATACAATGATTCCTTTTTCATCCAAAATGATGAGGTCAAATTGGTCCGTCGGGTAATGGTCAAAATGCGTTAGTTTTCAAAGTGTAGTAAAAACAAGTTGGGTGAATCTGCAAACACATTTCTAAACCTTTTCAAGTACATACTATACTAAAAGTAAATGTAATTTAGGAGGTTTTTTTGTATTTGAATAAACGTCGGATGTCTTCTAATGTATTTGACTCATTCGATGATTGTCTACTTAACCATTTGACCCATTAGAGATAAACATAACCTACAGCGACCCATTTACAAATGAATGCTTGTAAGGAGTATATCAAGCTATTTATTATATGAAAATGATGAAATCACTTGAACATCAGATTTCTTGAAGCTGCGGATAAAATGGGTGTGGATGCATCTTGTTGTCTCGTGATAGAAGATTCTCTGTAAGTGAATTACGGTCTTTTTCACTTTTGTTTAGTTCGCGTTTGTATCTTGGTTTTAGAACTTAATAATTTTCTACTTATATCAAGTTTGCATTTCATAAGATCACAGATAATATTACCAACAATGCGACGTTCACTATTTTGGATTTTATAAAAACGGAAATTTTCCGCTGTTGCAATTTACTCATTTGCCTTTATAGAAATCACTTAATGTTTTTAGTTGGACTGATGTTTAATATGGTAATGATATCAACAGGATAGGAATTAAAGCTGGGAAGGTTGCAAATATGCAAGTGGTTGCGGTATCATCTGTTCAAAGTGAATCGGATGAATTTTCACTTGCTGATTATGTGATCCATTCATTCCTAGATTTTCAACCCGAGATATGGGGACTCCCACGTTTCAATGACTGTACGTTTCCTGATAAATGTCATCATCCAATGTCTTTATTTAAAGGGAACAAAACGATATTACAATTAGATGTGACACTTTGAGTGAGTCAGACGGGTAGGATAATGGGTCCAAATGAATGTTTTATTTTATATGGATAATTAGGTTAGTTCAGGATGAGCTGATCCAAAAATAATTTTGTGAAAAAATATATTTTTCTTATACAAACTAATGGGTCGAATGTATGCTCATATATAATATTATTAATCTGTTTTTTCTGTAAATGAGTTAAGAGGTTTATTACATTACAATTCAGGCGAATGCTACCCATTAGACTCATTTGACCCGTTGCCTTATAGGCTAAACTTTTGTTTAGTCATTTGACTTGTTAGAGGTAAAACATGACCTGTAAATATATATCAAAAGTAAACGGGTCGAAATTGCCATGGCAATTGCCACATCTATGTCGTACACAAGTTATTTAACAGTGGTATAATTCAAGTTAACGTGTATCGATGCAGAGGTGATGAAAGCTTTGCTAATAGAACCCATTCATTTTGAAGGATCATTAAAAAAAATGGATATTTGCAAGAAAATTCAGGTTTATAGTTTACTATCGTTACATTTTAATTTCAATCACACTGTTATAAAAGTGTATAGTGGCTATTTGGATGGGTCTAGTGGGTTGGGTAATGGATCAAAACAGATTTTTTGTATGGGTTGGTATGGGACTTTGGGTTTATTCGAGCATCGCTAACCTGGAATATTTCATATTAATATACCAACGAAAACCATGTCATCTGTATGTTCCTTTCTATTCTGATGCTCTTAAAACTTACTACAAAATTAGGAAATTTCACATGCAAGTTAGGAGTATAGTTATTACGTATTTTGGGCGTTGTTTATCATTGTATTATTGATTGTTCAGATAATGGAGCTTCTGATCTTCCTGGTCAGGTCTGGGGTGTCTATTTTGGTTGGGTTGAAGGTCACTCACAGGAGCAATTAAAGATCGTAGTTAGCATCAGATGGGAACATAGTTTTGGCTCTTTTAGGAGAAACATTGTAAGAATTTAAACTTTTTCTCAATCAATTTACCATCTAGTTATTTATAATAATAATGTTAGGCTAATTAGAGAAGAGACTAAACACGTATTGTTGGGATTTTATAACTCAGTTAACCATTAACCTCTACGAGTACGCAACGGATAAGGATCTAGTTATCGCAATTAGATTAACACGTAATAATAAACAATAATTAATATAACAATTAATTAATAAAAGGGATAAAAGAAAATCTAACCTTGCTTGGCAATTGGACTTTAATAACGGACAATAAACCAAACGAAACCCAAGTATCTAACGTAGATACCTCTACGAGTATCACACACAAACACTTAAACCAAGTACGTTCGATTAGACGCTAGTCGAGAACGTATAAACCAATCAACCCCTTGATAACTTGAATATCACACGAACAAGGAAAACCCAAAGACCAAGTCTCCTTTTTCTGCCCAATAAGTAATCTGCTCGAGAAGTAGAATTATGTGTTACCCGATATCAGACAAGACTGTCCGATATCTATCCCTTTATTGTCCGAGATCGTGAAGACCAGAAGTTTAGAAAAACCTTGCTGCCATTCATAGTTCGACTTGGAACTGGAAGCATGGACCCTAAACGAAACTCTAAACATCTTGGATCATGAAGATGATGCAAGCTTAGAACTAATTCAAGACAAATTGAAACCATAATTGAATATCTAAAGAAATCCAAAAATAGGCCATGATCTGTTATGATAGATCGATTATAATATAGGGTGTAGGGATAGTATTCTCGTCAATCACATGCATGGGATAAGGAGTATATTTATATGTAATTTTTAACCAATCCTTACTTGGATTTTTTTCTTGATCGACAAGCGTCAAAACCCAAAATCCCTTTGTATCCGATCAGTTAGACATTCACAAGGCCCAAGGCAATCTAACTCGACCCACTTATCAATTAGAATAAGTCCATGGATCATATGATGTATCGGATATACATGCACGCATAAAACGGGTATAACTTATTCAAGTTTAAACGTTCGACACGTACTCTCGTGTTTATCGTGTGTACCCCCATAGGCTCACACACTTCTAGTCGTTTCGAGTGTTTTTAACTCCCACAAACCAACACGTATATGTGAAATGGCTCTATATGTGCTGTATTTTTATTGTTAATGGGCCGAACAGGTAAACTTTAACTTTGTTAGCAATACAGGATTTGTTTTAAGAAGCGGATCATATTTCAATAAATGTTTATGCAACCATATTTAATATATTTGTTATCTATCATTACTCAACTTGGTCCATTTGACCGTCACCCACTCACCTGTTTTGACTAGCCCGTTTCACTTCCTATTAGGGATGATATATCAAGAACTGTCAGTTTTGGCTAGAAAGTTTTAGGCAACCACATGAACATCACAATTACTAATCATCTGGCCAATGTTGTTTATCTTCTATACTCTTTCATAGGATATGATATGTGTCTCACCCTATTATAGTATTATGTCTATGTTATTCTTACTAGTAAACGTATTTTGTTTGTGCTGACATATTTACAAGGAACTATCTGTAGTCAAGTGTCTACTAATAATATATTCTGAGTATGTTCAAGTGGTCACATTTGATGTAAATCACTGTCTATTTGTACTTGTAGGATTTTCATATGGTATCTCACTAAATATATACATAAAAAGGAAGATAAACACGCATGTTAACTCCTAGTTTTATTTCAGGAAGCTTGTTTAATCAATGGAACCGATGAGCAAATTGGTGATGAGATAATGGAAATAGCATTTGTCGGTTACATCAGGGGATTTCATACCAAGGTAACTAAATTTATGTTAGGTTTTGGATATGAGGCTGAGCATATATTATTTTAAATAATCAGTTAAAAAAATCAACTGTTGGAAGATGATACATTGATGTGCTTGGGCTGTTTGATTATTATGAAACTAAAGACAAAATGATAGTCCTAGATTACAGCTATCCACGAGATTCATTTTATACTTAATTTTTTTTTGGTGCAAAAGGTGAATATATCTTATTAAACATATCAAACTCATACATCTATAAGAGCTATAGACATGCCTATAACTCTTTTATCTCAAACAATACAACCAAACTTGAAACTACAATGGAACAGTACAAACAAATCATAACAGAAACAATGCATCAACTGCATCTAAATTCCATATTACTGCAGTCACCAATCAGCAGCATTAGAGCCAAAACTGCAACACCAAATTCACCTTTTTAAGCACCAATAACCATCTAGCTACATTTCCACCTTATCTATTCATCATGATCATTCAACCAACATCCACAATAATCATGAAAAATAGATTAGTGGCTTCACTAGGCACCATAACCTCTCCACTGCAAGGGCTATACCATGTGAGCTACATTTCCATTTACTACAATGGCTTCACACACATGGGAACACACACCTTGCAGTGAGTACCAACCATTCCTCCTTTTGACAATGCACACTAGGACCATGTAGGTTCATCTTTCACTCCTCACAATTCCTAGTACCATACATTGTCACACCAGATCACTTACCCTTCACAGATGGATACTCACTTTATGTTTTACACAGAAAAATCATAAACTATGCAGTCCCATACACCCCTATGTTACCTAACAAAGGCCTACAAAGGACTGTAAAGGATAGCACAGTAATGGTTTAAATGTGTAATCCAAGTTACAGAGCCATCATCTGAAGTGATCAAAAATCACATTCAATTTTTAACCAAGGCATAAAAATTGAATGGAAGGTTATAACCTTTAATATCAGCTGAATTCCAATAATCTCAGCTTATCTTTTCCAAGAAAATGTAGCAACTTGGATGAAAAAACAACAGATTCTGAGTATATCCTTTAGTAAACTCAGGATCCAATACTCTTGAACAGGAAACTACCTTATGGTATTAAAATCTAACCATTGAAGATCAAAACTCACCCATATCTGTTACCCCAACTGGATCCATAAGAAAAGGATAAGAGACCCCAATGCTAGCATACTACCAAGATATTTGCCATCTGCACATACAACTTAACCTAGATACACCTTTTTTAAGACCACCATTTACCCTGCATCTTTACAAGCCAACAGCAATATCTTCTACAAGTTTGAAAGATACATTCCAATTAGCTTGAGCTTTCAGGACAATTGTAGAAGGTTTCATTTTGAGACTTAGAAGCCTTAATCTCACTGTATCACAACATATACTATAAAGCTATTCCCAACCTCTGTATTCCCCTCTGAAAATTCTATAATTTCTCTCTTGCCAAATCAAATAAACACTAGAAGCCAAACACAATCTTCTGATGATGCTATCTATGGAATTCCCATTTGGCTTGCAAGCAAAATCATTCACAATTTCATTCCATTCAAGCTTATTGCACTTTCCATCCATTTTTTGAATCATTTTGATCCAAAACTGTCTTGCATAGCTGCATTTGAAAAATAGATGAGAATGTGAATGCATTTCATTGCAACACAGTGGGCAAGCCATAAGATCATATGATCCCCAACTTCTAACTTTGTCTTGAGTAACAAGTTTGTTAAGAATTGCCATCCATAAAACAAAGGAATGCTTAGGTATATTTTGTGAGAACCAAACTAGATTCCACCAATTAACCTCTTCTCCTTCTTCCTGCAAATCAAAATAAGCCTTTTGCATTGTGAATTTACCCATTTTACCATTTCTACTCTTCCAAGTAACCTGATCAGATTTAAAGTTGTCCAAAACTAAATTTTGAATCTGTACAATCATAGGGAACTGATCATGCCACTCAACTGGCCATTGCCAAACACCATTCTCAATTAGATCAGCAACCTTCATGTCACTACTAAGCCTGCCATCATACAGATCTTTATAAGTAATAATACTAATCAAATCACCAAGACTGCTCCAATTGTTAAACCACATTGAAGCTTTCTTTCCATCACCTATTTGCATAACAATGTTCTTCCTCACTTCATGTCTTATCTTCAATATATTTCTCCATCCCCAACTATCTGATATATCTTCTTTGACAGCCCAAACACTTCTTCCTTTCAATTTAACAGTGCTCATCCATTTCACCCAAAGAGAATTTTTATCCTCAGCAATGTTCCATAGGTGTTTAGTTATCATAGCTTTATTCCAAACTCCTAGATCTTTCAAACCTAAACCACCCTGCTTCTTAGGCTTACAAATGTTTTTCCATGCAACTTTAGCTTTTCCCTTAGATATTTCACCTTTACTCCACAAAAAACTTTTTAAAATTCTGTTGATGTCTTTGATTACAGTTATAGGAAGAAGAAAACAGAAGCCCAATAAACATGTAGAGATTCCAGAACTGAAGCAACCAATTGCAGTCTTCCTGCATAAGACAAGCATTTGTTTTTCCAATTAAAGACTCTACCTAGCTTTGAATTTATCAATAAGGCTTTTACAATCCTGCACACCAAGTCTCTTAGCCGTTAATGGAACTCCTAAGTATTTAATAGGGAGCTTTTCAACTTTGAATGGAACAATACTTAGGATACTTTGCTTCTCTTCCTCCTTCATACTTCCAAAAATAATCGTGCTCTTGTTGTAATTAGGAAGGAGACCAGAATAGGAGCCAAATTCTTCAATTGCATCCCTGAAAACCTTCACAGATGTAGCATCACCATGGCAAAACATCAAAAGATCATCAGCAAAGCATATATGAGTGATCTTAAGCTGCTTACACCCAAAATGGAACTTGAAACCTCTTTCTTGATCCACCTTGCTTTGAACAATCACTGATAAAAGCTCCATAACAAGAGTGAAAAGGTATGGGGACATAGGATCACCTTGTCGAAGACCTCTGCCTCCTTTGAAGTATCCATGACTTTCACCATTGACACAAATAGAGAAGGAAGCAGTTGTTACACATTTCATGATCCAATTTATCATCTTTACATGAAACCCAAAAAGAATATCTTCCAAGAAATCCCAATTCACTGTATCATAAGCCTTCTGTATCATTTTATACTTAATTACCTGTTCTTTTAATCAAAATCTTACATGATAACGCAGCAAATTTCTTCAACTGATGTTCATATACTGGACCAAGATAAATCAGTTGGAGAAGCTTGCTTGAACTTACCAGCTTATAGCTATCACCAGGTGTAGCCCCTGACCTCGCTTACAAGAACTTCCATCATTTACCGGCAGGCGGCAGCAAACTTTTGATATGACCAATGCACTCTAATAAGTTTCACATTGACCCAAAAGAATACAAAGTATTACGGGTCCCAAAATTAAACCAATATTTAGACGTGTTATATATACGTCATGATGTATTCAATCTTCAAAGTGTATAACTTCTGACATGAAGAATCACTAAGGTGTCATTTGAACTGGTTAAGGCGTGTCCAAGGTGAAAAGTGGTTTTGCATCATGATTTTTAATGGTTGGTCTTCTCCTCACACTTTACTGAAATTGCTGAATACTACTGACTGGGTTGAAACTTATTAATAATTTGCAGATAATACACATGTTCTTTTTCAGTAGCGTAGGAGTCTGAATAGACAAACATCGTCGATCAGTTACTGGCAATTTTTCCAATAAATGTTGGCGGCAGTTACAAACGATTTCATTAAGATGTGGTTTTAGATGATTGATGATGTTTTATATTCAGAATCCAAAGTTTGTGATAGTGTCAACGAGTTTTTAAAAAATTGGTTGATACCAATTCTTACTATATGTACCATAACCAATCCAAAACACCAAGATCTGCAAAACATCTCTAGTCAAATCTAAATTGTCCTGGACGATTCGATTTGTCCAAACAGTGACCAGCAGCCTCTAATTTATTAGAAAAAATTTTAAGGTTTCTTTGCATATGGTTCTTGAATGGAAAACAAAGGTCTCTTTGTTGAAAACTAGAGCATGTATCTTGATATTGAAAGGAGAACAATAAGAAAGTGGTGATGGATATGATGACGAAAGTGGTGGATGACGACATTGCAGGATGATGGTGGTGGTTGTTGTGTGATGATGACGACGCGGGGGTGGTGGGATGGCGTTGGTGGTTATAGGATGACGACAGTAGTGGTGGTGTTCTTGATATTTTTAATTATGCTATAAAAAAAATACTAGAAGGGTACCCGCATAATGCGGCAGCGGCGACCATGTGACTAAATTTTATGGCGAGCAAATGATTTTCATTTATATGTTTTATCTAATAATAACTTTACACAAAACCTCAAAAACCGTGGTGGTTGGCTCGTGGTGGTGGTGGTCGGATGGTGCATGGTGGCCTGCTCGTGGTGGCAGTGGTTGGCTTTTGGTGGTGCTCGGCTCATGGTGGCGGTTAGATGGTGGCTAGATGGTGGTTGGATGGTGTGTTGTCAGGGCGTAGCTATGTGGGGGCTACGGTGGGCCATGGCCCACCCACAAAGCCTTAGTAATTAGCATATGTGGTGTAGTCCAAAGCCGAATTCACTATCATATATTAACATTTGATCCACCTACAAACTAGATCTCTATTAGTTCATGTACTTAGACCCTCATCCATCCATCAATCCATATTCAGTCCTATAGCCAATAATTTTGGTTCAGATTAATTTTTAGATGATTTTGGTTATGCAAATGAATGTCGTGTACAACCAAAACGTTGAATGAACAAATATGTTGCAAACTTTTTACATAGTTATATATAATACTCCGTAATCTTTTGTTTCCTTTCTAATATGCCGGTGTCTTTTAAATTTTTTTGGCCCCCCCTGAAAAGAATTCCTGGCTACGCCCCTGTGTGTTGTGGAGGTTATGTGAGATGAGATAGGATGAAAATATTGGTGTTTGAGTTATTCATTTGATACTTGTGGTGTATAGATGATTTTTTAAATGGATTGTTACAAGTTTATAGATGGTTTAAATGAGTTGTATTAATTTAAAAGGCTGTTGCAAGTTTACGAATTTAATACACTTAATTTTTTTGATGTAATTATTATTTGTGTGAATGCAACAAGCTATTGAAATTTCCGTAAATGGCAAGTATGTAGGCTTTATTTTTAAGTCTTTCTATTTAGGGAACGGCCTAAATGCATTATATAGTAGTATAGAATAAATATTCAAAAACAAATTTATATAGATGAATAAGAGAAGGGTATTTTGGTTTATTCATATTTATTAATCAACAATATTAATAACAAAGTAAATTTTTTGAAAGTATCATTATGATACTATTAACATACAACGTTATTCATTCTGGAAAATTTGTGAAAGTAAGTTGGCAATTTTCAGCCTTCATCTTAATATAAACTTGTATTTAATTGGACTTGGAACATTAACCTAGTTTGTTATAGATATAAACCAATTGTTTGTCAAATACTATATTTTGTTGGGCAAATTACATGAAAATATAGCTAACTTAACACTTTTTGCTTTGTTGTGTAGTGATCTTTAAGTTTTTTTTTCCTTATATACTAGTTATAATATCTGTGCGCGCACAGGGTTTTGACAAAATTTTTTTTTTTTTATTTTGTATCAATGCTAAATATTATGTCTTTAAAGATAATTATATATAATTATATGCTTATGCACGAGTTTTTCATTATTCATTATATTCGTTAGAATTTTGTATAATCAAATTTTGTAAAAAAATTTTGTTAGATAACTCAAGATTCAACTATATTTAGTTGATATAGATGTTGATGTTCCTATTTAAATTTCACTATTAATATTATGATGTACACAAGATGCGAGTTTAGTTGCACATAATAAACGTTGATGAAGTTAAAATATACTCCTTAAAGTTTTTTAAAAATATTTTTCTACATATCCTTATATAAATAAATGAAAGTTACATGAGTAGTTGTTATAAGTACAATCACGTTTTTTTTTCTTTTTTTTTTCTCATATTATAGTAGCTCGTACTTACAATTTGATAATTATATTCTCGTTTTCAATAATTTAGCCGTATTTAATGTTCAAATTCGTGTCCACATTTGTCATACTTTTAATATGAAATAAATGAGTCCTTAGTAAACATATATAATAAAAAAAATGGCATTTATAATCTTATGTATATTTATATGTTGGAGTTTTAAAACAACATATATATTGTATTTTTAAGTTATAAATTATAGGGGGTATAAAATATAAGGGGTTATTTGTTTAATTTTCAAAGTTATTAAAAAATATGAAAACTTATAATATTATACTTAACTCTATATAATTTTTAAATATTTAACCACTAAAGTTTTATTAATTACCCCCTCTTTTTTAAAGTTTTTGTTTTCACAAATTTGACACCTATATTTTTATGTGTTTTTCTTCTCAACCAAATTTCTACACCAAATAAACTAAAGGTTGACCAAAATCAATTTAATTTTGACTTTTATTAACCAATCACGTCGTCCGATTTCGCTTAAGTGGCAAAATCAACCTCTCCTATTGGTCTAATTTTTTTTTCAATGAGAAGGGTTTTGCAAAAACACTCTGAAATGATGTAATTCTTTTATTGTATAAAAGATTATATTTTTGTATTCCGTCTATTGTGTGTATCTTATGACCATTTTATCCCTACCTGTTAGCAGGAGTGTTGATAAATGAGAATGGTAAAAATGTCGAAAAATACATACAATAGATGAAATTCAAAAATATGATGTGTATAATTGGAAAATATAAAGATAACTACACAACAAAGCAAAAAATGGCAAGTTGGTTATATTTTCATGACTTTTCACTATTTTGTTAGCTTAGTATTATACTAAAAAAATAATAATTAAAAAAAAAATAAAAAAATAAAAAAAATACGCATGGTTTCCATTCTGTAATTATCATGGCATTTTACTCTCCTGACTTCAAACTTGCAGTGTGAAGACTTGTAAGGTGTAACCAAATATATCCAGGATAAGAATCAATACATTTTGTGGATGTAATTTTTCATTGACCCCAAACTTAGCCACAATGACTTCCAAGTCTTCTCTAACACCAATATGGATTAATTTGTTAATCATTTGAACCCATCTTTACACTTTGCATTAGGGCTGAGCATCGGGCAAGAACCGAACCGAACCGACCCGAACCGACAAAACCGAAAACCGAAAATCATAAAAAGCCTAAACCGAAACCGAACCGACGGGCCGTCGGTCCGGTTCGGTTTTGTGTCGGGCCGTCGGTTCGGTTCGGTTTAGGTGTGTTTTTGTCGGTTTTGGGTCGAACCGAACCGAAACCGAAACCGAAAACACGTAAAACATGAAACCGAAACCGAACCGACGGGATGTCGGTTCGGCTCGGTTTTTGTCGGTTCGGTCGGTTTTGTCGGTCCGGTTCGGTTTTGGACCTTTGATGCTCAGCCCTACTTTGCATTTTACATTTTTACAACTATTAAAAATGGCAAATCATTGGTCTTCGTTAATCCTTCTCGTTTTAATTATGTGTCCTACTATTAATACGGGGGCTATTCCATAGCCTGTCCCTTTTTCAGGGGAATATTCCCCTTTGTCCCCCCCACTTTTTCCAGTACAACACATTTTTTGTCAGTTTTTGTTCCGTATTTCTGACAGTTTTAAGCGTTTGGCTTATTAAACTTTATATTCTGATTCGCATTTTCGAGGTTTATAGCTTTTGATATAAAAAGTAGCCACCGTATGAATAAAAACATAGCCACCGTATGAATAACTGCCCCCTTAATTATATATTTTGTTGCAAACATACATACTTGTTTGTGTGCTTCAAATATCTCGGAAGTTTGCTCTAAGCAAGAGCGATTAGCTCTACTCAAGTTCAAACACAGTGTCGACGATGCCACTGATATGCTGTCATCATGGGTTGGTAATGACTGTTGCCAGTGGGAAAGAGTTCATTGCGACAAAGTAACTTGGAAAGTTGAAAGCCTTCATCTCAAAGGACGTGAAGACGAAATTGGATATGAATACCTGATTGGTAAAGAGGTCATCACTTCTTTAGAAGATTTGAGGCATCTAAAGTTCTTGGACTTGAGTGGTAATAATTTTAAAAAAAGCCGGATCCCTGAATTCATTGGATCCTTGAAACAGCTAAGTTACCTAAATCTCTCCTATGCCTCTTTTTCTGGTGTTATTCCTCCTCACATTGGAAATCTTTCAAATTTAAAAGTTCTTGATCTCAGTTCAGGCTCTAACACATATAGTTACAACACACTGATGTCAGATGATATGTCATGGATATCTGGCCTTTCGTCACTCAAGTCTCTTGACTTGAGTTTTGTAGATCTTAGTAAGGCTCAAAACCGTGACATGGTGTTTTACATGATGCATTCCTTAGAAATGTTAAGTTTGTCAGGATGTGGGCTTACGAATGCTGATCTTGGTACTCTTAGTAATTCGAGTACAACACTTGCCAACATTAAGCATCTAGATCTTGGCTACAATCATTTTAAAGGTCAATTTCCTGGATTTTTTTCAGAACATGACATCCCTAGAATTCCTGGACCTTTCAGACTTCAATTTTAGTCTTTCTACAAACTTTCTAAGCAAGATCCATTA
This sequence comes from Chrysanthemum makinoi, assembly GCA_910596185.1. Taxonomy (NCBI): domain Eukaryota; kingdom Viridiplantae; phylum Streptophyta; class Magnoliopsida; order Asterales; family Asteraceae; genus Chrysanthemum; species Chrysanthemum makinoi. Next base: position 110,029,893 of record OU343224.1, on the reverse strand, counting down.
TTTTCCTCAGATGCGTTTGTCAGGTTGTGGCCTCCAAAACATGCACCTATCTCCCAATCATCTTAATTTCACCAAAATTTCTATCATCCAACACCTGGCTCTTAGCTTCAACCTAATTGAAGGCAGATTTCCATCTGCTTTAACAAACATGAGTTCTCTGTTATCCCTTGACCTTGCAGCAAACAGTTTGAATTCATCGGTTCCTATCATGCCTAACCTTTTAAGGCTTGATCTTTCAGAGAACAACTTTGAGCATATTGAGGATGTTGGAATATGGAGACAGTGTCACTTGAAAGAACTGACTGTGTCGGGCAATCACTTTTGGATTGAAACGACTGACTCACCAAAAAATGTATCAGAATGCTCCCAATACGCTTTCGAGAGGCTGCTTTTAGATATGAGCTTAAAAGGTGCATTTCCTGCAGATTCCTTGGGAAGAATGACCAATTTAAGAGGCTTATATGTAGTGGAAAACGAATTAACAAGTCAGATCCCTGAATCTCTGGGAAGATTAAGATTGTTGGAAGAGTTGGATCTTGTAGATAACCAGCTAACAGGTCCCATTCCGAAATTCATTGGGAAACTTACTAAACTCAGATATCTTGATATTTCTGAAAATCAATTAAATGGTTCAATCCCAGAATCCTTTGGAAGACTTGTTTCATTACAAGTGTTATTAGCGTATTCAAACTTGTTAAATGGGACTGTTCCAGTTTCTATTGGGCAACTCACCAATCTCAGATATCTTGATATTTCTGAAAATCACTTGAATGGTTCAATCCCAGAATCCTTTGGAAGACTCGTTTCATTACAGCTGTTATCAGTGTCTTCAAACTCGTTAAATGGGACTATTCCAGTTTCTATTGGGCAACTCACCAAACTCAGAGCTCTTGATATTTCTGAAAATTCTTTAGAAGGAGTAATTACTGAAGCCCACTTTGCAAAGCTTTCAATGCTGAAGTCCATGGATGCCTCTTCTAACAGTAAGTTGACGTTCATTGTTTCACGTGAGTGGAAACCTCCATTTCAATTGATAGATGCTGATCTCAGTTCCAGCAAGATTCTAAATGGATTTCCACAGTGGCTCCGAACACAAAAAAAAACTAAGAAGTTTAAGGTTGTCTAATGCTAGCATTACAGGACCTTTGCCGACATGGTTGCGGAAGATGCCTATAATTGATTCCTTAGATCTCTCTCACAATAAACTGAGCGGCCCTTTAACAAACCTTCCTAATGAAGTATCTTTCTCACTATTACTGCAAGATAACCTTTTCAATGATTCGATTCCTATTTCATTGTGTAGAAGGACTGGTTTGGAATATCTTGATCTTTCCAGAAATAGGTTAACTGGGAGAATTCCTGAATGTCTTGGGAATATGCAAAACTTGCTTACCATGCAATTTAGCTCAAATCAATTATCCGGTGTCATTCCAAGTTCAATATTTCCACAATCATCAATGTTAAGTTGGCTAAACTTGAACGACAATCGTTTCACGGGCGAGCTTCCTCGAGAATTGGAGAATTTACGAGAACTGCAAATCTTTGATTTGGGTGATAATGGGTTTTCTGGGAACATACCCGAATGGATTGGAGAAAACTTAACAAATTTGATAGTTTTCAGGCTACACAAGAATAACTTCTCAGGAAGTATTCCTCGATCTTTGTGCAATAATTCATATCTTCAAATTTTGGATGTGGCACACAACAACTTAATGGGTCCCATCCCTCATTGTCTAGGAAAGTTGAATGGTATGGTTGCCGGTAACTCTTTTGAAGAAGGACATTCTCTAAACGTGACGTCTGAAGAAATTCTGATTCAGGTGATGAAAGGTGTCTCTCTTGAATATACAACAACATTTTCACTTGTCATTAACATGGATCTTTCAAGCAATAACCTTTTCGGAGAAATACCTGCCGAGCTTATGTCACTTTCCGCATTAGTGGGTCTCAATTTGTCTAATAATCATCTCAAGGGTGGCATTCCAGACTGCATTGGAAACATGAAGGCGTTAAATTCTCTAGATTTCTCAGGAAACCAGTTGGCCGGTCCGATCCCTCCAAGTATTGCAGCTTTGAATTTTTTGAGCCATTTGAATTTGTCACACAACAACTTGTCCGGACGAATTCCATCAGGAAATCAATTGCAGACCCTTACGGATCCATCAATATATGTCGGGAACAGAGACCTGTGTGGTGCTCCATTACCAAAGAATTGCTTCAATAATGAAGACCTAAACAAAAACAGCAAAGCGGCTAATCATAAATCAAACAAGGTATGGTTCTACATGGACATAATTTGCGGTTTTGCAACAGGGTTTTGGGGTGTTATTGGACTTTTGTTGTTCAAAAAAGATTGGAGACACAAGCTTTTTAGGTTTTCTGAGGAAACTGTGGACAAGATATACGTAGCAGTGGTGTTAAGAGTTGACAAGATGAAGAGAGGAAGAGAATCCGCATAGGTCATCTGGAATGCAAGTAATACTCGGTCATATATATATATATATATTATTACGTGTTATTTTGTCTTTTAATTATGTTGTGCTTATTAATATTGTGTTCATGATTCTATTTATATTTTGTAAGGCATTTGTCATATGGGTGCTTTTAGTTAAGACATTCAAATAGCTTAATCATCAAATTTGTATAACAGTACTGTATATGTTCATATCCGTTAAATGCATAAGTACGTATGTGCATTAGAACAGATGCTATATATGTTTCAGTCCCATATGGCTGAGTTTTTCACTGCTGCTGCTACTGTAATTCCATCTCATAACACAACAGAACAGGTGATGTTGATGCTCTTACTGCATTGCGTAACCGCACATGTGCGAGTGTTGCGGTAACTTGAAAAAAATTAATTATAAAATAGGTTCATATGTATTTTGCTTGCATTCTGTATAAACTGTTGCTTGTGAGTGCATTAACATATTTTGATTTGTTATAAGACCCATTTTTATTAGAGTAAATTACACCGTTCATCTACGTTGACTGATGCGGTTCGTCCATTGACCGAAAAATGCACCGTTGGTCCCTAACGCCAAACGTTATGTACCGTTCATCCCTCCCTCTAATGACCATCAATAACGTTTGACAGTTGGGTGTTGTTATCTACAAATGAATCACATGCCAAGAAGAAAGCATAAAGTTGTTCCAATGGGTTACACCAATGCATACAATCTAAACGTTACTTAACAAGCCCTTCTCTGACATCGTAACCAACCAGAGAGACTAACCTTAACTTAATTAGCCATATTGGCATTTACCGTAACTAGTTCTCACTGGACACAAAGGCAAACTTCATTTATATAAGTGATGATAGAAATTATAGTACTTGTATCTGAAATTGAGGTAGCTTTATTACAGATACGAATATTCACAACCCAAAATCTAATAACAAGTATCATCATTACATCATTAGCTATTTTAAATTTCTGTAACAAAGTAGCAATGGGAATATTAACAACTATAAAGATAAGATTAAATCTGATATGAAGCTTTACTCTTGGGCCTCACATACTCATTTATCAAGGTTGGCTTCTTAATGCCTCTTCTCTGTTGTCCCAAATCTAGATCGAAATGTAAGTTGCAAATATGAAATGAATAAGTGTTTCGTCTAACATTTGAACCGTGTACATTACATATCTATACTACATATTAAATAAAAACGGTCAAACGTTGAAAAGTGAAATATTGAAAGTCAAATGTGAGAGAAATGTATGGTGTAATTAATACTCTTATTAAAACACCCCATTACTTAAAAGTACAATAATTTATTCATATTGTACAACCAATTAAAAGCATATTTACCAAATTAAAAACAACCAATTGAAACACCCCTTACTAAAAAGTACAATAAAATTTTCACAATGTACAATTTAAACAAGCTACAACATAATCCAAAATATAAAATAATTAAACACACTAATTAATGTTATTTTTAAAACAATCTAAAATGAAAATTACATGTTATTACATTATAAAAATTAATAAAACACACAAAGCTTCATATAAGTTAACAAGTTGATGGTACATATAGTTTTGAAAATCGGACCGGACCAACGGGCTCAACCAGGAACCGGTGTCGCCACATGTTCGCCTAACTAATAAAAGCCATCTGAAAACGAACTAGAGAGAACCCATTGAAACCGATACAAACTTATGACTCAGGTTTCATCGAGATCGATTTCTTCAGTTAATCGTCACAGGGTACCCGCCGCCGTAACGCGCGGGTACCCTGCTATACTATATATAAAGGAAACTATTAATACATATCGAAAACCGGGTTGACCCGGGAAGCTTCAAACCCGGTGGGTTGACCTGTTTTAATTTGACCCATTTTGACCCAACCCGTCGGGTTGACTCGGTTTAAATCGACCCATTTTTTGACCGAAACGGTTCAACCGGTTGAACCGCCTAGGTCGAACTGGGTTTCAAAACATTATGTTTAATCCTCAAATCTTTAAACTTTTATTAGTTTTCGTTTATAACCCATAAACTGTTTTTAACACAAAACGATCTGTCGTTATAAAATTTCGTTGCTATGCACGGGTACTCGTCTAGTGTATATATAAGGTTCCAATCGACACCATGGAACCATTGTGACTTTTCGAACACAACTAACTATAACTAACTTTTGTAACCGCCATCTAACTAACTTTCGGTTACAAACTATCTATCTAACATGTTTGGTCCTTCATGTTTCTTTGTTTACAAATGAAGCAAGGAATTCTCCTCCTTAATCTTGATCGTTGCTTCGTCCTAAGTCTTGAACTCCGAGCATTTGTCTCATTGTCACGAACTTCAATCTTGGTAGAGCTTTCGTTAGAATATATGCTCTTTGTAGTTCTCCGCTGACGTGTTCCACATTGATGTGCCCATTCTCTACGCATTCACGAATGAAATGGTAGCGAATATCGATGTGCTTGCTTCTTCCATGAAAAACTGGGTTCCTGACGAGTGCTATTGCTGAAACGTTTTCGACCTTCAGCGTTATCCTTTTCTCTTCCTATCCAGTAAATCACTAAGTAGTCGTTTTATCCATAAAGCTTGACATGCTGCTGCAGTAGCCGCCATGAATTCTGATTCACATGATGATAGCGCCACTATTGGGTACTTCTGAGTACACCAGGTAATAGGTGACTCTCCGAAATAAAATACTATCCCAGTAGTTCCTTTTCCTTGATCGGTGTTGATTCCATAAATACTGTCACTGTAACCTGCAATCTTGCAGCCGCCTTCTTTCTTGTATATTATGCCATGCTCCTTTGTTCCTTTAATATATAGGATTACTTGCTTTACCGCCTTCAGGTGATGATCCTTCGGGTCTTGCATGAATCTGCTGAGTAGTCTGACTGAGTAACTAAGATATGGTCTTATATGTAGTAAGTACCTGAGACTTCCAATTAAGCTTCTGTAATAAGTTACGTCAACTGAGTTTTCATCTTCCGCGTTGACCAACTTAGTACCGGGATCCATTGGTATCTTCGTATCATTACTATATGTCATACTTGTTTCCTTTAAGATCTTGTTAATATAACCTATTTGCTTGATTGTAATCTCTCCTCCTGTCTGTGTAACTTCTATCCCAAGGTAATAAGCTAACAATCCTAAGTCGCTCATTTCAAATTTGTCTTTCATCTGGGATTTAAATACTTTTATTTCCTTCCTTGGAGTGCCTGTGATTAACAAATCATCTACGTAGACTCCAAATATAAGTGTAGAGGTCTTGCTTCTCTTCGTATAAACTGCTTGTTCGAGATTACACTTCTTAAAATCTAATGACTTTAAGGTTTGATCAAGCTTCACATTCCAAGCTCTTGGTGCTTGTCTTAAGCCATATAAAGCTTTAGTAAGCTTATAGACTTTTCCTGAATTTCCTTGTTGAGCAAATCCTTCAGGTTGTGTAACGTAGACTTCTTCCTTCAAATCTCCATGTAAAAATGTTGAATTTACATCCAAGTGATATACTTGCCAACCGTGATAAGCTGCTAGTGCTAATATCAACCGTACTGTCTCTATCCGAGCAACTGGTGCAAATACTTCATTGAAGTCTATTCCTTGTTCTTGTACATATCCTTTTGCTACTAACCGTGCTTTGTATTTGATGATCTTTCCTTTTGCATCCCTCTTGGTCTTGTAAACCCATTTGAGTCCTATTGCCTTCTAATTCTCTGGCAATGTTGTATGATTCCATGTATTATTCTTGTTGATTGAATCCGATTCAATCTCCATGGCCTCAATCCATTTCTCGTCTATTGATGCTTCCTTATAGTTACGGGGTTCTTCTTCCGTAAATAATAGACTTTGAGGTTCAACTTGTGAAGATCGTTGTAAGCTCTTAGACGAGGTCTAATATTATATCTAGGAACACATAATAATGAAAGCGGAATATTCAAACATAGAATCAACATCATTATGAACAAGGTTTTTTTATTATCATAAACTAAATAACTAACTATAATAAAGATCAAAGATTTGATCTAACACTAACTAACTAAACCCTAGGCGTTTTCCCAAATCCCTACGCCTAGGTTCCCACACACACACACCTTTTAGGTTTACATCTTGTACGTACTATTAAACTAATGACCCTATGTCTCTTTATATACTAGAGACATCTAGGGTTTACAAGAGGAATCATAATACAATTAGGAAACTAAATATTCTTTTAAGTATATCTTCTAGAATCTTCCAAATCCTCCATCTTTTTGTAGTTTCCGTCTTGTCACTTTTAGTCCTTCATGTTTCATTCTTCTTGTTTTGTATCATCAAATCTATAATAGACCCAACAATCTTCCCCTATTTGATGGTAACAAAACAAACATGATTCTTGTACGAACTTCCCTAGACGAAGTAGCAGAAGTTGAGATAATTAAATCTCACCATGAATGAAACAATCTTCCCCTTGACTTGAACTTGTCACTCAAACATCTCTTCCCCTTTTTGTTATCAACAAATAGAGAACGTATGCAAATAATGATCTTGACCACCACGAACCAATATCATACTTCCAATCTAAGACTTCCAATGCTTCATATCGCCCACCATTACGCACCATAGGAAAAATGGATCCAAAACAGTAGAAAACTCCAACTAGCAGTAGTAATAATGATCAACAGTAGTAAAAATCAAACACTTCCCCTTGAGTGATGCATGTAGATGGTTAAACATTTAAAAATAAGCTTCCCCTAAAACTCATATGTTAACCATCTTCTTGATTCTTCAAAATTTGTAGGCTTTATGTAATGATTACTTGTGAAGAAAACCGAGTATAACGAATTTGATGAAGAAGTAGAATTTCTCAAACTTGTATCTTAAATCTTTTACTATCCACGGAACTCCATACTTATATGTATCACCAAATATAAGTAGACCGCAATCCCTTGACAAGAATCCTCAACTAGTATGAGACACTGAGCACTACAATGTAACTCCTTTAAGTGATAGTTTACTAGGTCTTCATCCATCCACCCTCTTGACCTATGAAAACTAGATTTTGCAAGTCTTATATAATAAGAACACATACCAAGTAATTCCACTTCACCTTCAAATAAGTGATAAATAATCCTCTTCGTAATCAATTCTTCAATAAATCTCCAAAACGAGCCTTTTTTTAAATCCTTTTAAGAACAAATCACCAAACTCCTTGTGTGTGTGAACAATAACCTCTGTGTGTGTCGTCCAAAAACCATAACAATTAATATGTTCAACTTCCCCTTAAATTGAAATCCATATGAAAAACAGTACTTTTAAATTTAGAGCAGTAGTACTTTCAATAATACAGATACTTTGAGAAGGAGCGATATTTTCATCCAATCAGCATTACTTTCAAACATGGGCAAACAGTACTTTCAATAAAATCTGCAGTACCTTGAAGTAGTACTTTGCAACTTGATACTTTCATCTAAAGCGTCAGCACTTTCATAAGGAGACCAGCGTACTTTGAAGCATAAGCAGATTACTTTAAAAAATCAGCAGATACTTTCGTCAATAATCAGCATACTTTGAATTCCAAGCAGTACTTTCATATCTTGAACAACGATTACTTTAAAAATCAAGCAGTACTTTCGACATAACAGCAGTACTTTAAGCATTACTTTCACATAATAGCTCAGATCCAAGATCCCTTCGGTGGAAATTTAGATGAGTATATAGAGAACATCCACCTAAAATTTTGTTACGATCTGACGGTTAACGAAAAAGTTATGATCGTTACAAAACAGTGCTGTAGTAACCTTACGAATTTTCTGCAGCAGACTTCGACACTGAATAACTTTTGATTGCGAACTTCAATTCACAATCCCTCTGGTGAAAAGTTAGATGGATATACTGAGATGCACCAGCAAAAATTTTAGCTCGATCCAACAGTTCAATAAAAAGTTATGCCCTCTTGAAAATAGTCCTGCAGAAAGTTGCGAATTTTGTAAAAAATCGATTTTCTTCCTTCTTTTTCGCCAGGAAACCTTGTGAATCCCTAGGTAAAAAGCTCCCCAAGCTCTGATACCAATTGATAGAAACTAAGAACGTCATGAAGATAGTTTCTTGATTGTTTATGAGCCTTAGGGTTTAACAATAACATATACATACGCAGCGGAATAACAAAGAACAATTATGTTATTGACACAAGGTTTTTATTCACTATATCTAACTAAACTTAGACGTTTATAGGTACACGTCTACTAACTAAACTAATAACCTAGGCGTTTACAATAAACTACACGCCTAGGACACACACACCCCTTTAGTCGACTACATCTTGGAAGACTTAATTAAAACCTACACCTATGTCCTCTTTATATACTAGAGGATAATGACTAAATAATAAAACTTCCATTGCAAGCAAGCCCTTCCATCTTTTAGTAGGTTTCCTTCTTGTCATATTAAGTTCCTCTTGTTTCATTCTTTTTGTCTTTATCAACTCAAACGTATAATTCCCAACAATCTTCCCCTAGTTGATAATGACAAAACCATTCTTGAACGAACTTCCCTAGACGAAGTAGAGAAATTGAGATCAGGGATCTCACCATGAATGAAACAAGTATGTCTTCCTTTGTCTTCCCCTTAATCCATGTCATGAAAAGTTACATTCGCCTCGGATACCACTTGTTAATCAAACTGAATTTGATTTTTTAAACTATGACAATTTGTACTTTTTAATCAAACTGAATTCCCCTGATACCACTTGTTGGATCGATATACTTTAATCAAACTAACTTAACTAGCTTGTTAAGGTTTAATAACCTCGGATAAATCCTAAGTTATTAACAAAGAAACACTGAGCAATCTTTATCAAGTATGCGGAATTTACTTAACAAAGCTAAGAAGAATAACTTTTATTATAAACTCTAAATCTGCTTATTATGCAGATACTCTAATACAACTCTAAGATAATCGAACTTTTCTTTAAAACTCTAAACAACTTGTGAATTCGTAAACTCTAAAACTCATAGACTTATTCATCTAATGCCAATCTAGGAGTCCCTTTATAGGCTCAAGGATATCCTAGTCGGTTTACAATTTGTAACCTTGTACGACAAGTAATCTAAACATAGAATACAATACTTTCCATAAACGAATATAACAGTTCTTTTGTTCTTGCAGTACTTTGACTTCGTTGTGCAGTACTTTGACTTTATATTTAGCAGTACTTTGACTCTTTGACTTTTTTCAGTACTTTGCAGCTTACAGTACTTTCATATCTTCAGTACTTTCATGTCTTCAGCACTTTCATATCCCAACAATCCTCCCTAACTTGAATTCTACTTGCTTGACTTCAAGTTCATTTGTAAATATATCTTTAACAGCTTCATCTTTAAGGACATATTGTTTCTTAGTCTTTAGATTGTATCTCTGTAGTGTCTGTGCTTATCAAAGTATCTCTTAGAATTGTTCTTTCTCAGCAGCATCCAGCAAGCTCCATTTTTTCAGCAACACAGCAACATATGACAATTTGTACATTAATTGAGTTTAAGTTGCATACTATTCTCATCACTTCCAGGTGTGTTAACTCTTGTGAGAGGTGAATCATTGAAAATTTAATGGATTTAGATCTCTTTACCAAAGCCATTAATCTCTGGAGTAGCCAGATGTTTTGGTGTGTAAGACCATGGTACATTGATAACCATATGATTTTTAGCAAATCATCAGCTATCAACAGATTTGATTTGTCTTTACCAAAAGCTGTACCCTTCTGGACTAGTTAGTTCTTCTATCTAATGGTGAACTAATTACCAATAATGGTTTTTCCACTGCCTTTACCACAAGCCATTTTCTTGTGGGCTAGTCAACTCTCCACATTAACTGATATGGTGAGTTGATTACCATACAACTTATTAGCAAGTTGTCAACTAAAAAGGGATTTGAAATATCTTTACCAGAGCCGTTTGCTCATGGATTAGTCAATCCTTTTGTAACCATGGTGGATTGATGACCTATTCAATCTTAAAATCCATTTATTTCACTTAACCTTTGTTTCAAAATATTTTATACTTAGCAAAAGGTTTCGTTCAAAAATTACTTAACTGGTTTAAAAACTACAAGCAGTACTTTGATGAAAGTACTGTTTGATCAGCAATACTTTGAATAAAGTACTGATTTATCAAAAATAATTTATTCAATGAAATTCATACCAGTTTACTTATTATCTTCAGCAATGATAGTCCAGTTGATAAACAAATTGATGAGCATGCAAGCGGTTTCATTATCCTCTTCTACTTCCAATCCATGCTCTAGCATTCTTCTCATAAGCTCAACTGTGAGAGGATATCTGTTGTTTACAATCATGTGTATCATTGTACCATTTTCTAGCTCTAAAACATGAACTCCAGATTCTTCAAAGATTCTCCAGCAAACAATTTCCCAGTTTTCTTGATTCTTCCAAATATCATCAGTGCTTTCCTCTTCTGTTTCCCACATGGTTATGAGATCTCCAAGCAAAACTCGACCAATTCCTTCTGATGGATTATCTCCAAAATAAGCTTTCACCACATGATATAGATAGAATAGATCCACTCTATCTATAATGTGTAATAAATCCCATAGCCCATTGAAAACTTTGAAGCTTTCATCTTCTTTATGAAAAATCATATAATCTCCTTCTTTGGATTTCACAACTTCAAAAGCACTAATCTGAGATCTGTTCATCTTCATGTCAACATCTTCTTTTGAATAATCAAAATCTACCACTCTGAGATAATTTCTTAATGCATCTTTAGTCTCAGATCTTAATTCAACTCTTTCTTTCTTTGAGAACTGTCTATCTATAACTTCAGTTTTCCTTTTTCTTTTTAAACTCTTCTTCCTTTCTTCTTCAGTCCAATTAGCTTCTTCTCTAAAATCTTTGATGCATGCAACACTCTTCTTATAAGCTTCTGTCTCAGCATCATATAATCTTTTCATGTCTACATAGTTCACACGCAATCCTTTATATCCCGACCTTTCAAATAAGCCATCATAGCATTCCTGTCCTTAGCTAAATTAGGTTTTCTAGGCATATATCTACGAGGGGTAGGTGGTACTGTAGCGGTTCATCAGCTTGACATTTAATTGCTCTTGCAACTTTTTATCTGCTTCACTACTTTGAGCTTCTTCAGCTTCTCGAGCTTCTCTATCTTTAGCATTTAATTCTTCTTGAAACTTTCTAGCAGCAGCTTCATTCCTAGCAATTTCAATTTCTCTAAGTTCTGCTAAAGTAAGTTTCTTCTTCTTTAATTCTACTAGAACACCTTTCCCTTTATCCTTAGGATCAATTTCAGGTTAAGAAGTTCTTTGTTGTTCATCTTCTTGTACTTCTCGAATAGTAACACCACCTCTAGGTTGTGATAAATCTTCTAAAATTGTAGCAATGAACTCATCATCACTTGCAGAATGAATAGTTTTGAGTGTAGCTTCCTCCTCTTCTTGTATAACACTTGTAGAAGGACCAGCTTCCTCTTCAAAATTCAATTCTCTTGGAGTTATCACCTCTTGTCTGAAAGTACCTTGCAAACCAGTACTTTGTTGTTCAGTACCTTGAACTTGAACTTGTTCCTCTTGTTCCTCAGTATCTTGAATGATATTCTCTTCAGTCTTTTCAGCACTTTCAGGTTCATTTTCCTTGACAACATCTTCTTTCAAATTCTCTTCTGCTAAATTCCTCCCCAAATTGATAGAAGATGGTTTATGAACCTGTTTTTCTTTTGTTGTCTTCTTAAAGTTCCTTCGGCGCTTGTGTTCTTGCTTAACCCATAAGCGATATCGTTTAATAAAAGGTGCAACATAATTCTTTAACCTTCTGTACTTGAGCTTCAACCTCCTAATCTTCTGAGCCTGGTCTTCAAATGATTTCTTCAATCTTGTCAATTCCCTTGTTAAAGCATAGTTATTGAGAACTTGTTCAGGTTCCATAGTTGGTTCATCTCCTCCAGGTGACAAAGATTCTGCATGTGAAGAAACCTGTGGAGATGGTTGTGGAGATACTTGTGGAGATGGAGATGGTGGAACTTCAATATTGTCAGGTTCAGTACTTTGTGAAGCGATCTTGTGTGAAGCAACACCTTGAGATGCAATATGTTGAGAAGTACTTGCGAGCGGACTTGCAGTGCGATATCTTCACTATCTTCATCTTCTCCTGCTTCAGCTCGAACAGCTTCAACAATTTCCATCATAGAAGAAGTTAATGGAGTATCTTGACCCCTGAATAAAGCACTCCTTTTTGCCATAAAGGTAAAAATCTTCGATTGTTGAACAATCACAGGCAATAAATCTGTAGGTTTTGGCAAATCAGAAAGTTGCTTGTTTAAGAAAACCTGTATAAACCTTGGGTACATTAGCCAAGTAGTTCCATGTGAGATATGTGAGAGCATTCCATCCAGTATTAGCCTTGAGAAGTTAAAAACTCGATCTGTAGCTAACCCAACCATAGCAGATGCTATATTGGACCCGAACTGCTCCCAAGAGGTACTCTTAGCACTTATGCAATGGAGCAACACATGAACCAAAAATTTCCAATGAGGACAAAATAGTTGTTTTCTAAACGTTTGTTCATTCAAAGATCCTTCATAACCAATATGTCGAAAAGTATCCCAGATCAACTGCTTATCAAACCGTATAGCCCCATTTGCATCATTGAACAATAAATCTTCTCTGATGGAGGCTTCAGTAATCTTAACAGTTCTTCCAGCAACTGTTGATCGAACATAATATTCATCATTCTCCATGTTATCCCTAGCATTAGCCCAAAATTCTTGAATCCAGGGCACAATTATATCCGGCTTCACTAAAAGAGCATAACTGATAGGCGAACCAGTAAGATAATCAATTATATCATGAAAGAGTATATTTGTTGCAGTCTTATCCAAATTAGCCACCATATTGTGCTTTGAAACAGTTGGACGATTAGCCATGATTGAATATGTGAGCACAAAAGAGATATAATCGAGTAATATAGAGGAGATGAGAGAATTATGGAAAAGATTCTAATGTAGCAATATGAGAGGGAAAATCGGAAAGTAGGTATTTATAGGTGAGATTTGAAAAATCACAGCCCAAAATAACATTGTTACCGTTAGCATTAATTACCCCTCAATATAACCGTTAGAACAGTACTTTAATAAGACAAACAGTACTTCCACGTAAGCAGTACTTTCCCAAGCAGTACTTTCCAAGCATTACTTTTACGAAAAACAGTACTTTTCCAATTTCTTCAGTATAAACTAAGTATACATAACTATCCTCCCCTCAAGCAATGCACAGGACTATACAAATACTAAATAGTCCTCCCCTTAAATGTAGCTCAGTAGCTAAATATACTCCAAAACATCTGACAGAAACTCCTTGTCTCCTGTCATGCTCACAGAACAACCACTATCAACAATAAAATGATCTTTAAGCTCCTCTTCTGGGTTGCCCTGTCTAATAAGATGAAAAAGTTAGTTTCTTTGAGGAACCCAAGCCATTACTGACTTGTATTCCCCTTGTGGAATGACATACTCACATTCTTTGAGTATATAATCTCCACTGTTTTCTAAAGCATGATCCAGTATTATCTTGTTATTCAAAAGCTTCTTTGGGTACTTTGAGTTGAAGGTACTGCTTGACTTTGAACATTGTTTTCAACAGCTTCTTTGGGTTTTTCAGACCTAGATTGAGCTACAAGCTTTTTCCTAAACTCAAGACTGTCTACTCCAAAACGAGAAACATCAGGCCAAGGGGGTTGATGAATGCCATGGGATGGGAGCAACATGATAATCATTAGCTTTCTTATATTCAGGAGGTGAGTCACTTATTGAACCCTCATTACTAGATGTATCAACATAATTAATGAGTTCTTCATCACTAGTGGTTATATCCTCATACTCACCTTCATCCTGATCACTAGATTGGTTTTCTTCTAGTTTACTAAAATCCATTCCAAAACCTAATCCAGTTTTAATATAAGCTCTTCTCTGTTTTTGAACATAAGTAACATGTGACAGACCAGATTCACCCCAAGCAGCAAACTTAGCTAACAAATCATCTCTTTCCTTAGTTAATTTTTCAATTTCAGCAATTTTACAGTTTAATTTCCATTCACTTAGTTTTAATTGGTAATCCTGTTGTTCATATTTTTCAGCCCAAGCTACTTCATTAGTTTCATGTGGTAAGATTTTGGCTTCCATAGATTCTAAGGTTATTTGATAACCAGCTACCTCAGACCTAGCCTTTATACAGTTATCTCTTTCGTAAACATAAGCATTAAGTACATTTTGATAAAAATCATGACACTTAGAACATACCTCTGTGATAGGAGTTGATGCAGCTTCAGTCGACATCTTTAGGTTTTGTTGTAGTAGGGTTTCTTCCTAGTCAGAGTTTCCACACAAGCTCTGATACCACTTGATGGATCGTTGTAAGCTCTTAGACGAGGTCTAATATTATAGCTAGGAACACATAATAATGAAAGCGGAATATTCAAACATAGAATCAACATCATTATGAACAAGGTTTTTTTATTATCATAAACTAACTAACTAACTATAATAAAGATCAAAGATTTGATCTAACACTAACTAACTAAACCCTAGGCGTTTTCCCAAATCCCTACGCCTAGGTTCCCACACACACACACCTTTTAGGTTTACATCTTGTACGTACTATTAAACTAATGACCCTATGTTTCTTTATATACTAGAGACATCTAGGGTTTACAAGAGGAATCATAATACAATTAGGAAACTAAATATTCTTTTAAGCATATCTTCTAGAATCTTCCAAATCCTCCATCTTTTTGTAGTTTCCGTCTTGTCACTTTTAGTCCTTCATATTTCATTCTTCTTGTTTTGTATCATCAAATCTATAATAGACCCAACACAACTCTATGTGCATACTTATATATCTCAGACATATCTTTGTACTCTCGTACTGGGGTATCATCAAATCTGTCTCTTGAGTTCTCTGTAGAACTAATAATATCCTCTTCTTCCTCTTCTGAGTGTGGGATGTAAGTGTATGTTGGTGGTGTGATTGATGGAACTGGATCAGGAATCGGATCTTGTTCATGATACGTGTTATCATCGTTTTCTGTGTCGACTGGTGTAAGGTTTTTATTGTCAACTCCATCTACCACTAAACTAGCCCAAAATGTTGTTGATCCCAGTTGAGCAAACGATCTTATATAGAAGCTGACTTAAACACTACGCGGAATTTAATGTTTAACCTTAAGAAGAATAACGATGATTATCACTAAACACCTCAACATATTAATATACAAATACTCTGAATAGTATTAGGGTTTACAACCTTGAAGTGTATCGACTCTTAGATAAAACCAATACGTATATCTAACTCTAACCTAGGACCTCCTTTTATAGGCTAAGGAGTCCTTCACAATATACATTACGTATTCTACAAGATAACTATACTTACCATATTTATCTAAATACAAAACGTACTACCCAAGACATTCTAGAATATTACAAGTTAAACCAACACAATCATACTAGCAGTGGTATTACACATTAGCACTGGTTTAAGAAATCTACTAGCAGTTGTTTGTCTTGAGCAATGGATTCATTCCTTCTAGTTGTGGTATCTGATGTACTGGCAGTGGTTCCATACTTAGAATAATTCTTGTCAGCAGAACCAAAAACCCAACAATCCTCCCCTAAACTTGATATTCATAATCAAAATTATCAAGTTTCCCTGTAAGTCCACAATACCTTATTTGGAGGCTGTGTCCAAACACCCAGCAGCCTCTTCATTCTCCTTATCAGATCCAGATTCTTCATCAACAGCCTTTGATCTATTTTCCATTCTTTTCATTCTACCTTGAGGCTTGCCTTTGATAGCTAGAGGAATTTCTAAATCTGTAATCTTCTCAATTTTCCTCAGCAGTGGATGAACAATAGGATGAGTTGGTTTTGTACACTATGAGATCAAGCTTTACTTCCAACATCTGTCTGGCTACAGTCTTCATCAAAGGATAATCTCTGTCTACCAGCATGAAGATTTTCTCCTATGTATTCTTGATAGCATGTACTCTAGGATAGGCATACAACATCCACTCTTCAACCACACAACCTTCCCAACATTTATCTTCTGGATTAGGATCAAACATATTCTTCAATGCCGTCCACATATATCTAGACATAGTTCCTGTTGGTCCAAGCTTTCTACATCTAAAAGACATTACCTCCCATAGCTTTTCCAAATCAGTTGTAGTTAAAAATAATAGCATATACCCAAAAGTAGGGTACTGACTTTTCTTTCCATCTCCTCTAGTAAGCTCAATAATGTCTCTTTCATCCACTGAGACAATCCTCCAATCTATGATAGGGTGTATAGATTTTACAGGTGTAGGATTGATAGGCTCTTCAGGCACTTTATCACTCACCACTATATATTGATCCAGTCTATCTTTATCATCTACCTTTGTCTTTTTGAATTTGACCCCTCAATCACATATTCATTTCTCCTTTGTTTATTCTTTATCATCTCAGCCTCTCTTTCATAATTCATGGGGATGAAGTCAAACCTTCTTTTGCAAATGTTGTATAGCTCCTCAACTTTCTCATAGGAGCAGTTCCTCAAATTCACAGTTTTCATACCCATGTGTTTTATGAACTTCATCATCTGATTTCTCCTTTCTTGCTTGGTTGGTGGTTTGTTCTTCTTTGCTTGACAATCTTTAAATTCTCTGTCCTGTTTCATCCTCCTCATCATTTCAACCAGCATCTTAGATCTTGTATCAATGTCTAACTTACCCCGTTCATCCATACTCATCTCATTTTGCATTCTCTCAAAAGCTTGAAAATAACTCTGTTCCTTGTTCCAATCTTTTATAGCTTTTAGAGAAGCTTCTTCTTGCTCTTGCCTTTCCTTCTCTTTAGCAAGTTCCTTAGCATTTAACTCCAAATATAACTTTCTAGCAACTTCATCATCATATGCTATTTGTTCCTCTCTGCTCTCGAACTTCAAAGCAGGCTCTGCAATCCATTTACGCTTTCCAATATCTGGTTGAGCAACTACTGATTTCTGCACAGGCTCACCAATCTTCAAACTTTTAGCAATAGGTTTAGGTGTAGGGATTGGTTTAGATTGTTTCAGGTTAAGCAATTGTACAACAATCTCTTTCTCATCCTCCTTGGGTTTTGGTGTTGGTGTTATTGTGGTGGTTATTGTTGTAGCAGTGGTTGCCTCTACTGTGGAAATGTCTGAGCTAGCAGTGGCTAAAATAAATCCAGCAGTGGTTGCAGCAGTGGATTCTGAAACACTAGCAATGGATGCAGCAACACTGACAGTGGCTGCATGCACCACTTCATCCTTCTTTTCTTCAACTGTAGATTTTAAAGAATCTTCAATCACTGCTTCTTTACCTTCCATATCAGCCACCAAATAACCTTCACCATTGTCTCCACTATCCATATCCAAATCCAAATCCTCCCCTGAATTGGTACTCTTACTCCTCCCCTGTTTGGATGCATCCTCCAAACTGTGATTTCCTGAGGAGCTTGCCTTCTTACCCATCTTTTTCCTGAATGCAGTGATCCTTGGCCTTCTTAGTCTTTCCAAAACACTCACCCTGTGCTTCAACCTCCTAATTATACCAGCCTGAGAGGTTGTCAAATTGTGAAAACCATTGATCTTTGACTCCATATTGGTGCATCTATCCGTCAATTCAAGAATGAGTTTCATAGTATCCTCACCACTTCAACTTGTATTACCTGGTCTGAGAGGTGGATCATTGGAAATGTCATCATGCACAAAATCATTACCCGTCAATTCATGTTGCTATTCCAAACTACCCTCATCACTTCAAGCTGTGTTAACTGCTCCGAGAGGTGAATCATGGGATTTGTGTAACATGGCATCAAACCTAGCCTGAACATCCATGTACCCCAAGTTGGCCAGTTGGTTGGGGATTCCTCCACTTGTGTTGAATTCCAAAGAACTCTACACATGAGGAGTTGCCATTGGTTGTGTCTTACTTATGTTTCCACTACCCTGCTCAGCTTCTAAGCATGAGGCAGTAGTGGAAGCCCTTCCAATCATGTCACCTCCCACACATGTGACAGCCTCATGTCCTTCACCACTAGCACTAGCCTGAGGAAGCTTAGTGCCCTTCTTCCTCCTACGAGTGACCAAAATCCTTTCAGGTTGGGTAGTTGAGGGTAAGGGTTCAGCAGTGGTTGTAGGTTGTGATGTTCTAGCAGTGGGTTCAGCAGTGGGTTGGATAGGTTGTGTAATTTCCTCTTCTACAAGTTCTGGAAAGTTAAGCATTTGAGGAAATAGTGGTTTAATAGTCCCTGAAAAATTCTGGTTCTTCTTTTTCATATGAGCAAACACCTTAGGGACCATATGCAACACATCATACTTTCTCTGATGAGGGATGGGGTCTACTATCTGACTCTCTTCTAGCAATTGAATAAATCTGGGATACAAGTAGTATTTACCTTGTTCCTTGACATTCTTCTATAAACCCTCAAAAATCATTCTTGACCAATTAAATACTCTTTGTTGATAGAGACAAAGGATAGTAGTGGTAATCTTAGAGGGAAACTCATCAAAGCCAATTTTCTTGTTGCTTAGACACATAAGAATGGTATGAATTAAGAACTTCCATTAGGGAGAAAACATACCTTTCTGAAACTTAAGTCTATCCCCTCTTCTCGCATACCCCATTTGCGCCAAACAAGCAAAAATCTCCTCATTCTACATATTATCTACACCTTTAGCATCTTGAAACTGTAACACACTTCTAATCACTTCCTCTGTAACCAGAACCTCTTTCTCATCAATAACTACCCTAACAACTTCTATTTCATCCCTCTCTTGAAGCTCAGCCGTCCACCAAAACTAATGAATCTAGGATTTAAGAATGATTGGTTCAATAGTCAATGCATAGCGAATAGGGCTGTGTTTGATGAATTCTATCATGTCATGGAAGCCTTCAGAATGGTCATTCTTAACCAGGTATGCAACCAAGTTGTGGGTAGTGGAAAATTCAGTCGCCATTGTAAGATGAAAGTGCGTGAGATGTGGGATTGGTAAAATTAAGTGGTTTGAGTGGTTAGGTTTTGTGATGAGCGCCAATTGAGAATGTTTGAAAGACCAATTTAATGATCGGCAGTGATTTGGGGAATAAATACGTTATCACCAGAATGTTTCAAAACAGCCCCTATAGTTTCCACATTCATCAAGAACTAACTAGCAGTGGATTGCTCACCAATAGCAGTGTTTTGTGTAAGCCAGCAGTGGAAACATCCATTGCACTCCAATCATTTTAACCAAGACTTCCACTGCAAAATCTTTGGCAATTCAGTGTGATCATGCATGTGTTTGAAGAATACAACAAAATTTATACTATTTTTTTTTAATCACCAACTCCTAAAGCTCCAAACGATCCAGAATATACAAAGCTTCTTCAAACCTGCATGACACAAACACAAACCAAACACTACAATTTTTTTTATGATTAGCAGGACATTAAAAATAACTAGCAGTGGTTACAATTTATGCACTAGCAGTGCTTTTACAAGTTGCTAAGCACTTAGCCAAATAGTCAACCCTAGTCATTTAATCATCCAGCTTTTAGTCAAATACTTCATTAACTCCTTCAACAACTCACACCTTCCTTGCATTTAACTAACTGGTTTCATCTTTAATTCTATTTAAGAACCATTTACCCACACACCATACACCTAATTACTTTCCAAAAATCTTTCTCTCAATTAACTATCTCAAAAACCAACAATCATTAAGATGAGCAACACACCAAACAATCCAGTTGATATCTCTTCTGATTCCTCTAATGGTGGTTGGAATTCCTATTTTCCACCCAAAAACACTACACTGGCTGTTAGAAACACCAACCCTGCTCCTGCTCCAGTTGGACCTTCATCTTTGCAACTCCCATCTCAAGCAACTCTTGTGGAAGGTTTCAGTTCGGAGCTCAGTTCCATGCCAAGCTATGTGTCAGCTTATGAAGACACAGATGAAGAAACAGGTGGCACCTCCAGGGTGTTGGAAGTAGTTCCTCTGGCAGAAATTCTAGCTTCTCCCATTCTAGCATCACTTCCAGCTCCTCCTAATACACCAGCACAACTTTCTGCTTCTTCTACATCAGCACCACCAAAAAGATCTCAGGTGCTAGCACTCCCCAACCCACAAGTTTGGTCTGTGGTGGGAATAAGGGGCAAGCAAAGTATGCCTGAGTTTGGAAAGGGAAAGGGACCTAGGGAGTAGGTGTTGTTTGTAGTAGTCTTTTGATGTTGTGATCAAAGTTTCCTATGTACTGTTGCATCTCAGGATGCAACTTTAATAATGAATAAACTTTGAATCTTTTCCTTTTATTCCTGTGTTGCTTATTGTGGGTGTTTGACTTTTTGATCTGCAAAATTGTTAGTGGGAACAAAAATAACAAGCAGTGGTAAAATTTAAACTAGCAGTACTAAGATTTACCAATAGCAGTACATTCTATTTACAAACTTTTAGAAAACATTTCCGAGACTTAGAGATTGATCATACCTATACTAACTACTAAGTACTGAAACCTCCCCACATCAAAAGATTTAGTGAGTAAATCAGCAACATTATAATCAATATGTATTTTAACCATTTAGATTAACCTTTTCTCATTACAATCTCTAATAAAGTGATGTCTTATCTCAATATGTTTAGTTCTATAATGCAAAACTGGATTTTTAATGATGCATATTGTACTGTTATTGTCAATGTAAATCTTAGTATGCATGAAATTATACCCAAAGTCCAACAATTGATTCTGAATCCAAAGCACTTGACCACAGCAACTTGCAGCAGCAACATACTCAGCTTTAGTGGTGGAATTGGCCACAATAGTCTGCTTCTTACACCGCCATGAGATAAGCCTGCTTCCTAAAAACTGACACCCTCCAGTAGTAGACTTTTTATCCAAACTAGCCCAAGCATAGTCACTGTCTGTATAGGCCACCAAATCAAAAGGTGAATCCTTAGAATACCAAAGGCCCAATTTAGGATGACCCTTAAGGTATCTAAAAATTATTTTTTCAACATTCATGTGTGATGTGTTAGGTGTAACTTGAAATCTTGCATACACACGCGCTGAGAACATTACATCTGGCC
Organism: Chrysanthemum makinoi; assembly: GCA_910596185.1. NCBI lineage: Eukaryota > Viridiplantae > Streptophyta > Magnoliopsida > Asterales > Asteraceae > Chrysanthemum > Chrysanthemum makinoi. Next base: position 110,008,311 of record OU343224.1, on the reverse strand, counting down.
TAGAAGCAGTGTGATACATCAAAGATCCAATCATGGATCTATACAACTTCACATCAACTCTGGGACTTCCGTCATCAGGTAGTAGTGGTTTCTGTGTTTCCATATGTGTACTTGCACTTTTGACATCCTGAAACCCAAACTTCTTCAAGATATCTGCTACATATTTATCTTGACTAATGAAGATACCATCAGTCCTTTGTTGAACCTGTAGCCCCAAAAAGAAAGTGAGTTCACCCATAGCACTTATCTGAAACTTATTATGCATAAGTTTCTCAAAATCCTTGCAGAGCTCCCTATTTGTGGAGCCAAAGATGATGTCATCAACATTCACTTGAACCAGCAATATATCATCCTTGAGCTTCCTTATGAACTATGTCTTGTCAATCAATCCTCTCTTGAGACCATTGTCCAACAAATAAGTAGAAAGGCAATTACACCATGCCCTTGGAGCTTGATGCAACCCATACATAGCCTTTTTCACCCTATAAACCTTATTAGGATGATCAGGATCCTCAAAACCAGGAGGTTGACAAACATAAACCTCCTCATCAATAGTACCATACAAAAAGGCACTCTTCACCACCATTTGATATACCACAAAGTTTTTGAATGAAGCATATGCCAAAAACAATCTAATAGCTTCAATTCTGGCAACAGGGGCAAATAATTCATCATAATCCAGACCTTTAGTTTGTGTGTATCCTTGAGCAACCAACCTTGATTTATTCCTAACCACAATCCCCCTTTCATCCCTTTTGTTTTTGAATACCCATTTAGTTCCAATAGCCCTCTTTTCATTAGGTAGATCAACCAGTGTCCAAACTTCTTGAAGTTTGAATTATAGCAGTTCTTCTTGCATGGATTCAATCCATCCTTCTTCTCCTAATGCTTCTTTAACTCTCTTGGGCTCCTTCTGTGACAAAAAGCAAGCAAACAGACAATTTTGCAAGTCTTGATGATTGTTTCTTTTGTGAAGTGACTTGGCTAAGAAACCTTGTTCAGTGAAGGTTTTATGAGTCTTGCTTCTTGTTTGCACTGGGTATTCAAGTTTCCAAGTATATGTTCTTTGGGATTATTTTTATGTATCCTGGTGGTAGGAACTAGACTTTCTATGATGATTGTCTCCAAATTTGTAAAATCAACATCCTTGAAAAAGTCATCCATGTTCTCATCATCTGTAGGAGTATCCATCTCTTCCAAGTCAGGCATGTTTGGATCATCTGGATAGTCCTCAGTACCATCTAGTGGCTTAGCAGTGTTGCCAAAGAAAGTACTGCTAATTGAACTTGAGCCAGTCGGGGTTTCAAATGAACTAGCAGTGGTTGCACTTGGCTTAGCGGTGTTTTCGAACTCCCTTCGCTTGTCAATTTCTTCTACCAACACCGAGTTATCTCCGGATAACTCTTCCTTATCTTGATGATGATCTCCCTTGTTCCCTGAATCCAAATCATCATCATTTGTGGGACTCGCTTTTCAATGATGGGTGAGACGAACCCGCTTTCCACTTCTCAATCGGATATAATTCTTTTGGAGATTCGACTTCTTTAGAAGTTGTTCTGCATTAGAATTCTTTTTGTACCGCATCAACATTAGTGGATGTACACCTTGATTGGCTCATAATTCATAGATTTTGTCGGCATATCAATATTAAGCGATCACGGTCCTTTGGTCTCAACACTAGGAGTCTCTTCACTAAACCTAACATGTAGGTTCTCCTCAACTATTCTAGTCCTCCTATTGTATACTCTGAAAGCCTTACTATTGAAAGAGTAGCCAATAAAGTATCCATCATCTGCCTTTTCCTCAAACTTGCCTAGCTGGTCTATGGTATTCAAGATACTAACAGGACACCCAAAAGGTTTTAGGAAATCTATCATAGGCTTCCTACTATGTAACAGCTCATATGGGGTCTTGTTATGAGGCTTAACTACCTTACTTCATTTTGCACATAACATGTTGTGCCAACAGCTTCAGCCCAAAAGGTAGTAGGTAACTTAGATTCAGATAAAATTGTTCTTGCAGCCTCAATTAGTGTGTTATTTTTCCTATCAGCTACACCATTTTGCTGAGGTGTCCTAGCAACACTAAACTGTCTTTCGATACCCTTTGCCACACAAAACTGCTTCATCAAATCATTTTTAAACTCAGTTCCATTATCATATCTGATTACTTTAACTTTATGGTTTAACTGATTTTCTATCTTAGTTATGAAACTCTTAAGGATCTCACTAGTTTCACTCTTAGATGCTAAAAGGTAAACCCAAGAAAATCTGTTATAATCATCTGTGATAACTAGGCAATGCTGCTTATGATTCAAACTTCTCACAAAGCTAGGGCTAAATAAGTCCATATGTAACATAAACAGTGGTTGAGTAATGGTGTTCACAGTCTTGGTCTTAGAAAAGGCTCTATGTTGTTTACCTTTTTGACAAGCCACACAAAGTTCTTTACTTTTAAAAACCTTAGAAGGTAACCCTGTCACTAAGTTTCCCTTCACCAATTTATTGATTATTTTGAAATTAGGTGACCTAGCCTTCTATGCCATAATTTTGACTCATCAACTGGTGCCTTTGCAAATAAACAGGTTAAGGTTCTATTAGGAATTACATCTTTCATGTTAAAGCAATATATGTTCTCTTTCCTAGGAACCCTAAGCTGCACATACTTATCATCAGACATTTTAAAATCAGATGACAACACCACACATTCAGTTTCCCCAAAAAGTACCCAATTCTTTTTTATCACACATTTGGGAAACACTGAACAAATTGTACTTCAGTCCCTTTACTAGATATACCTTCTCAAAGTCCAACTTCCCTGTCCTTATTGTTCCTCGGCCAACAATCTTGCATCCCATTGGATCATTGCTAAAAGCCACATAGCCTCCATCAAAAGCTTCAAAATACTCAAGGTTGCTCCCATCCCATGTCATGTGTCCAGAGCAACCACTGTCAAATATTCCTTTATTCTTAGCTTATCCTGTAGATTGCCCTGCATATGAAAGTAAACAGATTAGTTTCTTCTGTGGACCCACCCAATACTGACTTGGGTCTGCCCTGTGCATCAACATAGTCAAATTTCTTTAAGTCCATTGATGCACTAGTGGCATGATGTAAAACCTTTGTTTTTGGTTTCCATTGCCAGCTAGCTGAGGCTTTTACATCATAAAAATGGCTTCCAACCACTGTACCAGTTATTACCTTAGGCACTGTAAATAAATCTTCTTTTGCCTCAACAGTGGTAACATTTTGCTTAGCAGTGGAATTGTTTTGCTTAGCAGTGAAAACAGTTTTTGACCTAGTGGTTGGAACTCCTTTTGGTGCAGCAGTGATTATAGATTTAGTTATTCCATTTCTCATTAGCACTGCTCTTGGAACCATGTTTCTGTTAGGATGAGGGATTGTTTTCTTTGAAATTTTTTGATGATTTACCCTCCTCCATTGGTTCCAAACTGGTGGTTGGTTTTTGTTGCAGTTTCTTTGTAGATGCTCAAAACTACCACAATTAAAACAAGCCTTTTTAACACACTTAAACTCATCCCCTAATTTTTTTTAAGATTAAACCATTAAAGTTTCTTTGATTTCCCCTAGGTTTGTATCTTTTCATTTGTTCTCTAGGAATCTCATTATACTCAACAATTTTCTTAGAGATTTGTGCTCCAAATCTAGGCTTCACAAAGTTAGCTTGTTTTGAATCAACAGTTTTAATGTTTTCTAACTTTTCAGATTGTGTTGACTCAGACCTCTCTTCCTCAGTATCTGACTCCCAATCTTCAATGATTAGGCCATCAGATGACCTATCAGACACTACCTTAGGTGACTCAGACTTACTATTTTCACCTACAGGTTTGTTAAAGCTAAACTCATTACTGAAAGACAACTCTGTTCCAGGTGGTGCATGTTTCATCAGCATGGGTGGTGGCACATCATTGTACCCTATTCCAGAATCCTTTTTCATTATTTGACATCCAATTGATTTATTCACAACATCATAAGCAAAAGTAAGTTTTTCAACCCTAACTACGTGTTTCTCTTTGTCATCTAGGGCCTCTTGTTTAACACTTTCAGCTTCTACAAGTTTCTATTTAAGCACATTTATTTCTATATCTCTAATGTCAATCTCTCCACCTAGAATGTTTATCTTATCAACATATTCAAACTCACACTTGTTACAAAACCTAAGTTTTTCTTCTACATTTTGAAGTCCAACTCTGTAACCTAAGTTATCTAATTCAAGTCTTTCAACTTCTTTTCTAAGACTCTCTTCTACAGCTTTGAGACCTTCTAAGGTATCCTGACAAGATTTATCAGAACAAACAGAACTATTTGAATTGTTATATACCTCATAATCAAATCCAGATGATGATGAAGCATAGGCCATGAGAGCAAAGTTGTGCACTTTGGAAGCTTCACTAGCAAGAAAACCAACATTGGGTCCTTCCTCAATCTGGTCACTCCAGTCATAGTCACCAAGTCCATCTTGAGCCACCAATGCTGAAGAAGGCTTTGTTTCTTCAGGTGCCTTCTTGAAGTTTTCAACATTCCTCTTTGGAGCCCTACACTCCCTTGCAAAGTGCCCCTTCCTCTTACAGTTGTAGCATTCCATCTTGCTCTTATCAAACCCAGCTTTGCTCTGACCATTGTACTTGATCTCTCTACCAGTTCTCCTCACAAATCTTCTAGCCTTCAAAGTGAGCATAGCCATCTGCCACTTTAGTTCAATTTCTTCAAGATCATCAGGATCAATTTGATCTAAATCTTGATTCATCATTGAAGCATTGTTTGTAAGTTCAGCTAGAAAAGCACAGATAGCCCCATCACTAACATTATCACTGGCAGTTGAAACATTAGTTTTAGCAGTGGAAACTTCATAAGTAGCAGCGGTAGTTTCTCGAGAGCTCCTGTTGTTGGTAGACATAAAAGCAATGTTTTGTGTGGAAGAGGATGAACTAGTAAGATTCTTCTCAAACTCGTAGACCTTTAAGTTGTTGTAGAGATTATCCAAGGTCATCTTTTCAAAGTCATCTTTGTTTCTCCAAACGACTGTGTGCATTGCCCATTCAGGTGCCAAGCTTCTAACAAATTTGAGATTGATGTCTTCTTGAGGAACCTTGTAGTTCACCAATTTCAAATGACTGATGACCTTCTGTAATCTATTGTAAGTTCCATCAAGTCCTTCTCCACTGAGAGCAGTAAAGTTTTTCAAATTGATGCTTGAGCATGTTCTTCCTTGATTTTCTGGTAGCATCATTACCAGCAAATCTCTGTTCAATTGCATCCATCAAATCTTTTTCAGTCTCATACTCATGAAAGTCCAATGAATACTCATTAGGTATTCCCATATTGAGAATACTATGAGCCTTGATCTCCAGCTTCCTTTGAGCCTTATCAGTTTCACTAACAATCCCAAGAACTTTTCCATCAGCACCATACTTAGGTAAAGTATCACCCTTCTCAATTTCCTCCCAGATGTTATAATCAATCATGAGAATGTATTGCCTCATTCGCATCTTCCAAACTTCATACTCTCACTGCTTCAGCATGGGCACCTTGGAGGTAGTAACCATGTGAGTTTCGTCAGACATCTTGAACTTGTTGAATTAGAACAAATCTGAGTAACACAACTTCTTTTTTATCACAGCTTCTAGATCACAAGCTCTGATACCACTTGTTGATCCCAGTTGAGCAAATGATCTTATATAGAAGCTGACTTAAACGAATATAAACTGTTAAACACTACACGGAATTTAATGTTTAACCTTAAGAAGAATAACGATGATTATCACTAAACACCTCAATATATTAATATACGAATACTCTGGATTGTATTAGGGTTTACAACCTTGAAGTGTATCGACTCTTAGATATAACCAATACGTATATCTAACTCTAACCTAGGACCTCCTTTTATAGGCTAAGGAGTCCTTCACAATATACATTACGTATTCTACAAGATAATTGTACTTACCATACTTATCTAAATACAAAACGTACTACCCAAGACATTCTAGAATATTACAAGTTAAACCGACACAATCATACTAGCATTGGTATTATACATTAGCAGTAGTTTGAGAAATCTACTAGCAGTTGTTTGTCTTGAGCAGTGGATTCATTCCTTCTAGCCGTGGTATCTGATGTACTGGCAGTGGTTCCATACTTAGAATAATTCCTGTCAGCAGAACCAAAAACCCAACAATGTCTTGTGTACTTGTATCCTCTTCATCTTCAATCTAATCCCATGGTTTTGTTTCTATAAACTTTACATCCCTACTAACATGTTTTTTCTTTGCTATTGGATCATATAACCTACATGCTTTTGATCCTTCCTCTACTCCTAACTAAATCATTGGTATGCTTCTGTTGTCCAACTTCTTTAAGTGAGGTATCGTTATCTTTGCATAAGCTGTGCATCCGAATATTCTTAGGTTTTCCAAGTTTGGTTTTCTATTGTAGAGTGCCTCATATGGAGTTTTATCTACCAGGGCTCTTGTAGGTACCCTGTTGAGTATGTAAATTTCATGTTTGACTGCTTCCGCCCAAAAAGTTAAGGGTAACTTCATCGCTTTCATCATACTCATCGTAGTTGATAACACTATCTTATTTCTTCTCTCCACTACTCCATTTTGTTGTGGGGAGTAAGGTGCTGTCAACTGTCATGCAATTCCATCAGTACTTGGTGAATTCATTAGATGTCAATTCACCTCCTCTATCTGTTCTTAGCATCCTTAATTTCATTCTCATCTCCATTTCTATCTTCCGTCTAAATTCCTTGAATGTACTAAATGCCCGATCTTTCGATGTCAGAAAGTAGGCCCACATAAAATGTGTACAATCATCTACTAACAAGAAAGTGAGTTTCTTGCCAGAGTGTGTGGCTGGACTTATAGGACCGCAATGGTCTCCATATACTAAGCCCAACGGGTTCTTTGATTTGAATTTAGCTTGATTTGGAAATGGTGTTCTACTGTTCTTTCCTAATAAACATGCATAACAAATCTGTCTGGCATGATTTATCCTTGGTATTCCTTCGACTAGACCGTTCCTAGTCATCTTGTTGATAACATCAAAGTTCAGATGACCTAATATAGCATGCCATAACCATGATTGGTTATCTAAATTTTCTAAGATACATATAGGTGCTTCTATCTGTAATTGAATACTGTAAAGTCGATTCTTAGATCTTTCAACCTTCATCAACAACTTCTTGCTCTTATCATACAAAGTCAATTTGTTTCCGTCCATGATGACCTTAAAACCTATCTCCGTAAGTTGTCCTAGACTTAGTATGTTGCTCTTGAGGTTTGGTATATAGTATACATCCGATACTATCTTCTGTTCATGGTTTCTACAACCTAACAATATAGACCCTCTACCCATTATCTGTACATACGATCCATCTCCAAAACATACTCATCTTGTTAAGCTTTCGTCAATATCCTTAAAATGACTTTTTATTCCTGTCATATGGTTACTTGCACCATTATCTAAATACCATATGCTCACGTCCGCTGTAGCATATTTTCCTGGTTGAATTTGGCCTTCATTCAACAACACTTCCTCGTGTTTAGTTTCGTGTGTAGTCATTAATAGTGATGGTTCATCGTCCTCTAAGATAAGGTTTGATTGTTCCTGAGTTGCTGATGTTCCTCTACAATCTTTCTTAAGATGTCCAAGTTTCTGACACTTGAAACATCGTACTTTGCTCAAATCCCACTCATTTTTATTCTAGTTTCCTTTGTGATTTGAGTTCCCTCCTTGTGAGTTATTTCTATTTCTGTTATTCTGCCAGTTCCCTCGTGAGAAAATTTTTTTCCTCCACATTTATAAAAACGTTTTCCTTTTCCCGAGTGTTCGCCATGTGCGAATAATAGGTTTTCCTGGCTTTCCACTTGCCCTCCTTTCCGGAGTTTTATCCTTTCCTCAAACGCCTTGAGTTTTCCAGTGATCTCATCTAAAGTGATATCGTCGAGATCACTTGTCTGTTATATGGATGCTACTATCTGAATGAACCTATCTGGTGTGGAATCTAATAGTTTTTGTACTAAAAGTGATTCATCCAAAGTTTTCCCTAATTCTTTTGCCTTCGTAGCGTAGCCGTTTAGTTTAGCCATAAATGCATCAACCGTCTCATCTTCCTTCATTTGAAGTGAGTTAAACCCAATCATCAATGATTGTAACCGTGCTTGCTGCACTTTCTCTTCTCCAACGTGTCTCTTCTTTAACAAATCCCATAATTCCTTGGCCGTGTTACAACCCGCTACTTGTAAAATCACATCTTCGATCAACGCTTGATATAGGAAGGCAGTCGTTGCCTTATCCTTCTTATCATCTACTTGCGTGTCTTCCTTAGGTTCTATTGCTTCCCATAAACCATGTGCATCTAGTATAACCTTAATTTGTATAGCCCAAACTGTGTAGTTTGTGGTTTTCGACTTAGGGCATTGATATTGTGCAATAGGTGTTACGGGTTTTGGTGTAGTTGATGTGTTTGTTTTATCGTCACCGGCCATCTTACAAGTTCTTAATATCTTCACTTGCTAATCTAATTGGAATTATACTTCCTAGTATGGTATCTCTACTAATATGGGAATATATAGTTTTTCGAGAATACTAATAATACGAGATCAATAAATAGTTCTCAGGATTTCCTAATAGTACAAAATAACTATTCTATACTATTCTAATATAATTGAAATCCAGAAAAGTTTAACTTATGTCATCGATATTGTAATGAACACAAATTTATTCCCTTTGTCTCGCGTTAGTAATATCGTTTACCAACGTTTGTTGTTATTCCCAAGTTGGTTCCCTTGCTCTCCTTGCCTCTTTCCAATTCGTATCCTTGGTTCCCTTTTTCTGTTTTCGAATTTATTTGCTTCGAATCAAAAACACCACGGATTCCTTTTCTTTTGTTTCTTTCAAGTTGTGTTTCTTCCCAACGAGTCAAAAGCAGTTTTTTTTCTTTTTTTTTTTTTTTTTTTTTTTTCAAATTCCTTCCTTAAACCAAAACAGAATGCCTCGGCCTCCCTTTTTTGTTGTCAAATTGTTTTTTGTACCAACAAGCCAACCCTAAAAAAAATTACTTTCTTTCTTTTCTTGCTATACCACACTAACACGTTGCCTTCTTTTCCTTGTGTGTTGTTTTGATTTCTTCTTCTACTTCGAAATCAACAAACTTTCCTACACACAAACTTGGTACCAAAACTTGGTAACCCACACTAAAACAAACTAGGTGTTTGTTTCTGCTTTCCGTTGTTGTTGTTGCCTTGTGTTGTCCCGACATTTCTCCACACAAATTTCCTGAGTACTCCTTTCTTCTTCTTTGTTACGTATACGTTCCAATATTTATTTCTACAACAACGTTCCTCGCGTTATAACCCCGCGTATTCCCTACTTTGTGTCTTGTTCTAACTGGTTTCACAAAGTCTTTTTCCCACTCGTTCTATAACCAAACGGAGTGTCCTTTTCCTTGCCTATGTAGCGTTAACAGCCAACACAAAATTACTACTCTTGTTCCACGTTTCCTTGTCTACGTCAAGAGTTTCCTTTCTTCCCTTCGTTGTCACCAACAAAGTTTTGCCCACCAATCTCGTTTGTTGTAAACGTTTGCAACCCCCTACGTAAAATGATTGTGCACTATCCTTTCACGTATTACTTATTCAAATCGTTGTTTCTCTTGGAAGAAAAGAGTAAACAAAACTTGTTCCTGCCGAAAACAAAATGTTTACTGCGTGTACTTCTTTGGTGTTCTCGTTAAAAATTTTGGTATCCAAACGAAGCGTATATCACCACTTGCTCTTGATGCCAATTGTTGTCCCAAATCTAGATCGAAATGTAAGTTGCAAATATGAAATGAATAAGTGTTTCGTCTAACATTTGAATCGTGTACATTACATATGTATATATAAGGTTCCAATCGACACCATGGAACCATTGTGACTTTTCGAACATAACTAACTATAACTAACTTTTGTAACTGCCATGTAACTAACCTTCGGTTACAAACTATCTATCTAACATGTTTGGTCCTTCATGCTTCTTTGTTTACAAATGAAGCAAGGAATCGAGATTATATGTTCACATTCTTGGCTTGTTAACCTGATCAACTTGTTCTCCAAAGCGAGCTAATGACGTGTTTCCATCAACTGCACCATTTGTAGCAGCTAAATAATTGGAAGTTCAACTTGATATCAAATAACATTGCATTTACTACGATTCATAAACTTTCCTAGAAAACAACAAGTCAAAAAGAGATGAAAGCTTACTTTTTTTCAACAGCTGAAATTGTGTTATGTGGCCTTCGGAATCCTCCTTTGAGCGGAAAGGCATGTAGAAGTTTGGTTTTATAGGTTTAGCTAATCTGTGTTCTTTACCTGCAACTTGAGATCAAATAACATTGCATCCACATGTGAAAACTGGCAATTTAGGGAGCCTATTTTAGGTAACCGCATTACGTTAAACTAAATCGAGCTTTTGCCTTTAACACTATTTTTATCAACCATGACTTAATTTTATATCGTCTATTGGTTTTTATGATTTATTTCATTATTGGACGAGTTATCGTGTGAGTTTTAACTCTTTTTGGTAGGCACTATTCGATTCGGCACTAGAAAAGCCTAAAACGAGAAATATTGTAACTTTTAGACGGTAACTCAAAAATTGGCAAATAAATAGTCAAAACTCGTGGAATAAAATAAATAACGATAATAGAAAGTCGAATGAACATCGTGGGACACTCGTAGGACAATATATGAGCTCGGGAATGGGTAAACGGGATAGTTTACGAAAAATAACGGCTTCGGCCCCTCCTCTTTTGCTTAGGCCGGCGCCCCCCTCCCTTCCACCACAATTTTTATTTATTCCTTTTCCCAAGTATTTAAACCCCCTCACCTCCTCATTTTACCTCTTCACTTTCTCTCACTAAAACACACACACACACCTTTCTCTCTCTACACACTCTCTCTCTCCTCAAAATAATTAAAACCCTAACCCTAACCACCCACCACCGCCGCCCCTTTCCTGCCAAATTCCGGCCACCCACCGGCGAGTGGTATCTCACCTCTACCACCATCTTGTAGATCTTTTCATCCTCTTTCTATCCATATATAATACTCTCACTAAAACCTTCATTAACACCTTCAAATCTTAAGATTAAGATTCGTGAAATTAGGGTTTTCATCAAATATTGTAGATCATGCTTGAATAAGGTAAATGGAACATGGGTAACACTTGTTTGAGCTTTAATAAGCCACGTATGGCAATAATATGGTTCGACCATATTATAAAATTTGGGGCATTTGGTTTAAACGTGGGATTAAATCTAATTAACACTTAAATAAACATGTAGCTAGTGTTTTGGAATCATGTGGTGTATCATATTGTTGGGTCTTTGCAATTTAGGTCTAGTTTTATGTTTTTGGTTAGAATAGATGATGGGTTTGATGTTTGGTTGATGATTGGAGGTTGATTGATTGTATTTGGATGTTGTGGTATTGATTTGGGAGGTATTTGGATGTGAGCATGGGGCGTACGAGCCACCACACCCATGTTGGGTTGTGTTTGTGTGGTGTACGTGACCCACATGGACCAAGGGTCCGGGTTGAGTTTTCGTGGTAGCTTGTTGGTTGATATTGTTGGTGTTTGGATGAGACGCGTGGAGCCGAAAAGCTTCTAGAGCTTGTTTGGTTCACGTGGTCTTAACCGTGACCGTGGCATGACCATTAGGGTCATAACATTGGTTTCGGGTATATTTAGTTGGTTGATTGGTTGGCGAGATTGATTGGAGTTGATTTGGGATTGAATTGCGCTATTATGACTTTTAATTTGAACTTGATATATATAATTCTCAACTTTGAGCAACGTCGGTGTTACTTTGACTTTTTAGTCAATAGTTGACCCCGACAACGCCGTAACATGGACTTTAGTATAGTTTGGACTATTGATTGATTAAAAGCCGAGAAGTCATGACTTGTGCTTGTGGACTCGAAACGAATAACGATATGAAACTAATATTGGAATTTGATGAAATATATAGTTATATGAAAATGCTAATAAACTATGAAATATTAATAATAAAAAGACTTTTGCACCAAAAATATCGATAACAAGACTTATCTTGTTATTTACGATTTCAAAAGGAAACTAACAACTAAAAATGGAAATGTTTTATAATAAATAAGTAATTAATGTTTCAAGTACACGTTTATCGAAATATGCCAATTATGGGCATTTAATACTAGTTCAAGTATTTATTTACTTATGTTGTGTGCATGGGTTACGGATAACCTAACATTAATAGTGTTGATCCACGTGGGTAGTGGACTTATTAGGCTGATGAATCTAATAAGAACCCGCTAGGTAAGTTGGGTAACCTTATTAATGGGTGAATTATCCTTATGACTCCTTAGGATGTGACTGATTTATGGGATAATAAGCGACACGAATAAATAATTGAGTTTATCGAGTTGAAGAATTCGATAAGGTCTACTATTTATTCCGAAACTTATTGGACTATGGAGCTTATCGCTTAGATGTCTCATTGTGTTGCATTGAGTCACATATTGGTTGTTTGAGTGCATTTATGGCATCATATTGAGTCGATACACCCACATGAGAATACCAAACACTAGGATTAAATGGTGAAACAAGACATTTTTAGAAATAACAAAATGGAATACATTGGGGTAGATAACGTTGATTTTGGGAAATATATATATTAAAATTGGTTTACATTAATAGGTTGTGCCGAGTCGATAGTTGTTGTGTCATGATTACCTGTTATCTTACGCTAGTGTTTATTAGATGCGTTGCTTGCTTGAGGTGAGTTTCATAGCCCACTTTTATCTACGTTTTTAACTAAATTGGGTTGAGAATCATGCTACTGTTTTTGGACCTTTAAAACTATTTGGATTTGCTTATGTGCTTGACTATTTAGATAGATGTGCGGTAGTTGTTGCCTTAGACTAGGGTACCGTTACCTAGCTAAGAATAGACTTCTACCTTGACCTAGTCCGGGGTTGGCAATTGTTCTAGATTTTGCCACGACAGTGCTGGACTAGAGTCGCTGGGCCTGAGTGATCCTTGGATGCGGGATACGGATTGTGATCCGGGTAGGATCGGTTGGTGATCCGGTTAGGATCGGTTGTGAACGATGTTTATCTATCTTAGGTCTTGCATAGCAAATCAACTCCTACAAGTCCACTATGATTTTATTGAATTTAAACCTATGAACTCACCTGCGTAAGCTGACCTTTTAGCATGTTTTCTCAGGTATTTGATTGATGTTTGGAAAACGTGATCGGTGGAAGCTTGGCAAGAAGGCATGGTTCAAGGATCATATTCGACTCTGATAAATTATGGGGACCTATTTTATTAAATCATGTTTTGGGCCTAATATTTATAATTTTGGATTAATGTTTTAAATATTTAAATTTGGGATTGGTTTTGAATGAAAATGACTATCTTGTTTGCTATACTTGTGTGAGATACCAATCCAATCGTAACGCCCCGAAAACTTGATTAAGTCTTCCGCTGTACCGAGATTTGGGGGTGTTACAGCACACCAAGTCAGCGATTAATAATCTTAAAAACGTGTAACCGCTAAAAATCATTATCATCAGTAATGATTATTATAAACATATAGCCGCATCCACTATATAAATACACACAAACCATTTCATATCTCTCTTACACATATCTAAAACATCGGCAATAAGGCCGAGTGTACCCACCGCACTTAAAATATAGTCATAGGGTACCCGCCACTGCATTGCGCGGGTACCTTGCTAGTTGAAAAGTAATACTAAATATTAAATCAATTCAAAGAAGAAAGCTTACTTAGGTCCAGTGCCTGGGATTGTGTTTTTTGGATTTCAGAATCCTCCTTTGAGCTGAAAATCGTATTGAAGTTCAGTTTTAAAGGTTTAGCTGTTGGTTTTCCACTCAGTGCAACTGTAAATCAAATAACATTGAATTTGAAGCAAATCATCAGTTAATACTTAGATGTACTAGAAAATATTAAAGCCATTTAGTTACGGGAGCTTACTTATGCTCAAAGCCTGGGATTGTGCTTCGTGGCCTTCGGAATCCTCCTGTGAGCTGAAAATCGTGTTGAAGTTTGGTTTAACGTATTTAGCTTATATGTTTCCTGTAACAACCACTTGAAATCATATAACATTGAAACTGAAACCAGTCGTCAGTAAATACTTTAGAGTACAAGACAACGTTGAAAGCCATTTGAGTGGTCAAACTTTCCTAGAAATGCCTTGTTCGGAATAATACTAATAGTTACCAATGATAGTCTTGTGGAAGACACTACTAAAGATTACACTAGCAGTGGAAACTAATTACCACTGCCAGCACATTATTACCACTGCTATTAGGATAATTGTTATGTATCCGTGTATAGATAAGTATAGAAAAGATCTTGTGTATATTCTATATTGTTAGCATTCTACTTATCTTGTAAAGGACTCCTTGTGCTATAAAAGGAGATCCTAGGTCATTGTTTAGAGAATGAATTACTCACGTAAGCTTCAAGGTGTAACCCTAGTGATAAGCAAGATCACTCGTATTATTTCTTAATAATATTGGAGCTTTGTGTTAAATTGTTCTTACTTACATTACATCACATAATCCATCTTCTAAGTATTACTAAGTATATTTCGCGTGCTTATTAATATAATTCAAAATATCACTAACACAAGGTGTGTGTTTAGATCCATAAAGTGGTATTAGAGCCAGGTTCTGATATTTTGATTTAGAAGATTCAAGGAATAAGCTTAACCTACTCACTCAAATCAATGGAGATGGAAAACAACCAGCCCAACTCTGCTCCAAGGCTTCCTAAGCTCAAACTTAATGAGTTTGAGATGTGGAGGATAATGATTGAGCAATACTTTCTCATACAAGACTATGCTCTAATGGGAGATCATCTTAACGGTGATTCCTTCAAGTGCATTCTAAGACTGAGAAAGTTAGTGACACGAAGTGGTAACAATTTACGTACACGAGACTAATGATGAAAGAGCAAAGAAGAAGAATGACCTGAAGGCTAGAAGTTTGTTACTAATGACTCTTCCTAAAGACCAGATCATTGCTTTCAGCAAGTACAAGACATCAAAAGAACTTTTTGAAGAGATCTGCTCAGTGTTTGGTGGCAATGATGATACAAAGAAGACACAAAAGACATTGTTGAAGCAAAGTTATGAAAACTTCTCTGCTTCAAGCAATGACTCTCTTGACATCATCTTCACCAAACTCCAAAAGATTGTCACACAACTGACTGTGTTTGGCATTGAGGTAGAAAAGGAAGACCTCAATTTGAAGTTTGTAAGAAGTTTTCCTTCTGAGTTTCATACAAATGTTACAGATCTGGGAAAATAAACCAGATATTGAAACTATGAAGCTCAATGATCTTTACAACAACTTCAAACTTATTGAACAAAGATTGAAGAAGGCTGTGAAACTTGGTACAAGCTCAAGCAGCTTGGCATTGTTGTCAACCTCTAGAGCGAGTGATGATTACGAAGATGACAATGATGATGATTTTGCCACTGCTGGTTCTACAGTTTCCATTGGTAATGCTAGTGTTACCACTGTAGGTTCAAAGAAGAAGGTTGCTGGTATTGGATATCCTATCTTTTATGCTTTTATCTCCACACAAGTTAATGGCTCTATTTTAACTCATGAAGACATAGAGAAAATTGATGAAGATGACTTGGAGGAGATGGACATAAAATGGCAGATAGCTCTTCTTAGCATGAGGGCTAGGAAATTCTACAAGAAGACTGGCAAGCCAATTCATATCAATGGTGGTGAAACTGCAGGGTTCGACAAAAAGAAAGTAGAGTGTTTCAATTGTCACAAGTTGGGGAATTTTGCTAGAGAATGCAGAAGACCAAGGAACCAGGACAAAAGTTCTACTTGGTACAAGCAAAAGAAAGAACCAATTGTGGAAGAACCAAACGCAATGTTGGCTATTGATGGTGTAAGCTATGATTGGAGTTTCATGGCTGATGGATAAGAGGAACAACCTTCAAATGCTGCTCTTGTGTCTACAGAACATGATCTCATGGATTTCTCTGACTCTGAGGTACAAAACTTTGAAATTTGTTCTAAAACATGTAGGGCTTCTAAAGAATGTGAAAGGCTTAAGGAATTATTTGACAACCAAAGAACAGAGTTGTATGCTGCTAATTATACTGTGTCAAACCTTAGAAGAGGCATATCTATTTTAGAGAAACAACTAGAGCATTATAGAGCAAATGAGTCAAAATATAATGATGCTATGATTATTCTAAGAAGAGAGATAGATCATAAGGCAAAGATGAATGAGGCATTAAAAGAAGAGTTTGAAAAACTTAAAAAGATAAATGAGAATGTCAATTTAACTGTAGACACCTGTTACTATCAGTCTAAGTGAATTGATAAAATTTGGAATGCTCAAATTACTAGTAAAGTTAAGTCTGGTATGGGATACAACACTACTCCTCCACCACTAAGGGGTGTTCCATCACCTCCTGGCATAGATTTAGCTCATACAGGTCTAGAGGAATTTCAGGATCTGAATCTTGAATATGGTCCTCCCAGATTTGTGAAAAGTGGAGAAGAGGTTAAGCATGAAACTAATGTTTTTGAATGTGCTAGTGACTCATCAGTTGTAGATCAGAATGTTAAAAAGAATGTAGAGGCTTCTATCCCAAAAGTTGTTAATACTATTATAGAGGAACCTAGGAAACAAGTTAATAAGCCTAGATCAACTGTAAGGTATGCTGAGATGTATAGAAACAAGTCATCAACTCCTAGGGGTAACCAGAGGATTTGGAATCATGTCAAATCTCAACAACTAGGTAGTGATTTTGTGATGTACAATAAAGCATGTTATATCTGTGGTAGCTTTAATCATTTACATGCTAATTGTGACTATCATGTTGGGAGAAGGGAAGTCCATGGGAATAAAAGAGTAGAATCAAACAGATTTCAAAATAATGTACACCCTAATTCACACAGCAAAATGATCCCAAGAGCAGTTCAACTAAGAAGTTGTCTTAAAACTTTTGCCACCGCTAAAACTGTTAACACCGCTTACCCTAAATCACCTGTTACAAGTGCAAAATCTAAAAAAACTTTTGTATAATCTGCACAAACAGGGAAAAGGTCTTTTTCTGATAAAAGGGTTAACTATAACCAACAGTGGGTACCAAAATCTAAACCAGTAGTTACCACTGCTCAATCAAAAGTTCCCACTGCAAGGGTTGCAAACAAGACCAGGGGTAACATGGGAAATGCTGTGAAGGCCTCATCACGTTGGGAATGGAAACCTAAAGGAATAACCTCAACAACCAATCCCAATGGTGTATTAATGACCTTTGATAGATATAACTATATTGATACACGAGGCAGATCCAAGTCAATCATGGCTTGGGTCCCCAAAGGAAACTAACTCCTCTCTTTTATGTGCAGGAACATCCAAGGACAAAGAAATCAGATCAAGGCTACACAGATAGTGGATGTTCAAGGCACATGACTGGCAACAAGTCCTATATCTCAGATTTTGAACATTATAATGGACAGTATGTCAGCTTTGGAGGTGAAGTTAATGGAAAAGTTACTAGTTAAGGGGTCATCACAACTGGTAATCAACACAAAGCCTTTTGTTAGGAATTGGAAATTCCATGTTAAAGTGTCGGTCACCCCAATTATGGTCTAGCATATGTTAGCTCGTATACGTGTCATTATTTACGTTATTTAGTAGTTAACTAGTTAGTTTGTAGCGTAGTTTAGTTTAGTGTAACACCGTGGAGGAAGGACGGGTCTTTACCCACTGTATGCCTGATCCACAGTCCAATAGGATGACGTATTCATTGTAACTATAAATACCCCTTCCATCCTTGGAAGGGGTGGTGCTTCTCAATCTAACATTTCATAATTTGTTAAGCAAGTCTCTAACTAGAACACCCGCTCACTCTTTCTCTCTCTAAAACATGGCTTTCTTGTATCACCACCATCCTAGACCACCCGAATCATCAAACACAATAATATTTAAGATCCAAAAATTGGTACCAGAGCCATGGTTATTGTGTTTTGATGATTTATTGTGGGTTGAATCGTGTTTGTGACTGTTTTTTTTGCACTATTTTGTTGGTCAGAATTTTTCCGTCTATTATTTTGGTCCTAAACAGTTTTTAACAGTTTTGATGTATCTTTATTTGGTCTAATACTAAAAGTCTTTTGGGTCATTCAAAGCTTATCATCTGTTTTGGTGTCCATTTTTGTTGGTCCAAACAGCAGTAAAATACGTGACTTTTTGTTACCAAATATGTGTTCTATCATGAGGTCAAACCATCAGATTTGTGAAGTCAAACTGGGTCAAAAAGAAGAGTTATTTATGCAGTTTTTCTGGGTCATTCTTCATAGCGAGTTGTTTTGTTTCTTCATAGCGAGTTGACAAAATGCTTTTGAGCTTTTGTCTTTTTCTGTAGCGACTAACCTGTAAAGCAACTTATATTGGTAGCGAGTTATAATGTTTAGCGACTTGTGGTTATTTGACTATTGAGTCAAGTAAATGTTATAGCGACTTGTCATGAAGTTGCTATAGTGACTTGTGTGTTGATATTAAAAATGTTAGCGACTTGACTCTTAAAAACAGAAGGGACTTATGTTTATAAGTTAGCGAGTTGTATTTTGAAGATGTAGCTACTTGACTCATGGTAGCGACTTGACTGATTTCAACTAGCGACTTGTCTGATAAGAATAAAACAACAGAAAGGAAGAAGAAGAGTTTGACCATGACCTCACAACCTTAACATCAAAACAGATTTGAACATAAACCACAAAACCATATACCAGAACTCAAACAACTCGACCTCAGTTTCAAAACATCATCGGTACAACATCAATTGAAACTGAAAAAGACCATGAACAAGGTTCAATCTCAGCCTCATCAACTCTAATCCATATCAAAACATCAACAAAAAAATTATTCCAGTTCTAAGACTCGAAACATATCCAAGACTCGATACATAAATGACAAATTGATCACAGATTTCTCTTTAGTCATTATCTACACTTCGTTTAAAGTCAAAAGCAACAAGATACTATCATCATTAATCATTGTTGAAGCATCACTTCTTGATTTAATGTTCGAATCTTAAAGAGTGAACAAAACCAAAAGGTTTCATTCAAGCTTTCATTCGTTAATTACAAAAACGAAAATCAATATGTTTAAAACCTACCCGTATATTAGGATGCTCTTCAATCTCACCATCCTTGTGGCATAGATAACATGTCCAAACCATCCCTGTGGTTCTCACTCCCTCAAGCCATCCCTGTGGCGAGGTAAAGATGAGATGTAGCTTGGATCGTTCTAATGATTTGATGGGTTTTAATCAAGATAAGCCTTGGATGAGATGTGATATGCATAACGTTTTTTTCTTGTGTGGCTGTGTTGTGTATACTGAAGAAAGTGGAGAGGCAGATTTTAAGAGTAATTTTAGGTTTGATGTAATTTAGTGTGAATACTGATAAGGGGGCAGACAAAACTATGAGAGAGATTAGGGTTACCTATTTTTAGGTTTATGAGTGCTTCTCTTCTTATATACCCGATAATTAAGGTAACGTTTGAATAATGGATCGGATTTGATTTCATGGGCCTAGTAACAAAAATGTTTGATGGGATTTATAAACGGACCTAGCAACGCATGGTGAGGTGTGAATTTGTATCACAGTTGTAATAAATTTTCTTAACCGGATTTAGATTTGAGGATAATCTTGTAATGGAATGTCTTTCTTAATGTGCTACCCAAAATGCATAAATGATATAGGATTGGGCCGAATTTAATATAAAATCTGATATTATATATCTTGAGAAGTTAGCATGTTGGACATGGGCCGTGAGCAAGAATGTTGATTGACCGGAAAAGTAAATTGGATTATTAGACATTGGGCTTGTTGATATTATGATGGACCAGGTCACTTTGTGCGATATTGAATGGATTGAAGATAATTTTTGCAATATTGGGCTCAAAGTTGTGATTGGGCTTCAACAATAATAGATCGTATATATGAGCTTTGATCTTATGAGTGTTGGATTTTATGTGAGTTGAGGATGTGATTTGTTAATGTGATTTGATGTGATGATGAGTTTCGTTGTTGTGGTGTGCGGGTTGATACTTTGGTGCATGCATTTTCACGAAGGATACAGTGTTGTGGCTTGAATTAATGATTGAACAAAGTTGACTTCGGGGTTGTTTGTTCGGTATTTCTCATTTGGATTTGAAGTGACGTTTTCCGGGCGCGTTTACTTATTTTTGTCTTCTTTCTTTCTACCCTTCCGCGAAGATGACTTGTTTGGGCATTTATTGAGTGTGATAAAGACTTGGCTATTTAGTTACGGTTGTGATTCTTTCTCGCTTTACCCACAACATAGCTATCACTTCGGTGTCTCACGCAGGTGAGGATATGTCAAGAGGTTTGGTACATTGGGTACACCGTTTCTTTTTCACGAGGATTAGTACAAGTTTAAGTAACAAATCTAGGGAATTTCACTTCATGATCAAGTTTGGCATATCGGGTTTACTTCACCATGTTGTCACTACAATAGCCGACAAAATGCGTGATTGATGTGCTTTCCAAAGTGTTTATTGGATGGTTGATGATAATGTTGATGATGGAGAATGAACCGCTGATGAACCGCTGCATGTTCTCCTAAAACAGAAATTCACCAAAACCAAAGTTGTCATAAAACATTCAAGCAGACATTGTTTACGGTTTTGTCTTAATTTTGTAAAATCCCGCGAAAGAACCTATTTCTTGGTTTAAATCATAGACTTGTAAAATCCCGTAACAATGGAAACATCCTGGTAAAAGTAACGTGCATTTCCGGATCTATCTTACGGTTTATTCTTGGTTTTGTAAAATCCCGCAAAAGAAACTATTTCTCGGTTTAAACCATAGAATTATAAAATCCAGTAATGATGGAACCATCCTGGAGAAAGGGAAAGTGTAATTCTGGATATTATGTGATGTTGGTGCTACGGTTTCTACTTCGAAGAAGGGATAAAAGGGTGTACTTCATGAATTGGATGTGTGTTTGGATATTCGTCATGACAGTTTGGCTATTACATGGTTTTACGGGATATGCTCATTTAACCATGGTTGGGATGAAAACCATTATCATAGTTCACTTAAAACGTCAAAGGAGGCTAGATTTGAGCTTTTAACCAGAAGATGTGACAACGGCGTTAATTCAGTATTATTTATTTGAGGTTGAAGTGAAATATCATGGGCGAGTGTACTTAGTATCTGAAGGTATCGGGGATGGTTGGATGAAGATTCTTCGAGATCCTTGTTCGAGCTTATTATCAAAAATGAAGACTTGGAAATCTAGTTATTGTTGGGTGACTTTTTCCTTTTCTTTTACCACTTGGGGGAATTGGGATCTTACCACCACAAAATAACTATCACTTTAAGGAGTTACGTTGTAGTGCTCAGTGTCACATTCAATTGTGGATTTTCAAGAGGTGATGTACGTCTTATACTTGATGGTTGGTTGTTTGAAGAGTATAGAGTACATAGAGAGTACTTAGAGATGCTAATGGAAATCGGCACCGCTCTTTGTTACATATGTGCAAGTTTAAGTCGCGAGTTCGGGTTAGTTTACTTCAGGGTCAAATTTATCATATTGGGTTCTCTCCATCAGTTGTCACTACAATGAGCCTACTGAATGATAATGGGGTTGATTACATGTTTGCCAAGAGTAGATAAAAAGAGAGAGATTTATGACGTATGAACACAACAGTTCATGCCTCGTACTCTAAAGAAAAGAAAAGTGCACGTTTCAGTGCGCTTTATCTTGGAAAGAAGAAATCTTCTTATGACGTTTGAACACAACAGTTCAAGCCTCGTTCCTTAAAGAAAAGAAAAGTGTACGTGTCCGTGCGCTTTATCTTCTGAAGAAGAGAAATCTTCTCTATTATGACCATTCTCATCAACATGCTTCATGCTTTTTCCATGTTCTTTCGATTATCAAGTGAACCGGGCTACCGTTGATTGTTTTCTTATTCCACTTGCTCAACTATAATGACGATGGCGACATCCTGTGCTAATTTTGCGGGGGAGAAGTGTGAATAGACTACATTGTTGATGATTTTCACTTATTCAATCAAGAATGGCAACTCCGTATGCAATTCTTGAGGGGGAGAAGAAGTATGAATCTACTGCATGTTGTGTTATATGAGAATAAATGGTTAAACGGCTCCAAACTCATGTAAGAACCAAGCTTCTTCTTAATCAGGTTATCTTCACATGGAGTTTCTTCTATGAGCCATTGGTTGACATCTTCACATGGACTAATGAGTTTAACGACAAAGTGCTTCCAGTTAATGCTTTACGTACACATCGTCATGATGATTCCGGGCAACCTTTTGTTCTTGTTTCATGTGATTGTTTGTTTGGTGTTACCATTTTAAGTGTTCATTGCGGGCTGATTGCTGATTTCCTTGATGAACATCTTTCTGTTCTTGTTTGATTGGGAGGGATTTTAGTTAAGGGGATTTGCAAGATGTAAGTTAATTGGGATGCTTTTTGGTGTGATGAAGATGTTAACTATCTATTCCCCAACTAGACAATCTTGAAGAAGGTCGAGTCTACAGTCGGTTCTACATTTTTCTGATACATGTTAGAAGACTAAAGACAAGTTGCATTTAACGATCTAAAGACTTCTTCTTATTCAAGGTATTTATCAAACAGATTTTCGGTTTAGGGGAGAGCACTAATTGGGGGAGGGTGATGTGTCTGATTTAATCCCCAATTAGATTTGCTCACATCGATTCTTCAGCAAGTTGATTCTCACAAAGATTAAAAGTGGTCTTCTCAAAATGATTTCAAGTATTTAGGCTTATAATATGTTGCTGATTCTGAAGTGTCAAAACCAGCAAGGGGGAAGGAGACATCTAAACGCGACTAAACTTGATGAACTTAATTCTTCTAAGTTATTGAAGATATCCCGGGAAGACGAATGTCATGACCACAGAGAAACTCAAGGTTTTACTCATCAAGGCTTTTAGTGTTATTATTCCAACTACGTGGGGGAAGTGATGTTAGAGAAAGTTTCTGAAGATAAAAGAGGTACACAAGTATGACATATTCAGGGGAGATTAATGTATAACATAAGGGAGGTGTTATCAGTTATTCTTTCGGTAGGAATGTGTGTACCTCGGGTTCATGAGCTTCATACACGATCATCAGGGACGAAAGATGTGAACATTGGGGAGGTGATTTTCATTACCCTCATGATGTATATTCGGGAGAGTTCTTGGATATTGGTGTACTTTGGGTTCTTGAGCTTCATACACGATCATCAAGGAAGAAAGCCATTGTTTACCACAAACATTGGGGAGGTGTTTTCTTTACGGGCATGATGTGTATTCGGGAGAGTTCTTGAGCATTATTCAAAGAGACTGACTGCATCAATTCAACTACTTGGGGGAACTGTTCTCTTGACACCTTTTGGAATGGATCGCTTCAGACTTGATGGAAAAGAAATTTGAGAAGAGGTATTCTAATGTGGGATGATACGTTGTTGTTCTTCTTTTTGATGATATAACCCTGACGGAGATTCTCGATTATCTTTCTTAAAAGGATCGTGAATTTATGACAATGGTGTGCTTCTCAGGCACTGGCTAAGGCAAGCTTGAAATAGAGCTTCGAATCTGCTCATCTAATGGATTTTCGGTTTGGGGAAGCGCCAAGTCTCTCTTTCTCAAAGGCTCATGTTCTATCTTCTATTCGGAGCCTGGAAGCTTTGGTGGTGGAAGATTAAGAGATGACAATTCTATCTTCTATGACGTTCGTCGATATCCTTATCTCGGTACTCGTATCATCATATTCTTAAACTATATCATCTTCTCTATCTCAGTAAATATTTATCAAAAAGAAAATACAAAAATATAAAACCAGCAAAACAAAATAGAAAAATATAAAATCAACAAAAAGCCATAAAAATCAGAAAATTTGAAAAAGACCAAAAATATTGTTTTTCTAAGACATGTCTTCTGGTATCGATAACATCTACGGTCTTAGAAATGTCATTCAATAATGGCACGGGACCATAGATGAAGTTCGAGCAGAAGGTGTAAATATTCTTTTCCAAAACATGTCTAAAAATATGGCTTACAGTTATTTCAGACTGTAACCCGGGCTTCAAATGATGGCTTACATTTATTTCAGACTGTAACCCGGGCTTCAAAACTATGGCTTGCAGTTACTTCAGACTGTAACTCACTCTTCAAAACCATGGTTTGCTATTATTTCATATAGCAACCCGCTATTCAAAGAAGGAAAGTGCTACGCTTAAACCAATTTTCAAATATTTCGTGAACTTATCCTAAAACAAAATGAGGAAGGTATGTCGAAGGACTACTATTCCTACTCAAATATTTTTCCTTCTAAAAATTCTTCAGAAAAATATTTGTTTTAACAAAATAGTGGTAAATGAGTTGCTTGAAAATCAATCAGATTCAGAGTTTTCGTAAAAATTGAAAACTCAATCAATGACTTCAGCGCTTTTAAACTTTTCAGAAAATGAGTCATTGATTGCGGGGGAGAATGTTTTCAAATCTATATCATCTAACGGGCTTTCTTAATTATCCTAAATGCTTAAACTGAAAAATGATGTTAACCTACGTTGAAGGACTAGGTGCCTAGGATATGATTGTTAGGTTTAGATGATTAGAGATTGATGAACACATTATTCCCATACCTTTTATGATCTGATTGATATGTTGAATTGACTTTTATTATTCGATTGCTGTTTGGGTGATGTCGACCAACATATATATATGTATGTGTGTTCACTAACGTATGCAGGTATATTGGTATATAAGAATGTTCCCGATCCGGATCCCACAATTGAAGATGAATGGATGCCGAAAGGAAAGGGTAACTATATCTTGGGTTGACAAATGAAGAAACGGAGCTTAATTGGACTTCTATGGAGAGTTGGCATGGAAAATTGCAACGTAAGAGGTCTCTGCATCGGCCAGATGGTTTTCTTCATCGAAATATGTAACGTAGAAGTCTCACTTGCCGAGATGGTTTTCTTCAAACCTCCAAAGCAACAACAACAAAAGAAGCACAACCACCTAACGTATCTTTGTGCAGGATAATTGTGATGATACCATTTTTTAAACAATTTTTAAATAATATTGTTTTGAAAAATGGAAAAATATTGGTTTTGAAAATAAATTGGACTTAATTTTGGAAATCACCGGACTTCATTTTATCAAAACTTAAGTCACTCAATCATCGACTACGGTCATCGATTGTGGGGGAGAGTGATTTAAAATAAAATATTTTCAAACAATATTTCATCAATCAAGTCCGTTTGTACAAATAAGTGGTGATCTAAAGATTTAATGTTATGTCATGGTATAATTTTCTTTGAAACCCAAAGATCTTTCAAAATGAAATTTTTTCTGTTCTTGTTTGATTGTGAAATTATTTTATTTTACTTAAAGATATTTTAAAAACTATCATACCTGACACTAACAATCTTTAATGTCTATAATTGGTCCTCATCAGTCAATTTCAAAAATTAAATCTTGCCACGTCTTTCCCCCAAAATCTTTTAAATGATTTAAATCAATTGGGATCACAAATCTCAAAAGGTTTGAAATTTTTGATCGGGGGAGAGTTCGTGATTTAAATCTCAAATCTGTTTTAATGGAATCGGTTTTAGTCCTCTATAGGCACTCCTGCCTCCATGTGCCAAACGATTTCAAATACACAATGCACATGTTGAGGAGGAGCATTTAACCAAAAACCAGAAGAGTATTTAAACAAGGCCACATATTCTCCCATGTTTTATAAACCATATTAAATCACTTGGGATCCAAAATCTCAAAGGGTTTGATATTTTTGATCTGGGGAGAATTTGTGATTTAATTATGAAATCTGATAAAAGATGATCATTTGACTCAAAGTGCAAGCTGCTCTCTCATATGTGCTAAACGCTTTCGTATCTCGAAGCACATATTGAGGGGGGGCATTTCAAAAGAAAACAAACTTTCAAGGTACAAAGATTTCTATGTTTCAACATAAGTACCTTGATTGATTTTCTAATGGTTTCCTAATGGCTATTGTAATTGTGGATGTACTTCAAAAGTACTCTTGCCTCTATGTAATAAAATGATTAAATGATTTCAAATATCATATGCACATATTGAGGGGGAGAATTTACCAAAGAAAATCAAATGGCTTTTTCTACGGAAATTGTGATCAAGAAATTATTTCAAAGAACTCTTGCCTCCATGTGATAAACAATTTCAAGATCATATGCACATGTTGAGGGGGAGCATTTCTAAATGATCAAAACTATTAAGGTACAAAATGCTTTGATCTTGTATCACAAGTACCTTGATTGATTTTTCCAAATGATTTTTCAATTGGTTTTAAGGAAGAATGAACAATACCAAAAGACCTGACCAATTTACTTTATGCATGGTGTTATAAGGATGGTTAGGTTAGGTATTCATTCCCACGATCCCGCCAGAGCCGGAGGGATCTACCCAGGGACAATCCACTAGATAGTGTAGAGTCCTTAGGTATAATGAAAAAAGGAGAAAAATGAGAATATGGGAAGAGTGCCGACTGAGACAGAGCTAGAACTGGAATAAACCCAACAAGGTTCTAGTAATGAAGTTTCGATAAGCACTGAAGGGGTTGAAGAATGAAAAAGAAATGAATGAGAAAAGGGTGAAAAGAAATAGCCCTCCAATAATTCAACCTTAGGGAAGTAACCGGGTTCAATACATATGCTACTGGTGTTTACTAAGGTAACACCGGTATTGAAGACAAGACGTCATGGACCCAGTGACACAGTGCACTAAACTTCCCAAGCTACTCAAGTTCCTCTTAAAAGGACTTGTTTCATTCTCACGGGGAACCTACATAATCTATCGACTTTCTCGTAGATATTGTTGATATTGAAGAAGGAGACCCTCTCCCTAGTCTCCGGCATAGGAACCAAATGTGCACTATTGAGTCTAGTGCCAAGAGATCATTCACAATATCTCATTAGGACACAAAATTAATGAAGACTTGCTGTTTCGCACAATGTGGAAAGTAAGAAAATATTAAGAGTCCTACGCATTATCCTTGTGGTATTGCCAGAACATCCGAGTGATATGTAAAAAGTATTCACGATGAAGATGGAAATCCTTCTAGAGCCAACATCAAACAAGCTCTTGGTGGGCGACATGTGAGATCTTTCATAAGATCAAGCTTGTGACAACTGGATAGAAACGATGGGGCGATTCACTCTTGAATCAACCTTGGTCCAGGAAATGAATTGACGAATACTTTTGGAAAAACCGTTCGATGTGCAAACCTTCTTTTCTCTAGCACGTCGAATGTGTATTCATATTTCAAACTCAAAAAGTATCTCTGATTGAAAAATACTTTTGGAAAAACTGTTCGATGTGTAAAATTCTTCTTTTCTCTAGCACATCGAATGTGTACTCATTTTATAATACAAAAAGTATTTTGATTGAAAATTGATCTTTCTCATAAAACCTTCGTCGTATTGCAAAACTCTTTCCTCAAGCAATACACGATTGTTTTTCAAATAAATTTTTCATCAATCAGTGAATCTTAATTCGCTGGTTCACTCACTTCGTGTTGTCTTCTTTGAGACGTTGTGGTTTGAGAACGGCTAGAACAGCTGCGAAACCCTGTAAAGGAGATTCTTTGGAATCCTACCTGATCACAGGCAATACTTGTACTGATCAACGGGGAACCGTGGGTCGTGTACCTCAATTCAACGAAAGTGATCAAAGACACTTTCGTGTGTTTTATTGCTAACTGTTGTTTGCAGAAACATTTGGACGGTTGCGGTGATCGAATTGAGAAGTCAATCCAAAGCCGAATGCTCACATCCACACTTAATCGAAGAAATCATGACCGGTGCATATCTATATAACACGGTTCGATATTTTTATACTATGCTTTCGCTACGCGCGAAATATCATGAACCAGTAAAGCTTCCGCTACTCTGATGAAAAGATGTCATGATCCAAAGGTGTGAGCATGTCGGTCCGAAAGTCACAACTTCACATGATGGCAACACAATAAAGGGTAATCCTGAGATTTACTGTGGTTGATGATCTCAATTAAAGCTCGAAGATCATCAAAGATGTGGATCAGTTAAAGGCCTCCACTGAAAGGACAAAATCATCGGACCATGAGAAGTTGCACTACTTAAGCACAAAGATTGCGGAATTTGAAGAATTGAAGTCTACGAGCTCGAGAACTAAAGACATAGAAAGAATGCTAGGATGCAAAATGTATTTCATGGGGTGACCTCCCTTAGGGGGAGATTGTTAGGAATTGGAAATTCCATGTTAAAGTGTCGGTCACCCCAATTATGGTCTAGCATATGTTAGCTCGTAGACGTGTCGTTATTTACGTTATTTAGTAGTTAATTAGTTAGTTTGTAGCGTAGTTTAGTTTAGTGTAACACCGTGGATGAAGGACGGGTCTTTACCCACTGTATGCCTGATCCACAGTCCGATAGGAGGACGTATTCATTGTAACTACAAATACCCCCTTCCATCCATGGAAGGGGTGGTGCTTCTCAATCTAACATTTCATAATTTGTTAAGCAAGTCTCTAACTAGAACGCCCTCTCACTCTTTCTCTCTCTAAAACAAGGCTTTCTTGTATCACCACCATCCTAGACCACCCGAATCATCAAACACAATAATATTTAAGATCCAACACCTTTTGCAGATAAAAGAAGTAAATCAAAACCAGTATGATGCAAGGAACTTAAAGCAAAAGACATGGATTTTTATTATTATTAAACAAATCTGCACACGGAGTGCAGAGGGTATGTTAGGTCACTAGTTTTACAACACAAGCTTACAAGAAAGAGATAGAGGCGGTTGAACAATAAACCAAACAAACACACACGATATGCTTATGACCGGTTATGCGTAAGATGTGAATGAAAGGAATAGATTGAACAACCAACCCTCAAGTGAGGGTTATTACATAGTATTTATAGGAGGGAAGCTAGGGCAACACTCCTAGTCCCTTCCTTTCTCCTATGGGCTTGGGCCTAAGCTCATGGGCCTCCTACATAAGCTTAAGGCTTGTAACGCCCCGACCCGACAAGGGTAAAGGAATCACAAATAATGGTGTCATATCAAAGCAAACATAAATATCCAAAAGAAGTCTTAACATAAATGCTGAAATAATTCAAGTCAACATGACTTCAATACATAGGTCCCAATGGAAGATAGATTCCAACAGAAATAATCGAAATAGTAAAGTCTTAAATGGCATCATAAGATCAAAGCTAAATGTCTCTAAGGTAAGTCCACTGATGCACCCATCCCAAAACAAAACCCAGCTCCATTGCTTAGATACCGCGCGAAGAAAAGAAATGCGGCTGAGCTTCAAAAGCTCAGTGAACATATATAAAAGCAAAGCAAATACGAAACGATATCGAATACAAAATATAGTGAACGAACGATAGCAAAACCATAATCATTTTCAGAGTATAAATCAGAATTATCGAATAAGGTTTATAGTTAACTACCACGAGCCCAGAAACATATATCGGATCATAATCATATTCACATAAGGCAACATTTGTAGGGAGACCTACCGAGTTATGAAGGGCGTGCATGCACGCAGCATCAATCATCAGATAACAGATAACATATAACATATAACGATAACTGATCTAGGATGCATCCATACCCCAATGCAGACGGATATTGGCCATAACATATAATTGAGCTCATAACGTATAATGATAAGGGCGGCGAACATCACTCTACTGCCCTAGAGTCATGTCGAGGTGCATCATGACACGGACATGGAACCCCCATGACTAGTGAAATATTTGGCTCGGGTGTCTAACTATCTTAGGTCAAGTCGAATGTCAAAACCATTACAGATCATACTTTATCATAAGGTTAATCATATTTCCAAAATCAGAGTTTTTCATATCATATAGTTCAAAATCGATGTTTCATAATTCGAAATCGAAGTTTCAAATAAGCAACAGCTCAAACAAACAGAATGGGGTTCATAGCAAAGGCTTAGGAAACCCTAATATAAAAGCTAACGAAAAGAAAACGTTATAAGAAACCTTTACTGAAAAGGTCAGAATATCTGTACCTTATTCCAAAGCGAATGACCAAAAAGCAAAAATGCGGAAAGCAAAGGATTACTCCTTCTTCACAGAACCTATACAAATTAAATACCACGTATTACTTTTAAGTCTGATGAATTAGGTAACACTCCATGAGAATTAGATTACTCGTTTTTAGACGGCTTTCCATTTTTAGCAGGTTTCCACCTTTTAGTAATCTTTCCATTTTAAGTACTTTCTATTTTAGTAAGTTTAGTCATTTATGATGTAATAAATATTATATTAGATTAACATGATTAAAATGATGATTATTATAGTTTAGGTTATTTATTACAAGTTACAATAGTTTAGGGTCGAAAGTGTAGATATCACAAGTTTACTCTTTTTACAAGTTTAGTCCATGCATTTACTAAATTAACAAGCCAACCTTCTAGTTTCGTTATTTACAAGACAAACCTTACATCTTTCATTAATTGCAATCCAACCTTTAACCTTTATTAATTCCAAAACCTTTTTACACTCTAAACCAAGTCGACCATTTTAAAATCCATACGACACAAACAAAGGACAACACGTGACTCTTTTGGAAACGTTATCGATACT
Source organism: Chrysanthemum makinoi (assembly GCA_910596185.1). NCBI lineage: Eukaryota > Viridiplantae > Streptophyta > Magnoliopsida > Asterales > Asteraceae > Chrysanthemum > Chrysanthemum makinoi. The sequence goes on along the minus strand of OU343224.1, from coordinate 109,977,543 downwards.
AGACGTAACTCAAGACACTCCATTTTAACCTGTTACAACTTAATATACATGCATGTGGTTGATTTCATATACTATCCTATCTATTATTTGTGATGATAAAACATATAAATATTGCATGTATTCAACTTGTTACCCAGACGTAATTTAAGAAATAGCAGCTAATCACTTATGTGGTCGTGTACATGCATATCGAAATAGGTTCACAACAGATTTAAGCATGGGTCAATTTACATGTATACTATTCGATATATACATATGGCTTTAGTATGATTTTATGAGACTATGATACTTATTATTTTATGTGTGGTTGTATTAGATGTATGCATGCATGCTTGTTAGATTCAAATCAAATTCATAGGTCAAAACAGAGTTATACTTGGTTCGAAATATATGGATTCAAAACAGAATGAAACATGGGTTGACTAACACGATTTCATGTGACCGAACTAGCATCGATATGAAAATAAATAAACGTGAATTATAGCATGCATGAGAGGGTTGAATACGTGTTCAAATAAATCAAGAATCTGGTCTAAGCATTCGGTTTATTGTGTCTAAACATGGGTCGAATTACATGTTCATTCCCTTCAATAATTTAAGTGATTTAACTCATGTTTTCATGTGGTCATTTAGCTTCATACGAGAATAATTAAAGTGAGATCACATGCACGAGGGGTCCAATAGATTTAATATATCCAAGTCCACATGTTAGTCGAATTGATTTGTTATCCGCTTATGATCTCAAGAGACAAAACCGGATTATTTTATGTGGTACTTAGTCGATTTGCATGCATCAGAAGGAAGTAAAACTCACAACAGAAACTAAAGAAATCAAGGAGGAAACATTGAAACAAGTTGAGGATTACGTTACCCTTAGCGCATTTCACGAATGGAAGGACAACAAAGAACCGATGAATCGAAGTCTCACGATCACAAACACCTTTTCTGCTGCTTTGGTCGACTGGAGAAGGAAAAACAAAAAGGGATGCCGTAACTTTTGAGAGCTAGGGTTTTTGCATGAGAGACTTAGGAGGATTTTATAGATGTCGTATATGTGATATCCTTGAAAGAGTCGGTTAGGCTGAAAACAAGGAATGGGCTGAATACATGGGCTGTAGGCCGAAAATCTTGATACAAGGCTCTACAATCCAATCTTTTATTTTTCCTTATTTTACTTTTAATTTACATACTTTATTTTGTATTTAAACAAGGATGTAATTTCATTTAATTAGGTTACATTATATCTTGTAAGTTTAAATGAAGTATTTAAAGTTTAATTGTTCAATGAAATTTTATTATTCTGAGTATTTGTCGGGTTTGATACTTGTACATATTTATCGTCTTCAGGGGCAACATGGTCATTTCACAGTTTACGTTTTTAGGGTTTTACAACTCTTCCCTTCTAAAAAAAATTTCGTCCTCGAAAATTGAAATGAACGAAATGAAAATGGAACGAAAACATACCAAACTATGCAAAGAAATGAGGATAACTAGCTCGCATCGACTCTTCGGTTTCCCAGGTAGCTTCACGCTCCGGGTGATTTCTCCAAAGAATCTTTACGAACGGAATGACTTTGTTTCTCATGACTCTTTCTTGCCTATCTAAAATAGCTTCCGGTTCTTCAGACAAAGACATATCGGACTGAATTTGATCAAACGGATAAGAAGCAACGTGTAACGGATGATAGTTGTATCCCCTTAGGAGAGATACATGGAAAACGTCATGAACATGCGATAACTGAGGCGGAAGTGCTAAACGATACGAGACTTCTCCTATACGCTCCAAAATTTCAAACGGACCGATGAATCGAGGACTGAGCTTGCCCTTGATTCCAAAACGTTTCACACCTCTAAACGGAAAAACTTTCAAAAATACACGATCTCCAACCCGAAACTCTAAATCACGACGATGCTTGTCGGCATAACTTTTCTGACGAGACCTAGCCTCCTTCAACTTTTCTCTAGCAAAGCCTACTTTCTCATTAGTGATCTCAATCATTTCCGGACCTTCAATTAAGCGTTCACCTACTTCATCCCAACAAGTAGGTGCTCTACATTTCCTCCCATAAAGAAGTTCAAACGGTCGGCTTAATGCTAGCATGCCAACTGTTGTTGTATGCAAACTCTACTAGACACAAATATTCATCCCAAATGCCTCCATTCTAAAGCACAAGCCCTTAGCATGTCCTCTAAGGTCCTGAATAGTCCTTTCGACCGACCATCCATTTGAGGATGAAAGGTACAAATTAAGTCGAGTACCCCAAGCTTTTTGCAAACCTTTCGTAAACGGAAGTAAACGCGGATCTCATCGGACACAATAGATGCCTGAGTACCATGAAGCCTAACAATCTCTTGTCAAAAAATTTCCGCCAATCTACCAATACCATAATCCTTTCTAATTGGTAAGAAATGAGCGGATTTGGTTAGTCGATCAACAACTACCCAAATCGCATCATGCTTCTTTCGAGTAAGAGGTAGCCCAGTCACAAAATCCATAGATATCTTATCCCACTTCCATGTCAGAATATCCAATGGTCAGAACAATCCACTAGCCCTTTGGTGCTCAATTTTAACCTGTGACAAATCATACACTTCGACACAAACGTCGCCACATCTTGCTTCATGCCATTCCACCGAAGTATCGCTTCAAATCCCTATACATCTTCAGTAGAACCGGGATGGATAGTGAAAGGAGAACTATGAGCTCAGCCATAAATTTCTCATGGCACCTGGATCATTAGGAACACAAAGCCTATCTTCATACCATACAATTCTGTCATCATCAACCTTAAACTCCGTCTGCTTACCTTCTTCAACATTTTGCGCCACGCCCACTTCACCATCATCTTTCGAGCTTCTTTAATTTGCAGTATAAGGTTCGACTCCACCTTCATACTAGCCCGTATCCATAAAACCTCGACGCGACAACTCAACATCCAAACGCTCTAAGTCACGAAGAATCCTAGGTTCAATCTCAATACTTGCTAGAATTCACGATTCCGGCTAAGTGCGTCAAGAACTTTACATTAGCCTTACGGATGGTATCTGAATGTTGGTGTCATAATCCTTAAGGAGTTCTAACCATCTTATTTGTCTCATGTTAAGCTCTTTCGAAAGTGAAAATATACTTGAGACTCTTATGGTCATGAATATATCACACGCTCTCAATACAAGTAATGCCTCCGGATCTTCAACGCGAACACCACCTGCAGCCTAACTCAAGGTCATGAGTTGGGTAATTCTCCTCATAAGGTTTCAGTTGTCTTGAAGCGTAAGCTATCACCTTTCCATGTTGCATCAAAACACGGCCCAATCCTTTCTTAGATGCATCATCAGAATCTGGAATCCTCCAACCTGATGGAAGAGTCAAAATAGGAGCGGACACCAATCTCCGTTTCAACTCTTCAAAACTCTCTTCTCGTTCATCCGTCCATACAAACTTTTCACCTTTTATCATCGGGGTTAGGGCAAAGCTAAACGCAGAGAAACCTTCAAAACGTCAGTAGTAACCAAAGAAGTCCTAGAAAACTCCTAACCTCGGCCATCCGTCGTAGGTCTTGGCCATTTAGTGATAGCCTCAACCTTAGACGGATCCATGGTGATACCATCTGCAGATACAATATGACCAAGGAAAGACTTGTTTTAACCGGAACTCACACTTCAAAATTTGGCGCATAACTTTTTCTTCCTCGAATCTCCAAAACTATCCGGAGATGTTGCTCATGCTCTTTTCGGACTTGGAGTAAACCAAAATGTCGTCGATGAAAACGATAACGAACTTATCGAGGAACTCATGGAAAACACGATTCATTAAGTCCATAAATACCGCAGGCGCATTTGTCAAACCAAAAGTCATACGAGGAATTTGTAGTGACCATATCGTCTGGCAAAACGCGGTCTTAGGAACATCTTGCTCCCTACACGTAGCGGTGATAACCGATCTCGGATCAATCTTAGAAAGAACTTCGCTCCTTGCAGTTGATCAAACAAATCATCAATACGCGGAAGAGGATAACGGTTTTGAATGGTAATACGGTTGAGTTCACGGTAGTCGATACATAGGCGCATGCTTCCATCCTTCTTCTTCACAAACAACAAATGTGCACCCCATGGAGAAACATTGGGTCGAATAAATCCATTTTCTATCATCTCTTGCAGCTGTTCCTTTAACTCCTTCAATTCTACGGGTGCCATACGATATGGAGCCTTCGAAATTGGTTCAAAGACCGTGAATTAACTCAATGCTAAACTCAACTTCTCTAGCTGGGAAGAGAAGTTCATCGAGAAAACGTCGGTGAATTCACAAACAACAGAAAGGTTTTCAATATTAGGACTCTTCAAAGATGTGTCCTTGACGCCAAAAACCTTGGCACCCATGAGCAATCATGGTCCGTGCCTTCATAGCAGAAATAAATTTAACAGATTTGAGGGGTTGAGAACCATAATAAACGAATTCAAGGTGTTTTATGTCTCCAAAGATCACCGTTCTAGCATAGCAGTCGATGGAAGCTCTATGGTAAGCCAACCAATCCATGCCTAGAATGATATCAAAGTCGACCATATCGAGAAGATACAGATTTGCAGGCGAATCGATCATCAAAACGAAGAGGGCACTTAACGTATAATTGATCAATGATCATGTGGTTTTTCATAGGCGTAGAAATTGATAAGTGGTTTGTTAGTGGTTTGGGGGTCATATTAAGTTTCTTAGAAAATGTGACAGATATAATGGAGTGTGTGGCACCGGTATCAAATAAAACGAAGACAGAAATCACCAATGTAAAGAGTGCGTAATGGTACCGAAGTGCGCTCTCGCGATTCAGTAGTAGCATAAACGCGTCCAGTAGTAGGTGGCGGCTTAATGTAGTTTCCAGGAATCGTCGGGTTCCTCTTAGGGCAATCCTTGATCTTGTGAGTAGTGGAACCACAAGAGAAACATCCACCAATGGCCTTGAAACACCGCCCTAGATGAGCTTTTCCACAAGAGGTGGGGAGGCAAAACCTCACCGTCCTTCTGACACGAGAAGATCCCCGAAGCACGACCGATATGATCCTCGAGTGATTGATCCTTGTTGTAACGCTGGTTATTGTTACCTTGGTTCTGACGATCATTTCCATTTCTACCAGCGCTCTGCTATCCGACTCCTCGCCTCAGGCCTAGAGTCCACATTCCTTCGATTGACCCGTGATCATAACTCCTATCCACGACCCCTCGAATCGTAACTCCTACCGGCATTTCCCTTTATAATCATTACTTTGAGTCCTACCTTGAACCCGATCACCATCGCGGTTACGCTTGTTGGAACCCGAAACCTCATGAAAGATCTTAATGTTATGAGTTGCGTCATTGCGGTGACACATCCTCATACTCAATATTCATTAGTCTGGATTCAACACCCACTTTTTCGGTCCCACTTGAAGTGCTTGGCTTGACGCCTACCATCCCGAAAATCGTTCCCACAAACTGACCAACCTCATAAACCGCCATGTACTCATTGGAGTTCTCATGATCAAACCGGTAAATCGCTGATATTCCCTCATACCTTTCTTTGCTCGGCCTCGAGCGGAAGTAACGGTTATAGAAGATAGTCCGAAACTTCAGCCCAAGTACAAGCAATAAGCAAAGGCATCTCCTCCTCCTTTTCTGTTTGAGTGCCTTCCACCAATTCAATGCATCACCTTCCAACTTAAATGTAGCCAAAGCGGGTCTTAAACTCGCTCCACAACCCAATACTTCAAACAAAGCTTTTCTATGTGAGTGATCCAGTCCTCCTCGATTTCTGGGAGTAGCGTGTGCTAAAGAAGAGAGGCTTGAGCTTACAAACGCTTCGAGCCAAGTATAAATGCCGACGGGTTGATTTCCTCCACCACTACCGAAGTAAACCAGCCTCACGGTTGCGAATGTTGTTGATCACCGTGTCATCATCTCGGGTGTGGTAAGACCGGGGAAAAGAGTGTTGAGAGCATTGGCAATCGAGCATCAAGTTAGGAGCATCATCGTCTCCATCCAAGTTACCGTTACGACGAGTTTGAACCATCCGAACGATATCCAAACGATTAGCAAAATGAACAAAGGTGAGATACGAGAATGCGAGAGGAATCCTAAAGTCTACCCAATCCTCACTGGTCATAGCCTAAGCTCTAAGGGTCTCAAAACCTAGCTCTGATACCATAAATTGTAACGCCGGCAGACAAGGGTAAAGGAATCACAAATAATGGTGTCATATCAAAGCAAACATAAATATCCAAAAGAAGTCTTAACATAAATTTTGAAATAATTCAAGTCAACATAACTTCAATACATAGGTCCCAATGGAAGATAAATTCCAACATGAAATAATCAAACAAGTAAAGTCTTAAATGGCATAATAAGATCAAAGCTAAATGTCTCTAAGGTAAGTCCACTAATGCACTCATCCCAAAACAGAACCCAACTCCATTGCTTAGATACACGCGCGAAGAAAAGAAATGCGGCGAGCTTCAAAAGCTCGATTGAAGCGGATATAAAAGCAAAGCAAATACGAAACGATATCGAATACAAAATATAGTGAAGGAACGATAGCAAAACCATAATCATTTTCGAGTATAAATCGAATTATCGAATAAGGTTTATAGTTAACTACCACGAGCCAAGAAACATATATCAGATCATATTCATATTCACATAAGGCAACATTTGTAGGGGAGACCTACCAGAGTTATGAAGGACGTGCATGCACGCGGCATCAATCATCGATAACGAGATAACATATAACATATAACGGATAACAGATCTAGGATGCATCCATACGCCCCATATGACAGGATATTGGCCATAACATATAATTGAGCTCATAACGGATAACAGATAAGGGACATGGCGAACATCACTCTACGCCCCTAGAGTCATGTCAGAGGTGCATCAGCGACGGACATGGAACCCCATGACTAGTGAAATATTTGGCTCGGGTTTCAAACTATCTTAGGTCAAATCGAATGTCAAAGCGACACATATCATACTTTATCATAAGGTAAATCATATTTCCAAAATCAGAGTTTTCATATCATATAGTTCAAAATCGGATGTTTCATAATTGAATCGGAAGTTTCAAATAAGCAACAGCTCAAACAAACAGAATGGGGTTCATAGCAAAGGCTTAGGAATCCCTAATATAAAAGCTAACAAAAGCGTTATAAGAAACCTTTCTTGAAAAGGTCAAATATCTACCTTATTCCAAAGCGAATGACCAAAAAGCAAAAATACGGAAAGCAAAGGATTACTCCTTCTTCACAGAACCTATACAAATTAAATACCACGTATTACTTTTAAGTCTGATGAATTAGGTAACGCTCCATGAGAATTAGATTACTCGTTTTTAGACGGCTTTCCATTTTTAGCAGGTTTCCACCTTTTAGTAATCTTTCCATTTTAAGTACTTTCTATTTTAGTAAGTTTAGTCATTTATGATGTAATAAATATTATATTAGATTAACATGATTAAAATGATGATTATTATAGTTTAGGTTATTTATGACAAGTTACAATAGTTTAGGGTCTAAAGTGTAAATATCACAAGTTTACTCTTTTTACAAGTTTAGTCCATGCATTTACTAAATTAACAAGCCAACCTTCTAGTTTCGTTATTTACAAGACAAACCTTACATCTTTCATTAATTGCAATCCAACCTTTAACCTTTATTAATTCCAAAACCTTTTTACACTCTAAACCAAGTCGACCATTTTAAAATCCATACGACACAAACAAAGGACAACACGTGACTCTTTTGGAAACGTTATCGATACTAGACGTAACTCAAGACACTCCATTTTAACACTGTACAACTTAATATACATGCATGTGGTTGATTTCATATACTATCCTATCTATTATTTGTGATGATAAAACATATAAATATTGCATGTATTCAACTTGTTACCAGGGGCAATTTAAAATAGCGACTAATCGCATGTGGTGGTGTGTACATGCATATCGAAATAGGTTCTACAGATTTAAGCATGGGTCAATTTACATGTATACTATTCGATATATACATATGGCTTTAGTATGATTTTATGAGACTATGATACTTATTATTTTATGTGTGGTTGTATTAGATGTATGCATGCATGCTTGTTAGATTCAAATCAAATTCATAGGTCAAAACAGAGTTATACTTGGTTCGAAATATATGGATTCAAAACAGAATGAAACATGGGTTAACTAACACGATTTCATGTGACCGAACTAGCATCGATATGAAAATAAATAAACGTGAATTATAGCATGCATGAGAGGGTTGAATACAGGTTCAAATAAATCAAGAATCTGGGTGAAACAGTTGGTTTATTGTGTCTAAACATGGGTCGAATTACATGTTCATTCCCTTCAATAATTTAAGTGATTTAACTCATGTTTTCATGTGGTCATTTAGCTTCATACGAGAATAATTAAAGTGAGATCACATGCGAGGGTCCAACAGATTTAATATATCCAAGTCCACATGTTAGTCGAATTGATTTGTTATCCAGTTATGATCTCAAGAGACAAAACTGATTATTTTATGTGGTACTTAGTCGATTTGCATGCATCAGAAGGAAGTAAAACTCACAACAGAAACTAAAGAAATCAAGGAGGAAACATTGAAACAAGTTGAGGATTACGTTACCCTTAGCGTACGAATGGAAGGACAACAAAGAACCAGTGAATCGAGTCTCGCGATCACAAACACCTTTTCTGCTGCTTTGGTCGACTGGAGAAGGAAAAACAAAAAGGGATGCCGTAACTTTTGAGAGCTAGGGTTTTTGCATGAGAGACTTAGGAGGATTTTATAGATGTCGTATATGTGATATCCTTGAAAGAGTCGGTTAGGCTGAAAACAAGGAATGGGCTGAATACATGGGCTGTAGGCCGAAAATCTTGATACAAGGCTCTACAATCCAATCTTTTATTTTTCCTTATTTTACTTTTAATTTACATACTTTATTTTGTATTTAAACAAGGATGTAATTTCATTTAATTAGGTTACATTATATCTTGTAAGTTTAAATGAAGTATTTAAAGTTTAATTGTTCAATGAAATTTTATTATTCTGAGTATTTGTCGGGTTTGATACTTGTACATATTTATCGTCTTTAGGGGCAACATGGTCATTTCACAGTTTACGTTTTTAGGGTTTTACAACTCTTCCCTTCTAAAAAAAAATTTTCGTCCTTGAAAATTGAAATGAACGAAATGAAAATGGAACGAAAACATACCAAACTATGAAATTTGACGGTAGGAGTTTGGACACCTTATTTTTGCAGATTTTCTCCTATCAAATTGGTTTATCCAGTCAGTTGTTTTTATCAATCTAATAGTTTTAACAAAATATTCGCAATTATCAAATACCAGTAAAATCAGTTAGAATGTGAGGTTCTGAATAAAGCATCAATAAAGTATTTTTAAAAAGTGTTCAGAAGGTCAAATGGCCAGGGCCAATAGGATTGGCCATTTAGTTTAAGGTTTGTGTTGACTTAAAAGTCAAAATGACTTTGCACAAAATGGGCCAGATGACAGTTTTTTTTACTCGCTAGTAACTAACACTCAGTTTAGCAGAAGTTTCATAAATAACTAGCATGCTAAACCCAATCAAATCAAAACACATACGACGTAAATAAACATTAATTATCATCTAAGATCCAGAAAAGAACAAACAGTAGAACATACTAATTTTTTTGGGTAAAGGGTTACCCCGGTAAAATGTATTAATCACAATAAGTTAAGTACAAAATGGAATGTGGCAGAAGTACCACATTAACCTCAAGCAAAAGCTTGATAAACATGTATGAAAAAGTGTCTATGACATGCTATAAACAGACTAATTGGTACATCCATCAGTTATGTTTTCACATATCATAATAGATGAAAGATATGAAAACCTTAATAGATAACATGCATATAATCACCACACACCACATATGACTTCAACATCCACAGTGTTTGATTAACAGAAAGCTGCCTACAGTTCCGAGAAAGCTCCCTACAGTTCCGAGATGCAGAGCAACATGCCAACATTGCTTAGGAGTACTTGTATCCCAATGAAAAATGTACAAGGTTATCCAAGGAAAAAATGTTTTATCAAAACTTATGTAGGATTGACCTCGAGCTACAAACGCATTTCAGGTTACAAACTGAGAGTTGGAACCAACTATTTGATCCAAATGACTAGATTGGGGGACGTTTGGATGTACATCTAAAGTGGTCATTCTTATTCAAAATCGCAATAATCAGTTTTGAGAGAAAGGGGAAAATATGATGATTGATTAATTCTGACTATTAAGGATAAAACTAATTAGATTTGCCGAAGCAGATGGAAAGAAGCTCTAAGAAGACTGATTAGTGAAAAACGCCTACAAATACCAAGACTATAAATAAATTGTGTGCATTTGACTCTTCAAGTCATAATATTATGAAAACACACATGTATCCACCGCCTCCGGGTAGCTCAAAATAACAATGTACGAAGCAAACTAGATTTTCCGGTTCCTTTCGAGAAGAACTAAGTCCTTATGTCACAGCTGTGTTGTATTTTGAGAAAACTAATGGTTTCTGAGAAAGGAAAAGTCTCTAAAATGTGACATTGTGATTCTTCACTCATTTCGGGCCAATCGAATGATATCCATCATTTGTGGTTATCAATCATCTAAATGACATCGCTTTGTGATTTTCTTAATGATAAGACTGGCCTACCTAAATTCGGAGAATGAGGTATAAAAGACATTGAGAAAAATGATGAGTGGCATTTATATGTAAAACAACCTGATTTCCTACCTGTCAATTGAAAACGGATAACCGATACCCACGTAAATTACCTATTATCCTAACTATTACTTAAAAACCTCTTATAAAATTCGTCAAGTCAATCTAATCACCTTGGAAACGCACATCAAAAAATAAATGTATAGTCATAAACTGAAAACTGAACGCATATATCAACAAAGCATCTCATGAATCCATAAATATCATCTTAAATTCTTACGCCTATCAATCGTAAACACATATATCAATAGATGACGTCATCCAGATAGAGAATAAGTAATAAACTATAAATTTTAAAAATCCAACATAACACATATATCAATCTAATAGCGAAATGTTTCATCATATAGTGAACACTGAAGCTCAAAATTTAACGATTAATAAACCGATCAAATAACGACTCGTAATGGTTAAATGAATGGATGTAGAGAAAATAGTTTTAGTTGATGATACCTGAGGTCAGTGGCGGATCCAGGAAATTTAAACATGTGTGGCACAAAAAATATTTTTTACCTCAAGTTCTAACTTATATAGGATAACAAGTACGATAGTTACACAACTTATATATAAGTTAACAAAGTTACCTCGATCACCCTAAATTAATTTACCCTTTCGATCTCTCATAGATTGGAAGCGCTTCATCACATCTTCATTTTTCACATTGATGAATACTTCTTTCTCTATGCTACAAACTAGAGCATGGTTCAAAAATCTATTACCCATTCGATTACGGAGATCCGACTTTATCAACTTCATTGTAGAAAAACATCTTTCAACTGTTGGAGTAGCCACGGGCAAAACCAAAGCGAGCTTCAATAACTTATATATCAAAGGAAAAGACTTATGTTTATCTAATCTCACCATCTCCGTAGCAAGCTCTGTAATAGTATTCACTTTTGAAAAATCTTCATTTTGAACCACATTCACACGATATAGGTCAAGCTCACGCATAAGATGAAACCTATCTGAATCCGTAAAATCATCCGGATATAAAGTAGTCAAGGTAATGAGCTTTGAGGCGTCAAACATAGAAAATGAAGCACTCGGACTCAAAGCTGACATATTACTAAGTAAGTTTGTGCTTATCTCACTAAAGCGATCACCAAACTCTTGGATTTGCATATCCAAAACTGTGTTAAATATGTCAATCTCAAAATAATGTCGATTCGTTATGCCAACTGTTCTATTTCTTTTAGCCGCACATGCTTCATCCATCTTCAACACTTCAATACCATACTTTGTACAAAACATGTTCACTTTCTTGAAAATTGTTTCAAACCCATTTACTCTAAGTGTCATCAATGTCTCTTT